>VDFB02086081.1:245320656-245365006 GCA_007258455.2 Sequoia sempervirens
TATAAAACAAACATGTTATATCTTGCTCTAAAAAATGGTAAAAAACACAATATACCCGTGATGTCATCCCACATTCTGCATATTCTCCTGGTTATGCGCGTGCTCCGACAAAAAGTAGCTTTTTGATGATTGAGTGAAGTGTCCATGCATGATTTTTAGATTCCACCACCTTTTTCATGATCTTTCCACCACCTTTGCATGAAATAGCAGAGTTTTCATGTTGAAAGGCATATAATATCAATTCAATTTTGAATTCTAGTGATAACTAATATACAATTGAAGTTTGAAGGGGAACAAGCTTTTGAAAAAGTCAAATTGTTGAGGAGTTTGAGGAAAGAAGAACCAAAGGCTACATAATTGGGTAGAACTACTCCATTTGAAACTCTGGTTTTTTAGGTATGCGAAGTCTTTGTACATTTTTTTTCATACTATTATGGCTTGCTTTCATTTTTGTTGTTTTGCATATTCCATGTTGATCATTGCTTGTTTGTTATGTTACAACCTTAGGTTGTCAATAGACATTTTAAATTACACAATTCTATACACTTTCCAATTACATTTTTAAACCACATCTCTTTGAGGCATTTTGTTATTTAACAATTGAATTACTTTGTGTATGCTTCCAAAGCTTTCATTAAAGTATTTTGTCAAAAAGTTATACAAACTAGTTGATTGCCTTGTCTATGCTACCAAAATTTCCATACATGTCTATAAAAAATTGGAATATACTCCTAATGCAGTAAGGGGAGGCCTGCAACACACAAACACACAACTCCACTTTGCAAACACAATTTTCAATTTACATTTTCATCAAGACCTCTTCATTTAGCATATTCACACTATTCCTTGTAGCATATCAAAGTCACTCAATCAGGTATAATTCCACTCACACAACCTTTCAACTCACAAAACAACACACATCAGGGAATCATTACAGAGCCTTTCAACATATCCAACAATCACCAATGCTTGTTTTCTACCAAACTACACAAATCAGGTTTTCTATGCTTTTAAGGGCCCAAATTAGCCCAAATTAGCCCACTTTTACAAAGGTACCACCTTCAAAACCTGTCCAAATCTCCTGAAACCTTGGAGCAGCACTTTATATCTATCAAAACTTCAAATTATAGTGTTAGATTGTAGACATTCAATCATTTACCACCCAAACCATAAAACCCTCTCCCTAGGTTGAGAAACCCTAGGTTTTATTGAAAGTAGCACTTGCCAAACACTCCAAAACTTGACAACTGTTCAAACAAGTCTAAAATACCCTGCTCATGCTCAATCTAACATAAAATAACGTTTCCCAACTCAGAAACTCAATTTCACTCACCAAAACCTCATTTTTCTTAAGGAAATCTCAATATTTCCTCATTTGGTTTGATGCCCAATCCAAGGATCATCCTCCATTCAAGTTTCTCATGGACTTTGATAATTTTTCTCTCCTAAAACAAACCACTTCAACTTCCAAAACTAACATTTGAAAGGGGTGACCGTTGGTCTCCCTCTTTAATACACTTTTACAACTCTGGTGCAGGAGCACCTACACCTCATCCTCCTTATTTGATCATTTGATGGTAATTAGGAGGTTAATAGGTAGGTGGATGAGTATTTGAGCATGTTTTTTTTTTTAATAAGGTTATTCAAGACCACTAAGCATGTCTTAGGTTGAGTTTTTGAGTTTAGGTGTTAAAATGTGAAAAATGGTGATCTTGCACTAAAGTATCTTTGTAGCCTTTGAAGGAAAGTTTTTGAATTTACATGTAAAGTGTGCAATATTAGTGTTTTGTGGATGTAATAAGGCTCATTTCAAGCCATTGGTGTGGTTTTAATGAGTTATAGGTGTTAGGGGTGCAAACTTACAATATGAGTAATATTGTTGTTATATCATATGTAAATGATGTAAACTTGGCCTTCAACGATCATTAAGGGTTTGAAATTTAGTTGCAAGGTAGTTGGTCAGGGGGATGTAAAGAAGAAGCCTTTAAATGGCATGTAGACACTGAATTTAAGTTTTATTTCAATTTTTTGAGAAGAAAATACATTGAAATGTCAAGTTTAGCAGCAATTTTCAATGTTTTCATAGTTTTTCCTGACCTGTTACTCATGTAAGGGACCCTATGATGTCTTATTTAAGTGTAGGATGCATGATTTGAGTGCTAGGAAAGAAATAGGAGTAATAAACATGCTGCTATAGTGAGTTTTGTGAACCAAAATGCATGTGAATGAGGGCTTAGGCATAGGGTTTGGAAGAATCTCTATGGGAGATCATGATGTTTTGAACTTTTAGGCATGTGTAAGGTTAATTTCCTTTGCTCAAGTTGGTTTTAAAGTCTAGGAAGTTGTGGAAGTAGCATATTCAATAAATCCTCTCAAATGGTGCATAAAACAAGGGTTTTCAGGTTTGGCATGAATCTGTCTGTACCAGAGGAATCTAGTTGTGGTTTTGGAGGTTTTGGAACCTAAGAAATTCTGCCCCAAGGTTTCAAGGTCCTGTGATAAGTTTGAGGGCATGTTACTTTGCAAATTAGGCCTAATTAGCCTAATTAGGTCAACCTAGAAGGGGTGTTTTTTGGGATTTGGTCCAAAGGACTTGTATCTTACATTGAGATATGTGTAATAAATCTGAAATGGGTGTCTAAAACCATCAATATTCTTTCTAGTGTTTTGGAGAACATTTGAGTTATTGGGCAAAAACTGAGTTTCCACTACTACTAGGGTTCAAGGGGTGAAAGTGTGAAATCTAATTTTGATGATTGTCAGGCTTTAAGGGTTGTTTGGTTTGTTCAAATAGGTCATCTTAATCTTTTTAGATGCCTCTTAAAGGCATGTTTTCAAATTGGTTGTGATTGAGCCTCCCAGGTCTACATCAAACCCTTCACTATTTGTTAATTTCACAACTTAGCACTTTTTGCACATTTTGAAAATTCTACTACCTATTTAAACTATTTTGGTTTTCATCTCTATTTCTAAATTACCTCATCAGTAAAGCTACCTCATCACCTATGTTGTCTATTTATGAAGCCTTGAATGACATATATATTTTATTTATTTTAATGGATACATTTTTGAGGAACTAATATTCGTCTTATTACCATGCTACAAGTAAAATTATCCACCATACCGAAGAAACGAACAAGGAAGAAACTAACAGAGGAAGAGTATGAAACCTTCAAAGAAAAAGAGAGAGAACAGGTGGTGACATATCATGAAAAGAAGAAATTGGAAACGATTGATGAAAATAAGCTAATTGAAGAGGAACCTCAACTATCAAAAAGAGAAAAGAAATTGGAAGCACAAAGGGAACAAATGTGAAAGAGTCGTGCTAGGGTAGATGTAGATATCGTAGTTGGAGACACACCCTCTATCATAAGTGAATACGAAGGGACACCATTAAGCACAAGCGAATATGGAGGGACACCATCTACTGCAAGTGAATATGATTGGACACCATCCATCGCATCTCAAGTTGAGATTACATCATCACTCATATTTGACAAAGAAGGTATGCCATCATCCCCACGTGAAGATCAAGGTATGTCTTCTACTCCACCCTCAATCGAATATATGCAATCTAGACCACCTCAATTAAATATTGATGAAATTTCTAGTGTTGAGATGTATGTACCTAGGAGAACACCACCTAGAATTTTGCGTAGAAAGCCAAATTTTTTGATTAATATTGATGAGGATATTTTGCAGCACATGGAAGGTAAGATTCCAGAACACACTTGTAGAAGATATGCTGATAAGATTTGGAAAATATTCTTTGAAAGGCTAAATGAGACTACAAGATGTCAACTATTTGTTCAAATGATGTGGGGTTTAAAGTACAGAAAAATCATGAAGACTCTTGGGTTAAGAACATCAAATGCATCAAGTGAAAACATTATTGTGAAGAATCTAATAGATGCTTATGAGAGTGTGGCTAAGACCTCATGCTCAAAGGATAGTAATGTCACCCGACGTTTCATTACATCAATTTTGGTAAGCTATCAAACAAAGAGATCTCATCTCATTAAAAAGACAAATGAACAAATGGGAATTAGTAGAAATTTTTTATCAAACGTCATTCAAAGGCGGCAAAGAATTGAGAGCACCGATTCAAATGAATTATGAGAATTCTAGGGAAGACTACCACATAAAGATAGAAAAGTTGTTGCTTACTGAGAATACCAATTGAAGAGTATTGGAAGAATAATACAAGGCCATCTCTGAATCAAAGGGATGTCGTAAGAAGGAGAATCGGTAGTCAGAACCATGAGCCACATCCAAAGCATTTTTTGGATACGACTCAAACCCAATTTTTTCATAAATTTTAAAATGATTATCCTAAAATTAGTATTTCTCAAAGATTTTTTGAAATTCTTAAACCTTTTTATGTCAAGATAAATCACACACGCATTACTTGTTGTTGTAGACTACATTTTAAATTCTCTAACCATTATGATGTTTATCGTTCTATATGTTTAGATTTGCATACTAATGATGTTTTGCAGGATTGTGGCATAGAAGCCTTGCCAAAATCTTCAAGAGAGTTCTTATCAAAAACTTTATGTCAAATAGAGGATGGCCAAATATTCTACAGGACATAATGCTTGGATGGTTCATGCGGGCGTTGTGGTGGCTTGCAACGAATGCCAGTATGTCAACATATGGAAAGCATAGATGAGGTGGGACATAAACTAGTAGATTTCAAGAAGTATAAAATAGTGGCATACGCTACAAAAGATGGGTCTCAAGCAAAAAGGTGTGATTTGGTTATTGAGAAGATTCCAAAGGTATCGCTTTTATGTCCATGTTTCAGAGAATCTAGTGTATGAGTATGCAAGGTATACCATAGAGTTCGATAATGGACACACAATTCGTTATGCAAGGACACCTTTCTAGTTGGTAGCATAGTATCGGTTGACTTTGTAGCAGAGAATCTACACTTATAGCTAATAATGTGAGGTGCGGGGCCATGTGATATAAATTCCAATGTTTTTGATATTTGTGCATATAGTATTCTATTCATATAGTTTCTCCTATAGCATAGAGGACCAAAGGAAGGTATTGAGGGAGTATCATTTTATATTAGTATGCTGATCTATCACATTCTCCAAAAGTTTGTGCAAGGTTGTTTCCGTGATGTTCCACAATGATTTGGCTTTGAGGGGCATGCAGCATAATGGTCGATAATTGTGCACATTACCAAGAACCTGTGCATGTTCTACTAGTTGTGCACGATGCATCTCACTATAGGTGTTCAACATACATGGAAATTTTGTGAGGCTAGGCATGGAAAGGTGGGGTAGGAGCATGCGTGAAAAGAGCATTAGCACAAGAAGAGTTAAAGTATAAAGACAGTGAAAAGTTGACAGATGCAAGATCAATCATCGAGTGGTGTAATGCTTCGATGGGTCCAGGTAATGAAGGTACGTCTTTAGTTCATAGATTTTTTTGGTTGATGGATGATACTAACATTGCACCATATGAGGATTTTTGTACACTAACAGGATCGAGTGAGCTACACTCTTTCCTTAGCTCAAATATAGGTTCATGGAGTATCAGTACACGTAAGATGGCATGCTTTTATTCTTCATGTACAATGCAAGCCTGGAATGATTGTGAATCAAGGGAGTGGGTTGACAAATGGTTGACAAGTTATCTTAGCCCACTTCAAACGTATCACCCTCCGACGACATTGGAACTAACACAGATAGAATCATCGATTGACTTTGACCATGTATCAGATCTAGTTCAACCAGGTAATATATCTACTTGCTTAGTTTTTGAAATTCCATATTGTTATCTTACTTTGTACTGTATTTGTAATGTTGACTAATTTCAAGAGATATGCCACACATATCAATGTAGGGCATGTTTATGCAGTTATTGTAGATGAAGAGAATGAAGAGGGGACAAACTATTACTTGTGTTGTTGTGTTGAAGCCAAAAAGAAATTGGAAGGCCCAGTTATAGATGGATAAAACATCAAATACCCTACAGGCTTAGTTGTTGTTACTAGAATGTGGCTTAGAAGGTACCCACATAAGAGTGTTAAACATTGGTTGTTTCAGGACTTTGACACACATCGTAAGATTCTTCATTAATCAAACCGTGTTATGGCATCCAATGTTCATTTGACCAAATATGGGGGTAGACCTTTGAACAAGACCTTGTGGAAGGTCCATGAGTCTAACCATGAGGCAATACTTGACACAATAAAGAGTAGAGCAGACCTGGATGGTTCATTGGATTAATTTGTAAGTATATGCACAATGGTTCTTATTAATTTATATTTGTATCCACGTTAATTTTTTTTATGTCAATGCTACCACCTTATTTTACTTTGTGTATCTATAAGTAACCCGGTAAACATTGATTGGTGTCCCCTTGTAGAAAATGCAGATTTATGAGCCATCCAAGAGAATCTCAGGCAGAAAAAACAATACAACATCCCTATTTTGATGATCTTGACAAATCTCAATTATGATTAAATAAGCCATTACAAAAGTGTGTGCAAAGCTTGGTGAGGGAATTTCAAGTTATTCATTTGAAGTTAACCTTATTATGAGCACCTATGATGTAGACATTATAAGAGCATCTCGAATTTCAAGATATTCTATTCATGAGAGGTGTTGTGTGCAATAGGTATCTTGGAACTCCCAATGAAGATGTATGGCCAAGAGTGACTAAGTTAAGAGACTACCATGTCTATCTATAAGTTCCTTCCATCTATTTTCATTTCATTTCCATTTTGGATGAGTTATTTCTTTTTATTCTTTTACTTTGCATATCTGTAACTAAACTAGCAAAAATTGATTGGTCTATCCTTGCAGAAAATACTAATTTTTGAGCCATCAAAGAGAATCTCAGCCAAAAAAGAAATGCAACTTCCTTATTTTGATGATCTTGACAAATCTCAATTCTAATTTGAAGCCATTATAAAAGAGCGTGTGAAGATTTGCGAGGGAATCTCAAGTTACTCATTTGAAGTTAACCTCTAAATGAGAATCTATGATGTAGACATTATTAGAGAATCTTGAATGTATGAGTGACATTGTAAAATATCTGTGAGAACAGAGTACCTAAGGCATTGTAATGAGATTTACTTGTAATGACACTTACTAAAATATTGAAATTTGGTGCAGGGGCACCAAGGTTATTGAGCAAATTTGGTTCATAGAAGTCTTTTTAGTTTTGTGTTTTGAGTTTTGTCAATTGAATAAGGTCATAACACATCCAAAATTGATTTATAATGTAATAAGTCATGTTAGTTACAAAAAAAATAGTTAGGCATGATTGGAAAGATGTTGAATAATTTGTAAAGGCTATTTAAAGCCTCTTGAAGGCTATTTAACTCAATATTTGAATTTGTAGCCTTTTGAAGGAAAATATTTGAATATGGTTGTAAATGTGCAAGAATGAGGTCTAAGAGTTTGATATACCATTTAGAGAGCTTGGTTTTTATGGGGTTCCTTTCAAAGCCTCTGCTTTTATTGTTCCTATGATAAACTATTTGATAGAGTTGGTGGAATTACCTTTCTTAGTAATCACTATTAGTGAGATTGAGATTGTTAACCTTCATAGAGTAGGACTTGGGAAAAAGGAATTTGATATGGATATTGTTTTGCAAAGACTTCAAGCGGGATGTACTCTGCATTGATGCCATTCCTCAATCTTCACTTGATGGAAGGTACTAGTAAGTGTGTTTGGTGCTTTGTTTGAGTATGGAAAGTACGAGAGATAGGAGTTTCATTAAAACCCCAAGTATTTTTCTTGAGATAGAAGGTTTGGTGTATTAGGGGTCTAGAGGTCTTGGACCTGGAAACAAATCATGGAATTGGAGGTTTTGACACATAACATACTACTGTTTGAGGAGTTTGAGTGAAGATCTAGTGTTTAAAAGGTCATCTCTTTGTAAATGGGGCTAATTTAGTAGCCTTTATGCAAGGTGGTCTATTGGATCTTAATGATGGTACAAAGAAACATGGAATGATCTCTTGGGAATTTTTCTTAGGGTCCGTGTTAAGGCTTGATTGATGTTTGGTTGGCCATTAGATGACCTTCTCTAAAAGATAAGCCCATTTGATGAGATTTGGAGACTATAAGTTAGGCAAGGGTTTATTGAAAACCCATACTCGAAACCTTCCCATAGCCAACCAAAGCCTAAAAAACCTTCAAAAAGGTCTACACAAGCCTAAAAGTTCAAGAGATATCACTGCCCCCAAAGATTTCTTCAAACCCTAACAATAAACCACCATTTTCCACTAAAAGATGCACCATTTGACATCTAGGGCATCACCTAAAACCCCTATATTTGCATCCCTTGTGTAAAAAAATTTGTACACATGTTTTATAACCATAACTAAGCCTTTCCATCGAGTTATAAAAACATACAGTGGGTGAAAGGCTTAATATGACATTTTAATGCACTCAAAACCCTTAAAATAAGGTATACAAATTGACCCTTAGTAATTGGTTTCTAAAATACAGAAAATCACTTGAAATCCAACCAAACTAAAGCCAAAATGGAGTTAAGTATGATTCCCACTGAATTCCATCGAAAACATAGCACAATCACCCTAGACAGAACTGTACAGTTCAATGAAACATCAAATCCCAAAGTGCAAAAGGGTAGCAATCTTTGACGAGTATTACTCGGATACCATGGTGCTTACAAAATCTCCATCTAAACCTATGGGATTGAATTGGGGCCATCTACAATAACCTCTTTCAGTTTTTGTTATCTCGGAGTGGTTTCTAATTTTCAGTTAATGGAAAAAGTGTCAAATGCAAGTAGTGGAAAGTTGCAAAGTGGTGCAACTTTCATTCTACAACTCGTGTGACCAAACAGACTATTCTATCATATCCGAATAGGTATTTTTATGCTAAGTATGGTCCTCTTTTTCACCCAAACATGCGGAATCGCTCTGAGCTACGTTCAACCAGATCGATCCTTTAAGGGTCTAAAGTGCAAAATGGCTGCAAGCTTCAGCGTGCTACTACTTGGATACCATGATGCTTAGAAACTTCTTGTCTAATCCTATGGGATCATGTTGGGCCCTTCTACAATAACCTCTCTCATTTTTTTTGTTATCTTGGAGTGGTTTTCCTATGGTGTCCAATTTTAGTTGATCGAAAAGTGTCAAATGGAAGCAATAAAAAGTTGCAAAGTGGTGCAACGTCGTTTTGCAACTCTATGAAAAAATAAATTCCAATGCATTTGAATAGGTATGTTTACACTCAGGCATGGTCCTTTTTCATACCCAAACACATGGAATCACTCTGAGCTACGCTCAACCAGATCGATCCCTCAAGAGTCCAAAGTGCAAAATGGTTGCAAACTTCAACATGATGTTACTTAGATACCGTGATGTTTAGAAACTTCTCATCTAATCCTATGGGATCATGTTGGGCCCCTCTGCAATAACCTCTCTCAGTTTTTGTTATCTCAGAGTAGTTTTCCTGTGGTGTCCAGTTTTTAATTGATGAAAAAAGTGTTAAATGTAAGTAGTGGAAAGTTGCAAAGTGGTTCAACTTTCGTTATGCAACTCATGTGACCAAATGAACTGTTTCAACGTGTTCAGATAGATATGTTTATGCTAGGCATGGTCCTCTTTCAATCCCAAGCACATGGAATCACTCTGAGCTATGTTCAACCAGATCGATTCCTTAAAGGTCCAAAGTGCAAAATGGCTGCAAACTTCAGCATGTTGTTACTCGGATACCATGACACTTAGAAACATTCCGTCTAATCCTATGGGATCATTTTGGGCCCCTCTACAATAACCCTCTCCTAGTTTTTGTTATCTCAGAGTGGTTTCTTGTGGTGTCAGTTTTCAGTTGATTGAAAAAGTGTGAAATGCATGTAGTCAAAAGTTGCAAAGTGGTGCAACTTTCATTTTGCAACTCGTATGTCCAAACGAACTATTCCAACGTGTATGAATAGGTATGTTTACGCTAGGAATGGTCCTCTTTCACACCCAAGCACGTGGAATCACTTTGAGCCACGTTCAACCAGATCGATCCCTTAAGGGTCCAAAGTGTAAAATGGTTGCAAACTTCAACATGTTGTTACTCAGATACCGTGATACTTAGAAAATTGTTATCTGATCCTATGAGATTGTGTTGGGCCCCTCTACAATAATATCTCCCGGTTTTTGTTATCTTTGAGTTATTTTCCTGTGGTGTCCAGTTTTCAGTTGATGGAAAAAGTGTCAAATGGAAGTAGTGAAAAGTTGCACGTGAAAAGTTGCAAAGTGGTGCAACTTTTGTTCTACAACTCGTGTGACCAAACGAATTGTTCTAACATATCTGAATAGGTATTTTTACACCAGGCATGGTCCTTTTTTTCACCCAAACATGTGGAATCGCTCCGAGCTATGTTCAATCGGATCGATCCCTTAAGGGTCCAAAGTGCAAAATGGCTACAAACTTTAGCATGTTGTTACTCAGATACTGTGATTGTTAGAAAATTTTTGTCTAATCCTGTGGGATCGTGTTGGGACCCTCTACAATAACCTCTCTCAGTTTTTGTTATCTCAGAGTGGTTTTCCTATGGTGTCTAGTTTTCAATTGATGGAAAAAGTGTCAAATGCAAGTAGTGGAAAGTTGCAAAGTGGTGCAACTTTCGCTCTGCAACTCGTGTGACCAAACGAACTGTTCCAACACGCTTGAATAGGTATGTTTATGCTAGGTATGGTCCTCTTTCACACCCAAACATGCGGAATGACTCCGAGTTATGTTCAACCAAATCGATCCTTTAAGGGTCCAATGTGTAAAATGGCTGCAAACTTTAGCATGTTATTACTCGGATACCGTGATGTTTAGAAACTTCTCGTCTAATCCTATGGGATCTTGTTGAGCCCCTCTACAATAACCTCTCTCAATTTTTGTTATCTCAGAGTGGTTTTTCCGTGGTGTCCAGATTTTAGTTGATGGAAAAAGTATCAAATGCAAGCAATGGAAAGTTGCAAACTGGTGCAACTTTCATTCTACAACTCGTATGACCAAACAGACTGTTCCAACATGTCTAAATATGTATTTTTACACTAGGCATGGTCCTCTTTCACACCCAAACACACGGAATCACTCTGAACTACGTTCAACTAGATCGATCCCTTAAGGGTTCGAGTGTAATATGTTGAAATAGGCCATTCCACCTATTGTTCAGGTTGTGTCTTAGTGATATGGGTCTGATGTAAGTAGGATAGGGAGTAGGAATGATAAAATAACATTGGTAAAGGCATTGGAAGAGATTACTAATGCTGCCCCTTTTCAAAATTTAAAATTGAGGCCCCTTAAAAGCAAGGCTAGAAGAGGTGAAAAGAAGAAATTGTTTGAAAATAAGTTAGAATAGGTTGGAAATAGGGTGAGGTTGTGGATTTTGATGTGTTCAAAAGTTCTGCAAGGATAGGGGAGGTCAAAAGTATGTTATGGCATGATGCCCTAGTTGGGAAAATAGGGGTTTTGAATGAAAAAGAGATGTTTGAGGGAGTAAAAGTGGGTAAAGCTAAGAGGTAGCATAATTTGGTGGTCAATTAAGTTTGTGTAGGCAGAATGAAGAGTGTTGTAATAGGTTTTGAGGTTCGAGTTCGAGTTCGGGGGTTTGGTTCGCTGGTTAGGCCAAATTTTTTTGGAGGGGGGTTTTGTTCGTTTTGGGTCCGTTGGTACAAAAATCATGTAAAAACAAAATATAAATATATATGTTGCCTAGAAGCATGCATTAGGATTGGAATATCACATAACATCATATAAACAACAAAACCACCATAAAATTGAATGTCATTTAAAACATGCTTGATAAATATTCATCGTTGAAACTTGAATTGTGGTAGCTTGATATACAGAGTCTATTGATGCTAGGGTTCAATTTGTATGATTTTGAAAAAAGAAACCAACTAAGTAGAGTTATCAATGTTCTTCATAAATCATAAGAATTTTTTTAGTACAATAGCCATTTTGATGTCTTCTTGCAATCTCAAAGATTATTTTGTATCATTGTTACATTGGTCTTGAGAGTGGTAGCTTAATATAGCTCCACAATATAAAATCTGGTTTACCTGTGTAGTGTAACAATGGCATAGGTAGATTTTATTTCAAAGAACCAAAGGGTGAGTGCACAATTGAAGTGTATAAACACATATCTTTTTGTAATATCAAGGATACTTTTTGAAACTTCCATGCATTGCTAATCTAAAAGGAAAAGTCTTATGTATCCTTTTCTTAATTGAGTTGTTCCAATCAAAGGATTAAATATATTGGAATCTTTTTATCAATCATTTCATAGAATACCAATTGAAAACGTGTTTTTTTCTTTTAGATAAAGTTTTTTACCATCAATCAATTAATTTATTCAAGACAAACCATGAAGGACAACAATGATCAATGCTATGGCTAACCAATTAATAAGTATACACGTGAATAAGTCAGGCATGTACACGTGAATAAGGGAAGCACAAGTAGTCACAAACACGTATGCCTTGAAGTATACACATCAATACATAGTATACACAACTTAATACAAAGTATATGCGTGAATACAAGGTATACGCATGAAAACGTGTAAGTCGCAAAGTATATATTGGAACACATGTAAGTCACAAAGTATACACCTACGTTGTAAAGTATACACTTGAATACATGTAACTCATAACTATTGAACCATGAATTTATTACATGCAAATATGGACACCATCGATAAAAAAGATTTATATTAACCAAATAGCCATGTACACATACATCAATATATGTCGATATAAGTATAAAATATAGGTACAAAATAGCCATATCAGCTTACGAGAATGCCATATAGACATACAATGTCAAATATATCCAATACAAAATATGTACAAAACTGCCATGTAGGCATACAACAAAGGGCTCTGGAATCAAAAGTCATTGCTCTCCAGGCTCTCAAAATAAACTCTTGCCCTTTGCTAGTCGATCAGATGGCAATAGGTCTATCACTCATTTCTGCTACACTCGAGGAGTGCTCCTACTGCTTCTCCTACTACTGTTAAGTTCTTGGTGAAGTTTTAACTATTACAATAAGAATTAAAGACATTAATATATAGAAATCACATTATAAAAAATGATATATTTAAAAAAAATCACTTACGACCATTTCACGATCACTCTCCATGAGGGAAATATTTGCACGCCGATGTTGAGGCATGCTCAAGCCCTGTATAAACCATCCAAATAGAAATTAGACTACAAATCAATAATTTGATTTGATTTTTCACTCGAACTAACATCTATAACAACGAATGTAAATTGAAATTTAGTAATTTCCTCATACCTCCCCTATCAGAGCCATCGAGGATTGTATAGCGGATGAAACACTGATATCCATTGCCCTCATAACATTTGGAGGTGTTTCCACAACCAACATCTGAAAATAAAACAACAAATTATTTAATCACAAAAAAGTTACAATAGCAATCCACGTCATGACTTATAGTGTATGAGATCTAATGAACAAAATTTTGAGTACTTATTAAACTATATATTTCTAATTATCATGCTTACTATTTTCCCTATCCATATCTTGTTTGAAAGGATGTGTTTTTAGGCTTTTACCCATAGTAGCAAGCTGTTGAATCGTTTGATTAAATGCTTTCGTAGACATGTACGATAACTGTGGTGGCATAGAGAAGGTAGTGAACTGTTTGAAAAAATGCCTCAAAAGAAATGGGGTCTTGTGGTGATGGAATGCCATTACAAAAAAATGCACGTCATGGCATTCCATCACCATAAGAATGCATTTCTTTTAGTCATTTTTTCAAAAATTTCATTGTCTTCTCTATGGTATTATTGCTTACTATTATGCTTTGATAGATATTTTTCCAAGCATCTATAGTTTGTTTGAAAGCACCTATTTTAGGCTTTTAGCCATAGTAGCAAGGAAGCACGAGTAGTTTGATAAAATGATTTGGTGCACATGTATGAAAAATGTGGTATCATAGAAAAGGTGGTGAGCATTTTGAAGAAATTCCTCGAAGAAATGTGGTCTCATGGTGATGGAATTCCATCACCATGAGACCACATTTCTTCGAGACATTTTTTGAAACTACTAACTGCCTTGTCTATGCTATTGCTTACTATTATGGTTTCATAGATTTTTTCCAAGCATCCATAGTTTGTCGTTCAAGTGCACCTTTGCAAGAACATGCCTCCATATGAAGAAATTTGCATCACTGCTTATGTTGACTTTCTAAACAACTATATTGTAGTTGAAATTTTGTCATCTATCAACATCTAGTTATTAGTTATGGAATGTGAAGTAATGCTTTGAGTTTGAATGATGTGCAATGCAACATAACCAACAATATGAATATAAACTACACAAATCTATTAAGTAGAATTCATTAGTTAAACTCTTTATTCTATTACATGCATGAAGGTTTGAGTAAATCCACTGGAATTGGGAGGTGTTCCCTCGAAACCTCCAATATTACCCTATTCAACATCCAAAATCAAATATTAAAATACCATTCGTAAAACAATGCTATTAATATGTAATAAATTTATAATTGTTTACTAGTTACATACCCCACCGATAGGTGTACTACAAAAATAAGTAGGTGGAGGGCTGGTGTATCTAGTCTCAACACCATGACCCTGCAATTTTATTAAAATTATAAAACTAAATTAGTTAATCTTGCATTTAAAAATAAAAACTTAATAAATTAAATTCAATGAACATGCTAAATTTTACCCAAGTATCAATGCCATATGCATCATGCAAAATTTCAGCACCCTCTCCATCTTCGTAGCTACATACGGATCCTCCGCAACAGCCTCTTGAGTGTTGGTAGGGTCATATGAACAAGTCGCCCCACAAGATTGACACACATGGGTTCGAAGGCCACCACTCGAAGACTCCCTTGGATGACATTGTAGAATAGGGCTAATATGATGGATTGGTGGAGGAGGTTGTTGTTGAGGTTGATTTTCTTGTTGAAGATTTTTTTCTTTAGGATTTGGTTGCTCTTCTTGTTGAGGATTTTGTGGTTTTGCGGGTTCATTTGCATCTCCTACAAATTCAAAAATTTATATATCAAATATAACCTAAAACTAACAAAATCAACCTAAAACTAAGAAATTCAAAACAAATAACAAACAATACTTACCTCTCCCACCTCTTCGTCATTGTGGCGCCATCCTTGCAAAGAAATAGCAACTCTTGTTGAAGATTTATGCCCAATACCTCCTCCTAGAACGTGAGTGCGAAAGTTGGGGGTTTTGGCCGCAAGCAGAAGAAGAAAACAATCAAAGTGTAAATGAAGACTTTCACTTTTTTTTTTTGCTTTTAACATGCTATGACATGAGTGTGTTATAACGTGCTCATGCTATGAGTTTTTAAAAAAAAATAGAAAGTGGCCACGAAATTGCTACCCAACTTCATGCACCCGCCCATATGTATTTCTCAATCCACATGTTTTTGTGGGATATGTCCTTCCCATATCAACATTGTCATCATCATCATCAATCAATCCATCAATTGGTTTTCAGCTTGACTTGGAGCATAGTCCTTGGTTGCTTTTGGTTTGGTGTGCATGCTTGCTTGTTGCTTGTGTGTTTTATCGTTATTTTCATTTCTCATGGTCTTTTGCATTCTATTTTCACAAGGGCATCATAGTCTTCCATATCATGGTGTTATGGGGCATATGTTTGCACTTTACATTTTTGATCATATGCTTGGAACATTGTCATCCTGGTTCCTTATACCTTGGTGCATAATGTCAAGTACAATATTAAATCTAGGTTGCTCATATCATTGCAGCATAATGATCCTCCATCCTCCCCCTCAATTCATATTTTCATCATCATTATCTATTTTCCTCTATCCTTTTATCCTTCATCCTTTAAATCCTCTCATCCATTTCAAGAGCACACTCGTGCTCTTTAAGTCTGCATGTCCTCTTGAGGGGGCATACCATTACCTCTTCGTTATCATTCCCCATCCTCACTAGTGATTGGGGCATCATTTTTCTAGTCCTAATCCCATTCCTACCCACCATGTTTTATTCTTTGGAATGATGTTACTTCTCTTAATCGCAATATCATCTCAAAGAGGGGAAAAATATAGACATTGAAAAATGTCTTAAGCCTGCAAACACCATTTTTCACATCAGTTCCCCTTCTTCCCCACATAATTAAATAATTTTAATTATTTAATTATTGTCTAAAGTCATATTTGTTTTATAAATTAAATAATTTTAATTATTTAATTAATTCATTTTCCTTTTTATTCTTTCTTGATAATTGCGTCGCTAATTAATCCATTCTCTCTATAATTAAATAAATTATCGTTTATTTAATTATTTACTTTCATTGTCATTCTATTAAATAATTATTTTAATTATTCATTATCCTTTTCTTTCATAATTAAATAAATCTTATTATTTAATTATTTTTCCACTTTTTCCTCCACTAAAAAATTATTTAATAGTTTGTCATTTTTCTCTACTTTTAATTAAATAGTTATTTAATTAAAAAGTCAACTCTTCTCTCTTCTTTCATAAATAAATAATTGCTTTCATTACTTAATTGTTCACTTTCCCTTCTAAATTAAATAATTTTATAATTATTTAATTTATTCCAACCTCTTTTTGTGTTCCAATTTCTCTTTTATTATCAATTAATTTTCACCCTTGATAAGGTTTTATTGTCTTTTAATCTCCACTGTCCATCCTTAACTAAACCCTATTTTTGCCCTAACCCTATTTCCTTGCTTCTCAAAGAAATCTCATCCATTGATCTTCATCATCTAATCTTGGCCCTTCATTCAAATTTGATTTTCTATAAAAGAGACCTATCACTTTCATTTCGACCCTACAACCACTATCTTTGATATTTAACTATCACTATCACTAGGTTTATTCTTGCATACTACAAATTTGAGGGCAAGCTAGCATATAAGGTGCTTCAACCATGGCATAAGAATTATTTGGTAATATTGCTTCATTATTTTATGTTTCTATGTTCATTTGTGTTTCATTGTTGGATTAGGGTCTTTAGACTTGAGTTTTAAGTATTTGATGGTTGATACTATTGATTCATGCCTTTTACCTTGATTTTACCCTATTCTACATTTATATTTATGTATTTTTTTCTATATTTAATTATGTTGATTTTTTTTAATTTTATATTCACTCTTAGAATCAGAGTCCAAACCCCATAGCAAAGCAGAAGACAGATATCTTTAGAGCAAATTTAAAAGATCACACACCAGGTATTTATGACTTTCTTTAAAATGCTGCTTCTGTAAAATTATGTTTAATAGGTTATGAGAAATGAACCACTCCTTGGTCAAGGTAATGAGTGTGGAGTATATGAACAGTCCTGCTTTTGCTTTTAAAGCAAAATTAGTCCGACCAGGATTAAATTTAGAAACAGACTCTGTCTTGCTTGTAAAAATATTACATTTACTGATATAGTAGAACTTCCTCTAATGCTTAGAAAATCGTATATCCTCACAAAAGAAAATATTATATGTTTAAAATGAATAGATCATGGGAAAAAATTATGAGATGAGGTTACAGAGAATATGT
Source organism: Sequoia sempervirens (assembly GCA_007258455.2). Taxonomy (NCBI): domain Eukaryota; kingdom Viridiplantae; phylum Streptophyta; class Pinopsida; order Cupressales; family Cupressaceae; genus Sequoia; species Sequoia sempervirens. Next base: position 245,338,206 of record VDFB02086081.1, read on the forward strand.
ACGGAAGAATAAAATATGCAGTCAGATTTTGTGTCACATAACAGATTTATGTCTTTTAATCCAACACACATAGGGTAGGAAACAGAAGATCAAAAACAGGGCAAGCATAATTTTGAAAATGGATAGCATTTGACTTGATCAGAGCTTTCTGTCTTGTTCATTTTTTTTCCTCTCTTTCTAGCTTTGGTGGATGAGGCAAATAAATCTTATGATATAAAACCCTGTTTTTGCTCACTGATTTTTGTTATCTAAAATGAAACTTAAAATTGTTTTTATGCATTATAGCTGCCACCAATGAGTTCAGAGAAAAGCTGCAGGAGTGAAGCCTTGCGAAAGGCAGGAAATGAAATATACTCTCAAGTGCGCGATGGCTTTTATGGGCCTTGTGTGCGGAGGCTTAAGTTGGATAAAGCTCATCAGCTATACCAAGCAGCTCTTACGGCTGCAGACCACGATAAGAGCGAAAAAGCTTCGAGTTATAAAAATCTGGCTGCTGTAAATTGGCTATGGGGAAAATCAGAATGGCAGATATACATGCAAGAGTTCGAAGGAAGCAGCGAAGCTTTGCAAGCTATCCGGGCTGCCAAAGAGCGAATACCAAAGTCCCTTAAGTTTTATTCACTGGCTCTTGAATTGGGGATGTCTGGTGCTAAACCAGAAATGTGGGTAAAACAGGTACGAGAGGCTATGGTTGGCAAAGTTATTGTCTGGGTACGGGAACAGCTCGACACTTACGGCGTACGTTTCGAGTCCATGCTAGTTGATCTGTGTGCACAGATGGATACCCAAGGCCAAAAAGCGTTCGCAATTATTTTCTATACGATTCATGTTGGATTCATCTTTAAGAAGGGCTTCCAATACATCAACAACGAAGATGGAGGAGAAGGGAGAAGAATTGAAGAAAGCGGTTACAAACTATGTTTGAATGCAATCAAGGAGTGTCATCTACCACTGAGGAAGGTAGAGTGTATTGTCTATTCCACAAATAATAATGATTTGATAAAAGAATTTCAGAATATGAAGAAACAGGTGTTACTGCATGAATTTATTTGTGAATCTGTACAAGCTCGTTGCCAGGGAGATGCAATACTTGAGAGGGCTTTATTTGAGGATGAAGCAGTGAGCATGGAACTAGTGCGGGATGCTATTGACTGGTATAGGCATTCTGTTTTGCTTGGCAAAGAGAAAGACCCCGAGAGCGATGCAATTGCCCTCAGCCAAATCGGGACAGAATATTCATCCATCTTGAAATCGGAAAAGCTTGCCTATCCTTACCACTTGGAGAGCACCCAAATTGCCCAAGAAATCATGTGTCCCCGTATAGCAGAGTCCGAGTGGTATAAGTACTCATCATTGAAGGTGCATCAACACCAAATCGAACAACAAGAAAATGCAGTGAGGATTGAAAAAGCAATTACTGTGATTAAGATGGAAGGGGAGAAGAGCGCGCAGTCTTTCTTGAACTTCATATATAGGGAGCACAGCCATCCAGATCCGAAGAAAGGACAGACGGGTAAAATTGATACTCCTGCTGATGTTAAGGCCGCACTTCGAAAAGCCATACAAGCATACCACCCTGATAGTAACGGTCGCTTTCATCAGGACTGGAAGATTTTGTGCGAAGAGATTACAAAAATTTTAAATTGTAAATATGAAGCCTTCAAATAAATGGTCCATGACCACTCTTCTCAGAGTCAGACAGGCTTTCGATGTAAGAAAAGCACCAGACATGTCTCGATTCATTGTGGTTCTGTCAACACAAAGGATTTTATCATCCCTTCTCTATTGTTTCTCATACCAGTCCACCATGTTGGAACTCAATCCTGGCAGGACACATCATCTTTACCAGTATTAAACTTCATCAAGTGTGACCATTCAAGCTCCAGTTTAAAGTTGTATATAAGATACATTAGCAATAGAATTAAAGTTGTGATATTTTGGCTATCAACAGAATCAGGATCGCTGGTTTAATTCTGCTATTAATTTGTGGAATTTTTCCATATACTTCTTCCTTTGTTTTGGATCTGTCAAAACTTCTAAAGTTAATATATATTTAGTTAGCGGATTTATTTTACGCCGAAGGCGTATCCAATTTGAATGATCAACGGCCGAGTCTTTCCAATAACCCTTGGAGACGATAAAATTGATCGTGGCCATTAATTTTCCCGCTAGTCTTCCATCCTGTGTTACTCGTCCGTCATCATATCGAAATGCAATATGCATTTTACGGCGGCTACGGGAGAAGTTCGTATTTATTACGAATCAGATATGGCAGGAAACATTGTACGGTTATTTTACAAATCTATAGATATTTGCTGGCGCACCTTTAATAATACCTGCAAGTGGGTAATGCTTCGAAAGCAGCACGGTAAGTTGACTGTAGCAGGCTTGGAAATCTGTTGTGATTTGGAAAGCCTAGAAATTCTTTGTCTGATACAATTGTTGTCAAACAAAATTTTAGTCTCATGTTGCTTGATCTGCAAGCTCTTTTAGCAACAATTTCTATCTTCTTTCAGGTTTTGGATTATCAAATATGGGGCTTTCATCTCAAATGTTTACTCTCTTTCACGCCTCTCGCATATCTATTTTATTTGGTACATCACTAGGACATGGTCAAGGAATTGCTACAAATCTGTATCAGATTGCACATCCCCTCCTATAAACAAATTGTTGCCTTGTAATTCTTAGAAATAAGGTAGTGCCCTTACATTAGTAGGGTGAAAGTTTCTGTCCACGATCATTTTATTGCATATTGAAGGTTTTGATTTACCTTATATTGTCTCAGAAATCTAGACTTGCATTAGTAGTAATATAATTAAATTATGATTAAGGAAATTAGATTAAAAGAAGGCTGGTAGAGGAAACTTTCAGCCTCTCTTCTAGAATATCAAAATATAGAGGCTGTCAATGTGAGGCTTCCTATTTTACAGGGAATAGATTGTTATTCCTATAGCTGCATGTTTTCAAACAGACGAGACTTCTCTTAGGATGGTAGTCCAACCCCCTTATTACAGCTTTTTACGTTGTTCGTTGTTTGATTTTATGTGTCACGGATGGTCCTACCAATTATTGTACTTTAAAGACAGAATTGTTATTGCTTTGAACAAATTTCATTTTTCTTTATTCTGAAGGGAAACGAATTAGCTACTTGGTCTGGTGTAGTCATTATTGATTACATCTCTTTCTCTTTCGTACAATAATAAGGAGTATGTAGGCTGGAAAACTTACAGATGCTTCGCAAGGATTACAGACGGTCATGTCCATTGATAGATCAGGTGTGTTATCTGTTTGACTCCATTTACAAATATTTTTGAGTTGAAGCTGGTCTAGATTATAAAACCTGAGCATGTTACTGTCCATCTAATGTTGGTGAATTTGGGGTGTGTAATAGAAGTTTATTGTTGGTGAATTGTTGTTTGGCACATTTGGGTCTTCAAGTTAGTAATCAATCATACTAGTAGAAGAGTATAATGACTAAAGTATTAACTGTTTTCTTTGAGTTGATGCATTAGGCCTGTTTGCATTATAAATTTATGAGGTCTGCTCATCTGTTGAAGGCATTCCAAGTAATGCATTGCTTTCGAGTCCTTTTGGGTTCCTTCTTCCTAAAGAGAGCCGGAAGAATTTGTCATTTTACTTTTCGTGGGGAAACATAGGTCTGGTAGTTGGCTACGGTTTTGGTTGGAAAGCTTTGGGGAAACATTGGTCTGGTACAGTTTAGTGGGAAAATTAGGATACAATATCAAGTGGACAATCTTAGAGTGGATAGACCATATCTTTCAATCTAAATACGGTGTCTTTGGTTGAATATCTTTCAATCTACGTACGGTGACTTTGGTGCCTTCTTGTCCAAGGGTAGCATCTCAGTTTATTAAGGAAGCCCCACATAACTGCCATATTTTTTTTGTGCCTCGAATTCGTCCCCGTTCAAGGTTTAAAAAACAAAAGGGTTACTAATCTAATACGGGATCACGAAATCTATTAAGAGCCAGCCAGATCTGATTCCAAGGGAGTTTAAAAGTTATTGTGCCTGTCGGACATCTTTTGTACCAGTTACTCGCTATAATATCACGTGAATTGTAAGTCAAATTTGAGACAATTCTATTTACCTTTTCTTTGCCAGTTCTGATATGAAATTAAATGACAATAATGTAACTATGAAGTTCTTATTTCTGTATAAGGGTCTGTTGACAGCAGTATATTAATAAGTGTTAGTTTCCAGTTGATAAGTATAAGCTAGCAGCGTGTGATGTTCCTTTATATCAGTGAAAACCTAACAGACCACAGGAGTAATTAGTATTAAAAAAAAAAGGGAAATAAACAGGTGAAGGAAAGTCGAATTGGGATATCATAGGAACATAGCTTATCAGTCAAGGAAGACACTTCTGAAAAGGTTTATCACTCAGTTTCATAGGTACACATGTGGAAAACTATACAGCATCAAAATTGTAAATTTACAATACCCTGGCTATTTATTAAAGTCAGCATTACATTAGAATGAAATTTTCAAATTACTTTCAAAATACAAATTTTCTAACTGAAACTCCAAATGATAAAGCCAAGGATCAATGTAGATAACTGGAGCTTTTTTGTGTCAGATAAATGGTAAAGCCAAGGATCAATGTAGATAACTGGAGCTTTTTGTGTCAGATTTTTCTGTTTAATTGTTAAGCTTCATTGCATTGCCTTTTGATTTTGTTGGCAGTAGCATCTATTAATGTAAAGTGCGTATTTTCCATTAGGAAATCAAAATAAATACATTACACTAATGGCTCTGTGAGTCACCTGTTGGGTACCAGTGACCTTATGCTGGGGGAGCTTCTGCCATCACTTTGGTTGTGAGCACTTTTATAATAATGTTGTACAAAAATGTTCTCAAAAGTGTTTTCCATGATGGCAGACAACTGAACTACCATTTGTTATTAACAATATGGGGAAAGAATCTAATTTTTTTTTTTGCAGCTCTTACAAACCCTTAGCCAGTGGAGCTGGAATATTCTTCTTAAGAAACAACTGATCCATTTTTTAATAAAGAGATTTTAAATTTTGCAATTGCCCAAATTTGTCTTTCATGGGGAGCCCAGCACCATATGAATTGGAATGATTACCTGTCCATGGAGCCTGCCATAACCATAGAAGCAGAAATGTTTTTCGATAGCAATTAATAGGCAAATGAATTCTAAGGGCGAAACAAAATAATCAATTTCATTATTGTAAACTCAAATGACAGATTTTTTGAACCCACCTCTAGATAGAGAGTTCCCATTTCAAAAAGCTCATGACTATATCGATGTTTTCAGAACTGCGCCCTAACCCAATGCTACTCTAAAGGCCTCAATATGGATCTTGGTAAACCAAAAAAAAGCCACCGCATCTAAACAAAACGCAGAGTCAAAACCCTTACAAATGATTAAAAAATGTGACATTACAAAACAAAGCCTCCAATTTAAGAAGCCATTCGAAGCCCTATTGGGAAGAACATTCTGACTTGACTGTCCAAAATTCCAGCGTCCCCCCAGGCCTTGCAAGTCATGGAAGAAACTCTTACACAGGGTGCAGGCTGAAAGCTATGTGGACATTCCACCGCTTGTAGTTCAGGCTGAAAGCTATGCGGACATTCCACCGCTTGTAGTTCAGGTAATTGCCTCACAGAAGTAAAATGAGTACAGAGCATGGTAGAAGTAGTTGTTGGAAAATGATGTATGAGCCTCACCATTTAGTTGAAGATTCCATGCAACCGTTTTAAGTAAACTTTTAATAAATGTTTGTATCTGCATGTTATTGCATGTTGACTGTAACAATCATGTGCATGCTTGAACTATATTTAGAATAGGTATGCAAAACCTCTATAAAGAGAGGCCATATGTAATGAATTTATTTATCAGTGGAATAAAGTTGAGGCTATGTGTTTGTGTTTCCACTTTTTTTGTTTTAAGAGGAATAAAGCTCCTGTGTGTTTGTTTGTAAAAGAATTATGCTTCCTCTGTGTTTTGTATTTTAGTGTTTGTCTGGCCTTTCAAATTTACAATTGGTATCAGAGCCTTGTTTTGTTTTTGCTGGGAGATTGCAGTGTGTTATATCAATTGGAAGTAGAAAAGTTAAAGCAGATCGAAAGAATTTGTATGCTGTTGTGAAGAAAGTGAAGCCCAAATTGCTGTTCAAACGAGATCGCTCCAACAGTGAAGTGTTTGAAATTGCTGTAAAGAAGACGTTGCTGCCCCAGGATTAAAGAAAAGTGTTGAATTTTTGTTAACAAAGCTGCAGTTGTTAATAGTGTTGCTGATCCAGAAGAGCCCAGCCATAGCTAAAGTCAAAGAAATCACAAAGATGAATGAAGTCAGTCCAAAGCATATGTGAAGGTAGAAGAAGCCTTTTTTAAAAAAGAGGTGTAGCTGTTTGAAGATTTTGTAAGAAGTCTGCTAATTCGTAGAAGTTGTCAAAAGGAGGAATCACAGTTTTTTCAAGAAGGCGAGTTTAATTTTTTTGTTTCAATGGGAAAGACTAGTAAGAAGACAAAGAAAGAATCTGTAAGTGCGAGAAAGATAGTTTGATGGAAGAATTAGTGAAGCTTAAAAAGTGTAATTCAGAATTGATAGATAAGATAAAAGAGTTTTCAAAAGAAAGGCGTGATTATTTGTATGAGAATGGAAATCTTGAAAAAGAATTAGAGAAAGTGAAAAAGAAAAATGAAGAGTTAGAAGGAAAATTGAAGCTGCATGATGAGGTCAAGAAAAAAAATGAAGATCTAGAAGGAAAGCTAAAGTTGTTGGAGAAAGAAATTGAGTGTTTGAGGTTTAAGCCATTGTTGCATGATGTTGCATGTGATACGAATGATTTGTGTTCTTCATTTGATATGGGTGATGTAGTTAAAGTTTCTTCAAGTTAAGAATGTGAAGTTGAAGATGAAGATGTGTTTGAAACTAATATTTTTGCAGTATGTGAAGCTGATAGCAAAGGTTGGTTTGAAAAGAGAAAAGGTTTGGGAAAATATGGGCAAAGAATGAGAGAGCCCATTCAGCTAGTTGTGAGCCCAAAGAATGAAGGCCTGAGATATGGTGAGAGAGATAGAAGTGATGTAACCAATGTTACAAGTTCGTGCAAAATAGCTAAAAGTATGGAGTTTATGGAATGTTCTCATTGTCATAGGGGAGGACATAAAAAAGAGAAATGTTGGGATCTTCATCCTTGTACAATTTGTGGGTTGAAGAATCATTCAAAAAAATCATGTTGGAATAGAGAATGGAATGGACAATCTGAGAAAGATTGTATGAAAATTGATTATGGATGGATCGATGGATCCAGTCAGAGAAAAGTTACAGGTATGTTTAAAAGGTTCTATAAATCTAAATGTTGGCATTTTGAAAGCAATAAGGTGTCATATAATCTGAGAGATAGCGAGTCTTCTCTATATTAGAGAAAGAATCTATGAAAGTCTGCACACTGAGTTGTTCAGGTTCAGTCTTCAAAACTTCGGTACTGTATTGTGAGTCTCAGCATTAAAGGGGAGTATGTTGGAAAATGATGCATGAGCCTCACCATTTAGTTGAAGATTCCATGCAACCATTTTTAGTAAACTTTTAATAAATGTTTGTATATGCATGTTATTGCATGTTGACTGTAATAGTCATGTGCATGCATGAACTATATTTAGAATAGGTATGCAAAACCTCTATAAAGAGAGGCCATATGTAATGAATTTATTTATCAGTGGAATAAAGTTGAGGCTATGTGTTTGTGTTTCCTCTTTTTTTTTTTAAGAGGAATAAAGCTCCTTTGTGTTTGTGTGTAAAAGAATTGTGCTTCCTTTGTGTTTTGTGTTTTAGTGTTTGTCTGGCCTTTCAAATTTACAATTGTGTGTATGCATTTTTTTAATGGTTTGATTATATTTTGTGATTATATTGCAGGATAGTTTGCCAAATCTCTTATGGATAACTTGGTTACAAAATTCTACTATGGTTATCCAGAAGAGCTTTGCTTCCTCCACTGCAACAAACTTCCTCCATTGCAACTCCACCACATGTCCACCATGAACAATGCCACCATGTCTACTTCAATTCATGGAGGGCAAGATAAAGTCTATGAATGCAAGGTTTTTTTTATCTTCTTATGCTCGCCTTCATTGTTTTTATTGACTGTTTTTCATTGGGTTTTCTTCTTGCAGTCATCACTGGCCTTGGCATTTTGAATAGGTTGGATTTGTACTTCATAGCCCCTTAGGGAAAATGTGTCTTTTGACACAAAAAAAAATACGGGTTTGAAAATTCCACTTTATTGGGGTTATGAGCCATTTGACACTATTTTTGTAAATGCCAATGCATTTTCCTTTATTTTTGCTTGTTACTTTTTGAAATTACAGAGGCACGAACTTTTTGAGCGATGTGGGTAAATTTGTAATGTATCTATTATTAATTGCGTTAATAATATATGATAATTTTAATAGGTTTTTCTGTTTCTACGATTTTATAACTGTGTAGACCCTAAAAAGGAAACATAACCTGCTTTCCTGTTTATTCGATTTTATCAAGGTTACCCCAAGTTTCCGGGATGGGGACGGCAAGGGATGGTAGGGGATGGTGGGACGAGTCCCCAAGTTTCCAAATTTTGAGGCCAAAATTAGGAACGACAGGGGACGGTTATATAAAAATATAGGGAAAATTTTAAAAATATAGGGAAATTTTAAATATTCAATAGATAACATGAATAAGGCATGCATAATACACATTATAGAACATTAACATATAACATTTGTGTTCAACATTATGCCAATACTCAATACGCATTCAAAATTAACATACAGTTACACGAATCATGAAACAACCTCCAAGTTATAATTTATAAACTTATATCAAAATGCCCAAAGGCTACATTGCTGCCATATAGTTTTAAAGTTTTAGTTTGCTATGAAAATCAAAATACAATATCGTATGTCAATAATGAATACAAAATAAACAAAGAGCACTGCTGCCCCTAATCATCTCTCATAACTGCATCAAAATCAGAGTCATCCTCTGAGTCACTGCCACCGTAATGCTCCTCCTCAGCCAATGGGACCCCAACCAAGCCCTCAGCTGTCTCCTCCTCATCTACCTGAGCCGCGTCCTCGGGATCAATATCCCACCGTAGAGCTGGAGTCTGTCGATACTCTGGAGTCTGTCGATCCTGAAGCCGAAGAGCACTATGAACAGCCACTAGCTTCTCTGCTCGTCTAGAGGTAAGTCTATTCCTCTTGACAGAGTGGATAAAGCTATACGTGGACCAATTCCTCTCTGCAGCAGAGGAACTAGCAACCTGTGCAAGAAGGCGAGTGGCAAGTATCTTCAACTGCGGTGTATCTCTCCCATGATAGGTCCACCATCCAATAGGGTTCCCTTGAGCTAATATAGCTCTATCCAACCTCGCCTGTGGTTTGCTCAAGTTTGGGCCATTAAGATTAGCAAAGTCTAGAAATTGTGACCGAAGTAGTGAAGCTTGCTCGGCTGGATAAATCTTTTCAATGGCCCATGTGAACCCATCTAAAACCTCAGCATCATCACATGGAGGCACCCTACCATCCCTTGGTGCATACCATTTTGGATTTAGAGCAAAGGCAGCCATATGAAGCGGGGTGTTCATTGTATTCCACCTCCGCGTCACAATGGGCCTAATGTGTTGCTCATATAAATCCAAAGTGGGGTCCTTTGCCAAAATAACTTGCCTGATCTTCCCAAGCATAGTGTCAAATGTCTCATATATCTCTCCAAGACTAGGAGAGTCTGTATCAGCATATCTAATGACATCTACAATGGGCGAGATAAAGGAGCAAATATATCTGCAAAATGCAAACAAAAAGTTCAAAATAATTAGTTGACAAGTTATTTGACATGTTAGAAACTTCAAAAGTTGGAACATTGGACAATAAAATTAAAATATTAAAATCAGAAATTTAATATGAAAATCAGCCATCTAATATGTCTTACCTCACATTGGCCCACCAATCATCATCGAGGATCTTTTGTTTGATGCTCTTTCCTTGAGTAGAACTTGCATTAGGCCATCTATTCCATGTTAGAATCAAGATCACACGCATGCAAATGAATACATCACATGCAAAAGACATGAAGAACCAAAACGATGTTCTCTGTAAACCTCTTAGTAAAAATGCATTAAGAGAATCAATTATTACAAAGTGATCAATCCTTATGAAGGAGATCAACAAACCCTAAAAAGGGAAACCCTAGTGTGCACACTTAATAATTAATAATTAATTAATAAATGTGCCTAAGTTTAGCTTAAGTAATAAAGAGGAATAAGTGACTTAATTAATTAATCAATGTGATGTAATTAATTAAGCATAATAACTTATTACTCTAACACCCCCCCTTAAGATGAACTTAGGAAGAAGCTAAAACACTAGAATAAGATGCATGAAAGCAAATATGGGTCCCAGCAACTAGGCCTGATCAGGTACCCATTTACAAATGCAAGAAAGAAGTAAGAGAAGGAAAAACCCAGTGGGACAAAACCCCCCTTACAATGAGATAACATGCTGCAAAGAAGCACTGGAAGAACTCTGTAGAGTAACACTGGAACTTGATATAGGCAAGCATGGAAATATTCTTCTGTATACTACTGAAACCGGATGAGAGTCACTGATTGACTCAAGGAATCATGATTAAAGCAACAAAAGACCCGATGCCACTAACACTCAAAACTCCAAACCGAACAACTCTGGAATCTATGAAGCAGCAAGCAATTATTGAATGATGTATTACCGAAAACGGCGCAAAGATGCAAGATGCACTCTCCCAACTGCCAAAATATCCAAGTAATTGCCAAACAACCCATCGGGCCAAATCTGGACTAACTGATAAACCTAGGACAGATACAGAAAAAGTGTATGGACAACAACCTAGAGCTCCTCAATACCTTTCTGACGCTTCAAACGAGGCGAAAAAAACGAAGATCGTGGCAAAAAGTTATGAGCTCGGAAGCATAAAAGTACATCTAACTTCAAACAGCAATAAATGCAGTAAAAAAAAAAATATGTAAAAATAAATAGCACAAATGAAAGTGCTCGGAACCAGCTTTCCGGCGATATCTCGTTTTCCCGATTTCGATACCGTATGCCCAAGTTATGGCCAAAAGAAAAAAAAACTGCTCTTTTAGGAAAAACTAGGGTTAGGAGGGCAAAGAGGGCCAAGTACGGATGACGCCATGCCACGCCAAAAACGCGAGTAAATTTGATGGCCATCTGGCCATCGCCGCAAAAATTCCCCCCCCGCAAAATGAAAATTTTAGCCCCGGTCCCGTGGTGACTGTGGGCGGGCTTGTCGGGGATCCCCCCTGGTCCTCCATAGGACCGAGGGCTAGAGCGGCCGGGGCCGGGGGGTTGAACCACAAGGGGAGGTGGGAGCCGCTTGGAGAGGTGGAGCCTGGGACAGGCGGTGGTCAGTCATTGTAAGGCCTCCAAAATTTTAAAAAATTCATTTTTTTATATATTTTTGAAATTTTCAAAAAATGCCTCGACTGCGTGTGGGGAGGCCTCTGACCCCGGACAAATTTTTTTGCCTCTCCGGATCCTGCTCTTCGCAAAACGTGGCGTTTCTAGGGTTTTTGGCCGTTGCGAACGCGATGGCGGGTCCGTTTGAGCCCAAAGTGAGCCAAAAAATAGGCTACCCCCAGATCTTGCAGAAAAGATGCCTATGGAAACCCTTGCACCCGAAACTCACAAAGAGGCCATATCTTCAGATCACGAACAGGCAGCTGCAGGTCTGGAGCTCTGATACCATGTTAGAATCCAAGATCACCTGCATGCAAATGAATACCTGTCACATGCAAAAGACATGAAGAACCAAAAAAGATGTTCTCTGTAAACCTCTCAGTAAAAATGCATTAAGAGAATCAATTATTACAAGTGATCAATCCTTATGAAGGAGATCAAGAAACCCTAAAAAGGGAAACCATTGTGCACTCCTTAATAATTAATAATTAATTAAATGTGCCTAAGTTTAGCTTAAGTAATAAAGAAGAATAAGTGACTTAATTAATTAATCAATGTGATGTAATTAATTAAACATAATAACTTATTACTCTAACATTCCACTCAACATTGACCATCATCAGTTGTAAAGGCTCATGCACCTCAACCATCATCTCCAATAGGATGAAGTATGTGGCATATCTACATTTATTAATTCAATGATTCATTAAAAAATAAAAATTTAAAACAAAATCAGATTATGAATACAAATTGAAAGTGAAACAAAATGAAGTAAATGACATACCTTGTATCAACAGGTTTGAGAAACTCCTTTGAAAATGTCCTGAAGAGAACAAGTGAGGTGTGGTGGTTACAAATGAACATCTGAATTTCTCTAGCTTCTGCCACCATTTTCTTCACCCAATCCATTTTCCCTATGTTTTTCAATGCATTGTTCAATGCATGAGCACAACATGGGGTCCAAAATATGTGTTTGTAAGTACCCTCCACCATCAACCCAGCCGATTTGCACACACATGTTGAATCTGTGATCACCTACACTACATTTGCAGCCCCAACCTCCTCTATGGCATCTCTCAAAATGGAAAATTGGAAGTCAACATCCTTACGTCTCCCTGAACAATCTACGGCTCTAAGAAAATAAGAACCAGCAGGGCATGTGACTATGACATTGATGAGTGGCTGACGTCTACAATCAGTCCACCCATCCATCACTATAGAGCACCCCGTCCTCATCCATGTTTGCCTCATCTCCTCCATTAACACATTAACTTTGGAGTACTCTTTGTCTAGGAGGGTGGTGCGTAGCTTATGATCTCTAGGGGGTACAAATGAAGGACCAACAGTGGCTATGTCTTTCACCATTTGTTTGAAATAAGAGGAACGGGCCACATGAAATGGAATGGCATGGGCAAAAAAGAATTTGGCAATGGAGGATTCAGTGGTTTCTCGTGCTTGGTTTTGAAACATGGACTCAACTGAGGCTGCCTTATCACTACCAATCACCTTCCTCTTTCCTCTTAAGATAACACTACTACCAACCGTGGAAGGACTAGGAGTAGGAGTAGGCATAGATGATTGTGAACTTGGGAAAGAAGGAGACCCACTTTGAACCCCACCATCACACTCCATTTGAATTTTTTGGCACTCTATAAATAGTGCATCTGTCAATGCAGGACACGCTCTAACTCCATGGCCCACCTCACCCAAAAAATGAGACCTAACTCTAGTGTAGCTGCCCCTAAACTCCTTTTCACAAACATGGCAAAACCAAACCCTACTCCCCCCTGAATTTTTTTGTCTTTCACCCATGGCTGTCACAAATTGAAGGAATGGTTTTTTTTTGGTCTAGTGGGTGTTTTGCATAGTCCTTCATAGTTTTGGTATTGGTTGATGAAGGATGGTGTTGGGTAGGGTTTATTTGCTCTCTAGTTTTCCTTCTAGCTTGCATTTCAACTTCACTATCACTCCCACCCTCACTGTTGCTCATCTTTTTTGTTTTTAGAATGCAAGTTTTGACTGAAAAATGCAAAAAAATAAAAAAAATCAGACTATGTATACTTCATATTTTGCAAAAAAATGAAAAAATGAGAATAGAGAAAAGAAATGCATACCTCTTTGATGGATTTGCACTCCCAACAACACTATCTCAACCTTCTCTCCTCCTTCAAACTGCTGCTCCTTCTCCTTCAATGGCTGCAATTTTTTTTCCTCTCAAACCCTTGGCTGCTCAAACAAACAAAATGAATAGAATGAAGTTTTAGAGGCCTTTTTTCTTTCATAAAAAAGTGAAAAATATTAGGGTCCACACATGCCATGTAGGCAAGCCTCTTTTTTAAAAATTTTATGCTTTTTTATTTTATTTTTTATGTTTACAAGCTTCAAAATGCAGGGGACGGTCGAGGGACGACTCAGCCATCCCCCTGTCGTCCCCCTTTGGGGAAACGGCGTCCCCCCATCCCCGAGACGTTTCCCGTGATTTTGCAAAAAAGAGGGACCGCCCCCCCATCCCCTTGCCAGCCCCTAGTACCCGGGATGTCCTCGGGACTGGGACGGGGGATTTGGGGGGGGGAAGCGTCCCCGGGTAACCCTGGATTTTATAACTATTTAGAATATGAATAAAGGCAACAATGCCATGTCTTTAGTTTGGTATTACCTTAACATGCTTTCTCTGCTTTCACATTACGTATCTTATCTTTCTTACCATTTTAAGCCTGTGCAAGAATCACAAAACAAAGTATTTTGTTGGAGTTAATGTACAAGGCATTCAAAAAATTTGTGGTATTCACAGTACAAAGTACTTAAGGCAACCAATGGCTACTCTGAGGTGTTATGGAGACCTCAAATCACTCCCACCATGGAAACAACATGTTCTTTTTGAACTAGTCATGGTGCTCTAAATTTACAAATAATTGACTTGGAACGAGCGATGAACTGTAGATTAAGTTATTCAATAGAATCAAGTTAGCAGAACCAATACGTAGGTCTCATTTCACATATTTGATGTATGCTTTGGTCTTTTATGATAGAATTTTGGACTCCAGAGAATTCAGCCAAATTCCATCTGTTTGTAACCATTTCATGCAATTTCATATTATTCTTAAAGGTTTTTCTGTTTAGTGATATTTCAATCTATATGAGTATTATATCAATATTGACAAATTTAAGTTTTTAATCTAATCATGGCATTTGCTTCACGGGGAGTTCATGACATATAGCCAGATAACATATTGCATCAAATTTTTAGTGTTTCATGTGATAGTCTTAATCTAGTGTTCTTTACTTTTTTTAATAATGAAGTAATGATATCAAAATTATATTGAATTTTCAAATTCATATTTAAATGTTATTTTTATACGTGCAATTAATAGTAACATCTATATTTATAGTTATTTTTTCGTTGGAGATTTTTAAATATCAAATGCTAAATAGATCTACTCTTTATTACAGATATATTGGACTTCAAAATTACCGTGTTACAAAATGCAAAAAAATATCAAATATGTCTATACCATTGTAATCAATTGCATACATTCTTATAATTGCAATTAAACATTCCATGAAAACAATGGACTTTCAAAATTGTATATGTATCCTAATTTTACATTTTTATATCAAATCAATTCAAGTTCCCTTTCATTTGCATAGTATTTCCAATATTCATTCAGGTCCAAAAAATTCAAAAGATAAGCTTCTCTTTTATAATTCACGTCCCAAAGATATGCTACAAACTACTCTATCAATTACATACATTCATTCTTATAATTTGAAGTTCCCTTTCATTTGTATACTATTGCAAATTTAGTTTTTCCATGTCTTACTTTTATAAGTTATATACACAAATTCAAATACAACCATAAAATTATTCGACGTACACCATTTGCAAAAAATGGATTGATAACTTTATATACCACCCATTTAAAAAAATAAAAATAAACCATTTGCTTCTACTAATGCTATCCTCCCTAGTTCTTCACATTAGGCATATATGCAAAAGGTGAACGAATTGATAGGGCACAAAAATTGTTCGACACGATACACTCATTGAAGGAAATGTGGCTCCTGAATCCTCTCCATCCTCCACATTCAAAATGCATAAAAAATGTGAATTTAATCAAGGCATGTGGATGGTTTTGTTGTTCGCATGAAACTGTGGGAGTATGGACAAGACACTTGAGCTGATCAACAGAATGTCACATGGATTGTTTGCAAAAATGTAAGGCGCGTGGAATGTTAGAATGCATTCCAACCAATAGATAGTATTTGCGGTCTAGTTACCACTCTCAATGCCATTTTCACACATTATTTACATTATTCATTCTCATACTTTAATTTCACATCAATTAAATAGGTAAATGAATTTCATTTAAAAAAATAGTGGATCACACGACCTATTCATATTAGTATAATATTGGAAGTGTAAAAAAAATGTTTAATCTTGGCTAATTTAATAGAATGTATACATAAATATAAATTAATTTATATTAATAGTTAAAAGATTTGTGGGGATGTGTAATTCTAAATTAGATCTTAATTTTCATAAGTCAATGTAAAGTAGATACGGTGTACTTAGCTCTAATTTCAACAATGAATAATTGATGAAGATTTTATAATTTGCTTATATTAAATTTAAGAACATGACCTCTTTATCAATATATTGCTTTAAAAAAATGCTACACAAAGTTAACATAGAAATGAGCTCGTGAAACCATACCTAGGTGATTCAAACAAAGGGTGCGGGTGTTGTTTGTGATGGTGGCATTCAGGGCAGGAACGACTCTTCGTCCAGGCTGGTTGGGACTATTGCGAATGGCGTGACGGGGTCTGGCGGGGGTCGTGTTAAGGGTAGCGACCTTGTGGCTAAGGCTAAGGTGTTGGTTATGAGATTTTGGCAAGGGAGGCTACCGACTAATGGGTTTATCCTGGTAACCAATGCTATCTCAGTGGATCTGAAGGCTAATATGGTAGAGGAAATTGATGAGAATGTCTTTGAGCTCTCCATTTGTGGGGTGATCTATCGGTTTAGGGGTGTTTGGCCCAACGTCCCCCAACTGCATTCATGGATCTCCAAGGAATGGAAGCCTCTAATTTCTGGTAAAATTCATATCTTCCCCATGGCCAAGGGGTTTTTTATTGCCAAGTTTGACAATGCTTAGGATAGAAATATAATTTTATGTGACAATTTTTTTAGCTGGGAGGACAAATATATGTTGATGATTAAGCCTTGGCATTCAGATTTCAACCCTGCTTCTGAAACTTTCAACAAGATTCTGATCTGAGTTCGGTTGCCTAATATTCCCCTCCACTTATGGATTGACCCACTTCTAGAGGAAGTGGGTGAAGCCCTTGGTGATTCTTTGTTGGTGGATGATGAATCCTCTAACATGTTTCATTCCACCTATGCCCACATACTTGTTGAAATGGATGTCTCAAAAGGTTTGCCTGTTGAGATTTTACTTAAATCTCCTAAGGGTTCTTGGGTCCAATCTTTGGACTATGAAGGGATCCCCTTCCATTCTAGAAGATGTTTTAAAATAGGTCATCTTGTTGCACATGTTGAACCTCTCTTTTGTTATTTGTCCTTGATGTCAACACTGTGTTTTGGCTTGGCATCTTGGTGATTGATATTGACATATGACATTGGCATTATTGTTTGGTACTCTTGGTTTTGGAATTCAGTTTCACACTCAGATTTGCAGCACTGTGATGTTTGTATACATTTAGATTTGATATCTTGAGGTACTGATGTTTGGAGCTTCATGTGTAGACAACAGTTTCACTTGGTTCTATGGTGAAGTTAGTTTTGACTTGGCACATATAGGTTATGACATTGCAGCGAGGAGGTATATTTTGTTTCAGTTTATATGTTTTCATCTTGACACTATAGGTGTATACAATTGTGTTATCCTTTGCATGGCATTCAAATTAGTTTCATAGTACATTGGGTTGGATATGTTCACCATGCATATGATAGTATTTATTTATTTCTTGGTGACTATATTATATGGCAAAGGTTATTGTTTCATTAACTCATTTGTGTAGACTCAGGGTTCTTTGATATGCATATTGGGCTTTACATTTGTTGGTGAGCTTCATTGGTATAACATTTTAATAGCATTTCTTGGCACACTCTTGCGCTTGGGCTTCATTTTACATTATTTACACTACTTGCACTTTGTGCATGGGATGTTACACTTTAAAGTGTTTTGGAACTCCATTAGTTGGCATCGATGGTGTTAAAATATACACAAGGGGATATACTTTATTTTCCCTTGATAGTTGTTGGGCCTCTATTTTTTCTAATGGCAAGTGTTTATTTTTAAAGGGCAATCACATGATATTGGGCTTACCATATGATATATATTTCATATTACTTTTATTATGTATCGGCCTTTGTATCATTTTAAAGTCATGTAACACATGACTATCGGCCTTATCATCAGACTTATTTGACTGTCAGCCTTATCATATTTTATTTGTATTGACAATGTTGTAGACACATCATTATTGTGGTTGATTTGGCAGCGACATCATCATTATGGGTTGACTTGGTAGTGATTATAGTGTTTGTTGGCAGACTTCAAAATTCTTTATGATGTTTTTGGACTTCAAATGATATGGAATATCATTGCATTCAGATTTGATTCCATTATACACTTGAGTTTTGTATTCAATGGAATGAAGGAATAGGGAAAAATAAGTTTTGTAACTATCATTTTGCTGAAGGAAAAACCCTAGCCACCTAGAGTCGACATGGAAGAGAGATTTGATCTATAGTTTGGAAGAGCTCAAAGTCGAGTATTTCATTTATGGTTTCTGCATTTGTTAACAGGTATTATTGAGCCTTTTTATGATTTGTTTCAAGTCAGAATGATTTGTTATTGGGCTCAAATGTGAATAGCTTATGTTAGTTTGTTTTTTTATAAATTGCTCAGATTTAAAATGCATTATTCTATAATTAGGATTTGAGAGTTGTTAATCTCTTCTGAAGGGTTATTTTGAGATTGAAATGGCATGGAACACTAACTGCATTTTCATAGCTTTGAGAATCAGTTTGAGAAAGCGGATTGATTAATGAATAAAGACTCATTGTTCAGAAATGGTTATGAAAAGATTTTTCCATTATTGGAATCCATTTTTAACTGTATTACATTGTATAAATATGGCTAAAAGCTATTTCTTAGAGGTGAGAGATTTGGGCTGAGAACAAGGGTTTTGTTGCTATTAATGTGTTATTTCTAAAATAAAAAGAGTGAAAAGAGGGTTTGAGAGTTTTGTATCTTTGATTTGATCACAGAGATTTCATAAAATTATATTGTACTATTTCATTCAGTGCACATTTAGTGGGCATTGTTGAACATCGTATATTATTATCTAAAATTCTAAATAGAGGAGTTGTTGCTCCTATGAAGTTGGTGCTTCAGGAAAATTATTGGAGTTGGTGCTCCAAATTGTAACAGAGTTGGTGCTCTTTTGAATGAATAAAAGGATAAGTTTGCGAGTGGTTTTTTATACCCCGAGAGGGTTTTTCCACTGAGGAAATCTTTGTGTTATGTGGTGTGTTTTTGTCTCTCATTCAGTTTCATGTTAATGTGCTCATTCAGTTGGTCAATGTTTTGATACATTGAGTCTTCAAAAGATTAACGTCAATTTGCTCAAGTCTGTAAATTGTACAAATCTGATCATTAAAATTATTTCGTAATGCAAATTGGAATCTTCATTTTATACTCGATGTGTGAATTTTTAAAAGTATGTCAAAAGTAAAGCAATGTTATATTTTGTGGAGTCTTTAAGTTCTGTTTTGAAAAGCACAACAAGATTGTTCATAAAGCTTAATTGAACATATCATATGATGCTTTTAATATGTGTTAAATGTTAAGTCAGGTCTCAAGTTGCACTCACATAAAAAAAGTTGCATTGAGTTAAAGGTCAAAAGTTTATCTTTTTCTTTAAGTGTTAAAATTTGTATCACTCTGATTCACCCCCCCCTCTCAGAGTGAATCCACTTCCAACAAGTGGTATCAGAGCATAGGGTCTTGCATTAGGTTTCATACCTAGGATTGATTCTGGTATTAGAAGTCTTTTTGGTTTAAGAAATTTTGGTGCTATAGTGTTGTATCTGTTATGGAAAAAGGTAGAAGGAATAAGGGAAAAATAAATTCACAACAAAACATTAACAATCAGGTTGTGTCTGAACCTAGTGTAAGAAGTAATGAAGAAATGATCATTAACAACAACTCATTTATGATACAACATACTATGCATAGAATACCTCAATTCAAAGGTGTCAACTTTAATTTGTGGAAGTGTCGGATGGAAACTTATTTGTCCTCCTTAGGCTTTGATGTGTGGGTTGTAGTAGAAAGGGGTTGCAATGTATCACTAACATCTTCTTCCACACTTGAGGAAAAGATGGTTCTTGAAACCAATGCTAAGGCTCTAGATGCTATTTTCAATAGTCTGCCAAATGACACTATTGCTAAAGTTATGCACTGCAGAGATGCAAAGGAAGTTTGGGACAGATTGATTGAAATATATCAGGATGGTGAGTTGCAAGAAGAGATATCTTTGAAAACTCAAGCAAGTTGTGATTCATCTGTAAGTTGTGATTGTGAAAATCATCATAGTTCCAAAGAAAATCTATTTGAGTTTAAATCTCTAGAGATTATAGATGAACGTTCAAGTGGCCAAGAAACTAATGAAGTAGATCAATTTTTGGATGAAGTAAATTCTGAACAAGAAAATTTAGATGAGCAAGAAAGTGAGCTTGATTTGGAAGGTGAACTTTTGTGTGCTTTAGACACAATTAAACAACTTAGAAGAGAGAACCCGATTTTAAAGAGGCAACTTCAACAAGAAAAGGATATCAAAGATAAGGTATGTTCAGATCTTATAGAAGCAAAAATCCAAGTTGAAGAAGCTATAAAGATTGAGGAAGTGTTCAGAGATCAACTTAAAGAAAATGAACAATGCATAAAAAATCTTGAGTTGCAAGTGGTTTTACTAAGGAACATTGGTAAAGAGTCAAAGCAATTAAGTGATGAAAAAATCAGTGAGAGTGGCTCCATGTCTTTGGATAAACTTATTGGAACACAGAAGGCTTCAAGTGATAAAGCTGGTCTAGGCTTAGAGGAAGGAAAATGTTCTAAGACACTTAGTACAAAGAAAGATTTAAACTTTCATGCTATTGAATCTGAAACTGCAAGAAACAAAAGAGGAAGGAATAAAATGCACAAGTTGTCATGATCTCACTCTGCCTGGCAAGGTAAGTTGATGAAATATAATTATTCTTTTTTAGGTTATTGTTACTCATGTTTTGAGTATGGCCACAAAGCATCTGAATGTTTGTCTAAAGTAAAAAAAAGTGATAAGAAAAGGAACCATGATAATATCATATGCTTCTAATGTAGTCAATTAGGTCATATTGCAAGAAATTGTGATAAGGGTGACACACGATATTATAAGTCTTTAGTTGTATGTTATAGATGTAATGGTTTTGGGAATAAAGCAAATTTTTGCAAGAGTCAATGGGAGAAAGCATCTGGAAGCAACAAAGAGTTTGTAAGAGTCTAGAGAAAGAAGCAAAAGAAAGACAACAGGCTTGTGCTTAATGCACAAGAGACATTGTTGAATGCATAATTATACCAAGAGGTCAAAGGGGAACAATAAATATCTCATCTTACAAACCCCTAGAAAAGATAATACCTTTGAGATTCAAGGTATAGATTATCTGCAAAATGTCATAGGACAGTGGCATTATCTAATGCATAAGCTTGATATGTGAGTTAGGTGTCCAGGTAGGCTACAAACTTGTTTGCGCTTTGTCATAACAAGTAACATGGCATTATAGAGATTGAATAATTCTATGTAAAGGTTAAACAATGTTGATAGTAAGGGTAGTCTAGTTGATACACTCATATGTCTATAACAAACATTGACAATGTGGACAAGACAAAGCTAAAATGTGTGACTGTGATTGTGTTAAAATTAGTGGCATCCACCAAAGTATAAAGGAAGGGGGATTATTGTAAAAATGTTGTAAGTTGCAAGTACCCTAGTAGACATGAAGAAAAGATATGGTTTAGTGGTCTATTAAACTCTTTTGCACAATGGATATGTACATTGGTGACAAAATATTCAAATAGACTTAAGACAGTGAGCGTGCAAGAAATCAACTATGCAGTGTTTAGAGATAAGAAAACAATGTATTATGTACACAATAAAACAAGGAAAAATGAAATAGTCTTCAGAGTAGTTTTTTTTTTAATAGTACATGTTTGTCTTGAATGTTGAACAGTTGATAGGTCATTCAAGATGTTTGTTAAGTGATGGTTGACATAGTGATATTGGTGTCATCTCTAATGACAATTCATTCTTGTTAACTGTTGCATGGTGAAAACCTTTATAATGTTACAGTGACAGACCAGAATTGGCATCTTTGTCACACAGGTTTGACAAAGTTTTGACAGTCTTAATGATGTTCTTTCAAGGTTCTTTCATGGTTGAAGGAAAGTATCTTATCAATACAAGACAATGTTTTTCAAACTACTGTTGGTTTTGGCTGATTTCACTGCTTTATTGACTTTGTTATCACAAGAGGAGAAGGGTTTCTTACATAGTTGGTTTGAAAATGTTTTTGGTTAGAAAATATGTAATGTAGTTTGAAATAGTGTACTACTGTGATATATCATTTACTTGTCACTTGTTTGGACTGTGCAATAAGCAGGGTATTGATGTCATTCTCATCTTATTGGGAGAGTCAGTAGATGACAGTGAAACTTTGATGTTGGAGCCAATTTTTTTGTAAGATGCTTGATATCAGTTCCAGGTGTGAGACTAGCAATAAGATCAGTGGATACTATCTATAGAAGTTGTTTTTACTAGTTTAAGTTCGATGGAGAATTGCACAAATTTTCTTTGCTGTCATGAATCATAAGGTGAAGATTATTGTTGCAGTATCATGGTAACACAGTTCTACAGTGTTGCATTCTTACTCTGGAAAGTTCCTCTTTTGGAATTTCATTTGTAAAGAATTAGGGGGAGCTTCATGTTGTAATTGTTAAGGTGCATGCAATGATATTATATTTATCCATATAATTAATACAAGGAGATACATACAACAACGTTACTTGCATATAAAGAGGGGAGGCAAGATGAAACAGTGCTTTGTTTTTCTAGTATTGGTACACAGGGATAGTTGACTTTGATTTGAGTTTTTGGAAATGGCTCTTTGATAGATTGCTTGGTTAGCGGCAGTAGAGTGGAAGAGTTTTTCATGCTTATATTCATGTTGTAGTTTGGTTTTGTTGGCATTAATAATTGTTTTATTGTATTATCTTGATTGAAAAATTGATAGTAGACTTGGTTGTGTTGGACAATATGTTTGGATCATGACCACAGTATGATGTCAAATATTCTTTCAAGTTTTTTTTATGTTACAATGAACAATGCCTATTCATATTCTTGGATAATGTGAAGTAAATTCAACTGGTTAGAAAGTCTTATTTGCTTATGTGCTCAGTGCTATTTCTGTATGAAGTGAGTTGTTTGGTGATCAATGAATTACCATATCATCTCATTATTTATCTTACACTCTAAATTTGAGTGACAATGAGTATGTCAATATAAGGGGTAGTGAAAGCCTTAAAGGCCAAAACAATTTTTAGCAAGTCTCTTCATACATTCGAGATCTTGTAGAACAATAGGTTACTAATCAGTCGGTTTTTTTTATGATGTGTTGTTTGAATCTTGCTAGGACTGATTATTTTGGTAGAAGACAAGATTTGTTCCAATTGGCCCGTATACATCTTTGAATCTAAAGAAGTCTTTGAAAAGCTTAGATCTAGGTTGGGAATTGTCCCTCAATCATTACTTGTTGAAACGGATCATTGGTTTAGGGGGAGCTTTTTAGCTCTCTGAGCAGCTTCTTGCTACTTCACATGGTTTTATTTACTACCTCCTGCATATATTTGCAGTTGTTTTAGTTCAATTTAGTGGTATTTTTCTGTTCACCCTATGTCCTTTTGACAAAAAGGGGGAGAAACATCAACATTTGGTATATTTGATGGTGATGGTGATTTGATACTTTGGCACTTGGCACTTTCTTTCAGATGTGGCTCAGTTTTTTCCATCAAGGACAAAGGGGAAGTTTGTTGAACCTCTCTTTTGTTATTTGTCCTTGATGTCAATACTGTGTTTTGGATTGGCATCTTGGTGATTGATATTGACATATGACATTGGCATTATTGTTTGGTACTCTTGGTTTTGGAATTCAATTTCACACTCAGATTTGCAGCACTATGATGTTTGTTTACATTCATATTTGATATCTTGAGGTACTGATGTTTGGAGCTTCATGTGTAGACATAAGTTTCACTTGGTTCTATGGTGAAGTTAGTTTTGAATTGGCACATGTAGGTTATGACATTGCAGTGAGGAGGTATATCTTGTTTCAGTTTATATGTTTTCATCTTGACACTACAGGGGTATACAATTTTGTTATTCTTTGAATGGCATTCAAATTAGTTTCACAGTACATTGGGTTGGATATGTTCACCATGCATATGATAGTATTTATTTATTTCTTGGTGACTATATTATATGGCAAAGGTTATTGTTTCATTAACTCATTTGTGCAGACTCAGGGTTCTTTGATATGCATATTGGTCATTACATTTGTTGGTGAGCTTCATTGGTATAACATTTTAATAGCATTTCTTAGCACACTCTTGTGCTTGGGCTTCATTTTACATTATTTACACTACTTGCACTTTGTGCATGGGACATTACACTTTAAAGTGTTTTGGAACTCTATTAGTTGGCATCAATGGTGTTAAAATATACACAAGGGGATATACTTTATTTTCCCTTGATAGTTATCGGGCCTCTATTGTTTCTAATGGTAAGTGTTTATTTTTAAAGGGCAATCACATGATATTGGGCTTACCATATGATATATAGTTCATATTACTTTTATTATGTATCGGCCTTTGTATCATTTTAAATTAATGTAACACTTGACTATCGGCCTTATCATTAGACTTATTTGACTGTCAGCCTTACCATATTTTATTTGTATTGACAATGTTGTAGACACATCATCATTGTGGTTGATTTGGCAGTGACATCATCATTATGGGTTGACTTGGTAGTGATTATAGTGTGTGTTAGTGGACTTCAAAATTCATTATGATGTTTTTGGACTTTAAATGATATGGAATATCATTGCATTCAGATTTGATTCCATTGTACACTTGAGTTTTGTATTCGATGGAGTGAAGGAATAGGGAAAAATAAGTTTTGTAACTATCATTTTGCTGAAGGCAAAACCCTAGCCACCTGGAGTCGACATGGAAGAGAGATTTGATCGATAGTTTGGAAGAGCTCAAAGTCGGGTATTTCATTTATGGTTTTTGCATTTGTTAACAGGTATTATTGAGCCTTTTTATGATTTGTTTCAAGTCAAAATGATTTTTTATTGGGCTCAAATGTGAATAGCTTCGATTAGTTTGTTTTTTTACAAACTGCTTAGATTTAAAATGCATTATTCTATAATTAGGATTTGAGAGTTGTTAATCTCTTCTGAAGGGTTATTTTTAGATTGAAATGGCATGGAACCCTAACTGCATTTTCATAGCTTTGAGAACCAGTTTGAGAAAGCTGGTTGATTAATGAATAAAGACTCATTGTTCAGAAATGGTTATGAAAAGATTCTTCCATTATTGGAATCCATTTTTAACTGTATTACATTGTATAAATATGGTTGAAAGCTATTTCTCATAGGTGAGAGATTTGGACTGAGAACAAGGGTTTTGTTGCTATTAATGTGTTATTTCTAAAATAAAAAGAGTGAAAAGAGGGTTTGAGAGTTCTGTATCTCTGATTTGATCATAGAGATTTCATAAAATTATATTGTATTGTTTCATTCAGTACACATTTAGTGGGCATTGTTGAACATCATATATTATTATCTAAAATTCTAAATAGAGCAGTTGTTGCTCCTATGAATTTGGTGCTTCAGGAAAATTATTGGAGTTGGTGCTCCACATTGTAATAGAGTTGGTGCTCTTTTGAATGAATAAAAGGATCAGTTTGCGAGTGGTTTTTATACCCCAAGAGGGTTTTTCCACTCAGGAAATCTTTGAGTTATGTGGTGTGTTTTTGTCCCTCATTCAATTTCATGTTAATGTGCTCATTCAGTTGGTCAATGTTCTGATACATTGAGTTTATTCAAAAGATTAACATCAATTTGCTCAAGTCTATAAATTGTGCAAATTTGATCATTAAAAGTATTTCATAATGCAAATTGGAATCTGCATTTTATACTTGATGTGTGAATGTTTAAAAGTATGTCAAAAGTAAAGCAATGTTATATTTTTTGGAGTCTTTAAGTTCTGTTTTGAAAAGAACAACAAGATTGTTCATAAAGCTTAATTGAACATATCATATGATGCTTTTAATATGTGTTAAATGTTAAGTCAAGTCTCAAGTTGCACTCGCATAAAAAAAGTTGCATTGAGTTAAAGGTCAAAAGTTTATCTTTTGCTTTAAGTGTTAAAATTTGTATCACTCTGGTTCACCCCCCCTCTTAGAGTGAATCCACTTCCAACAACACAATGCAAATTTGAGAAAAAAGCTATGACGACTACATGGTGGAAAGGTGCTTCTCAACAGTATTATACGGTTGAGAAGAAATCTGAACAATACATGAGTTTTTTTGAGGTGGTTGCGTCAAAATCACAAGGTCTTGGGGTTTCCCCTTCGGGTGTCTCAAATGGTGGGGTTGTCGAGGCTATACAAGATTATGATGTTGGAACCCCTAAAGAGCGAGAGAATGGGTCTTAGGCTGCCATTTCTGGTGATAGCGCTCCAGCTACCATTTCTGGCAGATTTTCTAAAAAAGTCTATGTCTGCATGTAGGAATAATGATGAAATCTCTGAGATTATGGCTGCAGGCATTCATCTTCAGGAAAATTGTGTGCTGGCTTGGCATGATAAGGCAACACAAGTGGAAGAAGGCTGGATTACTATAAAGGGAAAAAAGCAAATTTCTCTAGGCCTTCTTTTGACATGACTCTTCACTCCCACAAGAGTAGTTCTAAATTTAAATCTTGACGAGTCTTGTTTGGGGGTTGGTTATTGGCTGGCTATAGGCTATTCTTTTTGCAACTTTATTTTTGGTTGTAAAGGGTTCTGGGTCCCTTCAAAACCTATTTTTTCCTGAATAAAAAATATATTGCTTTAGATTTTGTGTTATACATGTACTCTATCTTAGATGAAGTTTGTACGTCTAGATCACTTCTACAACTATAAATTAATTATT
>VDFB02086081.1:245365106-245482689 GCA_007258455.2 Sequoia sempervirens
CGATCCTTTAAGGGTCCAATGTGTAAAATGGCTGCAAACTTTAGCATGTTATTACTCGGATACCGTGATGTTTAGAAACTTCTCGTCTAATCCTATGGGATCTTGTTGAGCCCCTCTACAATAACCTCTCTCAATTTTTGTTATCTCAGAGTGGTTTTTCCGTGGTGTCCAGATTTTAGTTGATGGAAAAAGTATCAAATGCAAGCAATGGAAAGTTGCAAACTGGTGCAACTTTCATTCTACAACTCGTATGACCAAACAAACTGTTCCAACATGTCTAAATATGTATTTTTACACTAGGCATGGTCCTCTTTCACACCCAAACACACGGAATCACTCTGAACTACGTTCAACTAGATCGATCCCTTAAGGGTTCGAGTGTAATATGTTGAAATAGGCCATTCCACCTATTGTTCAGGTTGTGTCTTAGTGATATGGGTCTGATGTAAGTAGGATAGGGAGTAGGAATGATAAAATAACATTGGTAAAGGCATTGGAAGAGATTACTAATCGCTGCCCTTTTCAAAATTTAAAATTGAGGCCCCTTAAAAGAAAGGCTAGAGGGTGAAAAGAAGAAATTGTTTGAAAATAAGTTAGAATAGGTTGGAATAGGGTGAGGTTGTGGATTTTGATGTGTTCAAAAGGTTGCAAGGACAGGAGGTCAAAATTATGTTATGGCATGATGCCCTAGTTGGGGAAAATAGGGTTTTGAATGAAAAAAGAGATGTTTGAGGGAAAAGTGGTAAACTAGAGTATAATTTGTGTCAATTAAGTTTGTGTAGGCAGAATGAAGAGTGTTGTAATAGGTTTTGAGGTTCGAGTTCGAGTTCGGGGGTTTGGTTCGCTGGTTAGGCCAAATTTTTTTGGAGGGGGGTTTTGTTCGTTTTGGGTCCGTTGGTACAAAAATCATGTAAAAACAAAATATAAATATATATGTTGCCTAGAAGCATGCATTAGGATTGGAATATCACATAACATCATATAAACAACAAAACCACCATAAAATTGAATGTCATTTAAAACATGCTTGATAAATATTCATCGTTGAAACTTGAATTGTGGTAGCTTGATATACAGAGTCTATTGATGCTAGGGTTCAATTTGTATGATTTTGAAAAAAGAAACCAACTAAGTAGAGTTATCAATGTTCTTCATAAATCATAAGAATTTTTTTAGTACAATAGCCATTTTGATGTCTTCTTGCAATCTCAAAGATTATTTTGTATCATTGTTACATTGGTCTTGAGAGTGGTAGCTTAATATAGCTCCACAATATAAAATCTGGTTTACCTGTGTAGTGTAACAATGGCATAGGTAGATTTTATTTCAAAGAACCAAAGGGTGAGTGCACAATTGAAGTGTATAAACACATATCTTTTTGTAATATCAAGGATACTTTTTGAAACTTCCATGCATTGCTAATCTAAAAGGAAAAGTCTTATGTATCCTTTTCTTAATTGAGTTGTTCCAATCAAAGGATTAAATATATTGGAATCTTTTTATCAATCATTTCATAGAATACCAATTGAAAACGTGTTTTTTTCTTTTAGATAAAGTTTTTTACCATCAATCAATTAATTTATTCAAGACAAACCATGAAGGACAACAATGATCAATGCTATGGCTAACCAATTAATAAGTATACACGTGAATAAGTCAGGCATGTACACGTGAATAAGGGAAGCACAAGTAGTCACAAACACGTATGCCTTGAAGTATACACATCAATACATAGTATACACAACTTAATACAAAGTATATGCGTGAATACAAGGTATACGCATGAAAACGTGTAAGTCGCAAAGTATATATTGGAACACATGTAAGTCACAAAGTATACACCTACGTTGTAAAGTATACACTTGAATACATGTAACTCATAACTATTGAACCATGAATTTATTACATGCAAATATGGACACCATCGATAAAAAAGATTTATATTAACCAAATAGCCATGTACACATACATCAATATATGTCGATATAAGTATAAAATATAGGTACAAAATAGCCATATCAGCTTACGAGAATGCCATATAGACATACAATGTCAAATATATCCAATACAAAATATGTACAAAACTGCCATGTAGGCATACAACAAAGGGCTCTGGAATCAAAAGTCATTGCTCTCCAGGCTCTCAAAATAAACTCTTGCCCTTTGCTAGTCGATCAGATGGCAATAGGTCTATCACTCATTTCTGCTACACTCGAGGAGTGCTCCTACTGCTTCTCCTACTACTGTTAAGTTCTTGGTGAAGTTTTAACTATTACAATAAGAATTAAAGACATTAATATATAGAAATCACATTATAAAAAATGATATATTTAAAAAAAATCACTTACGACCATTTCACGATCACTCTCCATGAGGGAAATATTTGCACGCCGATGTTGAGGCATGCTCAAGCCCTGTATAAACCATCCAAATAGAAATTAGACTACAAATCAATAATTTGATTTGATTTTTCACTCGAACTAACATCTATAACAACGAATGTAAATTGAAATTTAGTAATTTCCTCATACCTCCCCTATCAGAGCCATCGAGGATTGTATAGCGGATGAAACACTGATATCCATTGCCCTCATAACATTTGGAGGTGTTTCCACAACCAACATCTGAAAATAAAACAACAAATTATTTAATCACAAAAAAGTTACAATAGCAATCCACGTCATGACTTATAGTGTATGAGATCTAATGAACAAAATTTTGAGTACTTATTAAACTATATATTTCTAATTATCATGCTTACTATTTTCCCTATCCATATCTTGTTTGAAAGGATGTGTTTTTAGGCTTTTACCCATAGTAGCAAGCTGTTGAATCGTTTGATTAAATGCTTTCGTAGACATGTACGATAACTGTGGTGGCATAGAGAAGGTAGTGAACTGTTTGAAAAAATGCCTCAAAAGAAATGGGGTTTTGTGGTGATGGAATGCCATTACAAAAAAATGCACGTCATGGCATTCCATCACCATAAGAATGCATTTCTTTTAGTCATTTTTTCAAAAATTTCATTGTCTTCTCTATGGTATTATTGCTTACTATTATGCTTTGATAGATATTTTTCCAAGCATCTATAGTTTGTTTGAAAGCACCTATTTTAGGCTTTTAGCCATAGTAGCAAGGAAGCACGAGTAGTTTGATAAAATGATTTGGTGCACATGTATGAAAAATGTGGTATCATAGAAAAGGTGGTGAGCATTTTGAAGAAATTCCTCGAAGAAATGTGGTCTCATGGTGATGGAATTCCATCACCATGAGACCACATTTCTTCGAGACATTTTTTGAAACTACTAACTGCCTTGTCTATGCTATTGCTTACTATTATGGTTTCATAGATTTTTTCCAAGCATCCATAGTTTGTCGTTCAAGTGCACCTTTGCAAGAACATGCCTCCATATGAAGAAATTTGCATCACTGCTTATGTTGACTTTCTAAACAACTATATTGTAGTTGAAATTTTGTCATCTATCAACATCTAGTTATTAGTTATGGAATGTGAAGTAATGCTTTGAGTTTGAATGATGTGCAATGCAACGTAACCAACAATATGAATATAAACTACACAAATCTATTAAGTAGAATTCATTAGTTAAACTCTTTATTCTATTACCTGCATGAAGGTTTGAGTAAATCCACTAGAATTGGGAGGTGTTCCCTCGAAACCTCCAATATTACCCTATTCAACATCCAAAATCAAATATTAAAATACCATTCGTAAAACAATGCTATTAATATGTAATAAATTTATAATTGTTTACTAGTTACATACCCCACCGATAGGTGTACTACAAAAATAAGTAGGTGGAGGGCTGGTGTATCTAGTCTCAACACCATGACCCTGCAATTTTATTAAAATTATAAAACTAAATTAGTTAATCTTGCATTTAAAAATAAAAACTTAATAAATTAAATTCAATGAACATGCTAAATTTTACCCAAGTATCAATGCCATATGCATCATGCAAAATTTCAGCCACCCTCTCCATCTTCATAGCTACATACAGATCCTCCGCAACAGCCTCCTGAGTGTTGGTAGGGTCGTATGAACAAGTCGCCCCACAAGATTGACACACATGGGTTCGAAGGCCACCACTCGAAGACTCCCTTGGATGACATTTTAGAATAGGGCTAATATGATGGATTGGTGGAGGAGGTTGTTGTTGAGGTTGATTTTCTTGTTGAAGATTTTTTTCTTTAGGATTTGGTTGCTCTTCTTGTTGAGGATTTTGTGGTTTTGCGGGTTCATTTGCATCTCCTACAAATTCAAAAATTTATATATCAAATATAACCTAAAACTAACAAAATCAACCTAAAACTAAGAAATTCAAAACAAATAACAAACAATACTTACCTCTCCCACCTCTTCGTCATTGTGGCGCCATCCTTGCAAAGAAATAGCAACTCTTGTTGAAGATTTATGCCCAATACCTCCTCCTAGAACGTGAGTGCGAAAGTTGGGGGTTTTGGCCGCAAGCAGAAGAAGAAAACAATCAAAGTGTAAATGAAGACTTTCACTTTTTTTTTTTGCTTTTAACATGCTATGACATGAGTGTGTTATAACGTGCTCATGCTATGAGTTTTAAAAAAAAAATAGAAAGTGGCCACGAAATTGCTACCCAACTTCATGCACCCGCCCATATGTATTTCTCAATCCACATGTTTTTGTGGGATATGTCCTTCCCATATCAACATTGTCATCATCATCATCAATCAATCCATCAATTGGTTTTCAGCTTGACTTGGAGCATAGTCCTTGGTTGCTTTTGGTTTGGTGTGCATGCTTGCTTGTTGCTTGTGTGTTTTATCGTTATTTTCATTTCTCATGGTCTTTTGCATTCTATTTTCACAAGGGCATCATAGTCTTCCATATCATGGTGTTATGGGGCATATGTTTGCACTTTACATTTTTGATCATATGCTTGGAACATTGTCATCCTGGTTCCTTATACCTTGGTGCATAATGTCAAGTACAATATTAAATCTAGGTTGCTCATATCATTGCAGCATAATGATCCTCCATCCTCCCCCTCAATTCATATTTTCATCATCATTATCTATTTTCCTCTATCCTTTTATCCTTCATCCTTTAAATCCTCTCATCCATTTCAAGAGCACACTCGTGCTCTTTAAGTCTGCATGTCCTCTTGAGGGGGCATACCATTACCTCTTCGTTATCATTCCCCATCCTCACTAGTGATTGGGGCATCATTTTTCTAGTCCTAATCCCATTCCTACCCACCATGTTTTATTCTTTGGAATGATGTTACTTCTCTTAATCGCAATATCATCTCAAAGAGGGGAAAAATGTAGACATTGAAAAATGTCTTAAGCCTGCAAACACCATTTTTCACATCAGTTCCCCTTCTTCCCCACATAATTAAATAATTTTAATTATTTAATTATTGTCTAAAGTCATATTTGTTTTATAAATTAAATAATTTTAATTATTTAATTAATTCATTTTCCTTTTTATTCTTTCTTGATAATTGCGTCGCTAATTAATCCATTCTCTCTATAATTAAATAAATTATCGTTTATTTAATTATTTACTTTCATTGTCATTCTATTAAATAATTATTTTAATTATTCATTATCCTTTTCTTTCATAATTAAATAAATCTTATTATTTAATTATTTTTCCACTTTTTCCTCCACTAAAAAATTATTTAATAGTTTGTCATTTTTCTCTACTTTTAATTAAATAGTTATTTAATTAAAAAGTCAACTCTTCTCTCTTCTTTCATAAATAAATAATTGCTTTCATTACTTAATTGTTCACTTTCCCTTCTAAATTAAATAATTTTATAATTATTTAATTTATTCCAACCTCTTTTTGTGTTCCAATTTCTCTTTTATTATCAATTAATTTTCACCCTTGATAAGGTTTTATTGTCTTTTAATCTCCACTGTCCATCCTTAACTAAACCCTATTTTTGCCCTAACCCTATTTCCTTGCTTCTCAAAGAAATCTCATCCATTGATCTTCATCATCTAATCTTGGCCCTTCATTCAAATTTGATTTTCTATAAAAGAGACCTATCACTTTCATTTCGACCCTACAACCACTATCTTTGATATTTAACTATCACTATCACTAGGTTTATTCTTGCATACTACAAATTTGAGGGCAAGCTAGCATATAAGGTGCTTCAACCATGGCATAAGAATTATTTGGTAATATTGCTTCATTATTTTATGTTTCTATGTTCATTTGTGTTTCATTGTTGGATTAGGGTCTTTAGACTTGAGTTTTAAGTATTTGATGGTTGATACTATTGATTCATGCCTTTTACCTTGATTTTACCCTATTCTACATTTATATTTATGTATTTTTTTCTATATTTAATTATGTTGATTTTTTTTAATTTTATATTCACTCTTAGAATCAGAGTCCAAACCCCATAGCAAAGCAGAAGACAGATATCTTTAGAGCAAATTTAAAAGATCACACACCAGGTATTTATGACTTTCTTTAAAATGCTGCTTCTGTAAAATTATGTTTAATAGGTTATGAGAAATGAACCACTCCTTGGTCAAGGTAATGAGTGTGGAGTATATGAACAGTCCTGCTTTTGCTTTTAAAGCAAAATTAGTCCGACCAGGATTAAATTTAGAAACAGACTCTGTCTTGCTTGTAAAAATATTACATTTACTGATATAGTAGAACTTCCTCTAATGCTTAGAAAATCGTATATCCTCACAAAAGAAAATATTATATGTTAAAAATGAATAGATCATGGGAAAAAATTATGAGATGAGGTTACAGAGAATATGTACGGAAGAATAAAATTTGCAGTCAGATTTTGTGTCACATAACAGATTTATGTCTTTTAATCCAACACACATAGGGTAGGAAACAGAAGATCAAAAACAGGGCAAGCATAATTTTGAAAATGGATAGCATTTGACTTGATCAGAGCTTTCTGTCTTGTTCATTTTTTTTCCTCTCTTTCTAGCTTTGGTGGATGAGGCAAATAAATCTTATGATATAAAACCCTGTTTTTGCTCACTGATTTTTGTTATCTAAAATGAAACTTAAAATTGTTTTTATGCATTATAGCTGCCACCAATGAGTTCAGAGAAAAGCTGCAGGAGTGAAGCCTTGCGAAAGGCAGGAAATGAAATATACTCTCAAGTGCGCGATGGCTTTTATGGGCCTTGTGTGCGGAGGCTTAAGTTGGATAAAGCTCATCAGCTATACCAAGCAGCTCTTACGGCTGCAGACCACGATAAGAGCGAAAAAGCTTCGAGTTATAAAAATCTGGCTGCTGTAAATTGGCTATGGGGAAAATCAGAATGGCAGATATACATGCAAGAGTTCGAAGGAAGCAGCGAAGCTTTGCAAGCTATCCGGGCTGCCAAAGAGCGAATACCAAAGTCCCTTAAGTTTTATTCACTGGCTCTTGAATTGGGGATGTCTGGTGCTAAACCAGAAATGTGGGTAAAACAGGTACGAGAGGCTATGGTTGGCAAAGTTATTGTCTGGGTACGGGAACAGCTCGACACTTACGGCGTACGTTTCGAGTCCATGCTAGTTGATCTGTGTGCACAGATGGATACCCAAGGCCAAAAAGCGTTCGCAATTATTTTCTATACGATTCATGTTGGATTCATCTTTAAGAAGGGCTTCCAATACATCAACAACGAAGATGGAGGAGAAGAGAGAAGAATTGAAGAAAGCGGTTACAAACGATGTTTGAATGCAATCAAGGAGTGTCATCTACCACTGAGGAAGGTAGAGTGTATTGTCTATTCCACAAATAATAATGATTTGATAAAAGAATTTCAGAATATGAAGAAACAGGTGTTACTGCATGAATTTATTTGTGAATCTGTACAAGCTCGTTGCCAGGGAGATGCAATACTTGAGAGGGCTTTATTTGAGGATGAAGCAGTGAGCATGGAACTAGTGCGGGATGCTATTGACTGGTATAGGCATTCTGTTTTGCTTGGCAAAGAGAAAGACCCCGAGAGTGATGCAATTGCCCTCAGCCAAATCGGGACAGAATATTCATCCATCTTGAAATCGGAAAAGCTTGCCTATCCTTACCACTTGGAGAGCACCCAAATTGCCCAAGAAATCATGTGTCCCCGTATAGCAGAGTCCGAGTGGTATAAGTACTCATCATTGAAGGTGCATCAACACCAAATCGAACAACAAGAAAATGCAGTGAGGATTGAAAAAGCAATTACTGTGATTAAGATGGAAGGGGAGAAGAGCGCGCAGTCTTTCTTGAACTTCACATATAGGGAGCACAGCCATCCAGATCCGAAGAAAGGACAGATGGGTAAAATTGATACTCCTGCTGATGTTAAGGCCGCACTTCGAAAAGCCATACAAGCATACCACCCTGATAGTAACGGTCGCTTTCATCAGGACTGGAAGATTTTGTGCGAAGAGATTACAAAAATTTTAAATTGTAAATATGAAGCCTTCAAATAAATGGTCCATGACCACTCTTCTCAGAGTCAGACAGGCTTTCGATGTAAGAAAAGCACCAGACATGTCTCGATTCATTGTGGTTCTGTCAACACAAAGGATTTTATCATCCCTTCTCTATTGTTTCTCATACCAGTCCACCATGTTGGAACTCAATCCTGGCAGGACACATCATCTTTACCAGTATTAAACTTCATCAAGTGTGACCATTCAAGCTCCAGTTTAAAGTTGTATATAAGATACATTAGCAATAGAATTAAAGTTGTGATATTTTGGCTATCAACAGAATCAGGATCGCTGGTTTAATTCTGCTATTAATTTGTGGAATTTTTCCATATACTTCTTCCTTTGTTTTGGATCTGTCAAAACTTCTAAAGTTAATATATATTTAGTTAGCGGATTTATTTTACGCCGAAGGCGTATCCAATTTGAATGATCAACGGCCGAGTCTTTCCAATAACCCTTGGAGACGATAAAATTGATCGTGGCCATTAATTTTCCCGCTAGTCTTCCATCCTGTGTTACTCGTCCGTCATCATATCGAAATGCAATATGCATTTTACGGCGGCTACGGGAGAAGTTCGTATTTATTACGAATCAGATATGGCAGGAAACATTGTACGGTTATTTTACAAATCTATAGATATTTGCTGGCGCACCTTTAGTAATACCTGCAAGTGGGTAATGCTTCGAAAGCAGCACGGTAAGTTGACTGTAGCAGGCTTGGAAATCTGTTGTGATTTGGAAAGCCTAGAAATTCTTTGTCTGATACAATTGTTGTCAAACAAAATTTTAGTCTCATGTTGCTTGATCTGCAAGCTCTTTTAGCAACAATTTCTATCTTCTTTCAGGTTTTGGATTATCAAATATGGGGCTTTCATCTCAAATGTTTACTCTCTTTCACGCCTCTCGCATATCTATTTTATTTGGTACATCACTAGGACATGGTCAAGGAATTGCTACAAATCTGTATCAGATTGCACATCCCCTCCTATAAACAAATTGTTGCCTTGTAATTCTTAGAAATAAGGTAGTGCCCTTACATTAGTAGGGTGAAAGTTTCTGTCCACGATCATTTTATTGCATATTGAAGGTTTTGATTTACCTTATATTGTCTCAGAAATCTAGACTTGCATTAGTAGTAATATAATTAAATTATGATTAAGGAAATTAGATTAAAAGAAGGCTGGTAGAGGAAACTTTCAGCCTCTCTTCTAGAATATCAAAATATAGAGGCTGTCAATGTGAAGCTTCCTATTTTACAGGGAATAGATTGTTATTCCTATAGCTGCATGTTTTCAAACAGACGAGACTTCTCTTAGAATGGTAGTCCAACCCCCTTATTACAGCTTTTTACGTTGTTCGTTGTTTGATTTTATGTGTCACGGATGGTCCTACCAATTATTGTACTTTAAAGACAGAATTGTTATTGCTTTGAACAAATTTCATTTTTCTTTATTCTGAAGGGAAACGAATTAGCTACTTGGTCTGGTGTAGTCATTATTGATTACATCTCTTTCTCTTTCGTACAATAATAAGGAGTATGTAGGCTGGAAAACTTACAGATGCTTCGCAAGGATTACAGACGGTCATGTCCATTAATAGATCAGGTGTGTTATCTGTTTGACTCCATTTACAAATATTTTTGAGTTGAAGCTGGTCTAGATTATAAAACCTGAGCATGTTACTGTCCATCTAATGTTGGTGAATTTGGGGTGTGTAATAGAAGTTTATTGTTGGTGAATTGTTGTTTGGCACATTTGGGTCTTCAAGTTAGTAATCAATCATACTAGTAGAAGAGTATAATGACTAAAGTATTAACTGTTTTCTTTGAGTTGATGCATTAGGCCTGTTTGCATTATAAATTTATGAGGTCTGCTCATCTGTTGAAGGCATTCCAAGTAATGCATTGCTTTCGAGTCCTTTTGGGTTCCTTCTTCCTAAAGAGAGCCGGAAGAATTTGTCATTTTACTTTTCGTGGGGAAACATAGGTCTGGTAGTTGGCTACGGTTTTGGTTGGAAAGCTTTGGGGAAACATTGGTCTGGTACAGTTTAGTGGGAAAATTAGGATACAATATCAAGTGGACAATCTTAGGGTGGATAGACCATATCTTTCAATCTAAATACGGTGTCTTTGGTTGAATATCTTTCAATCTACGTACGGTGACTTTGGTGCCTTGTTGTCCAAGGGTAGCATCTCAGTTTATTAAGGAAGCCCCACATAACTGCCATATTTTTTTTGTGCCTCGAATTCGTCCCCGTTCAAGGTTTAAAAAAAAAAGGGTTACTAATCTAATACGGGATCACGCAATCTATTAAGAGCCAGCCAGATCTGATTCCAAGGGAGTTTAAAAGTTATTGTGCCTGTCGGACATCTTTTGTACCAGTTACTCGCTATAATATCATGTGAATTGTAAGTCAAATTTGAGACAATTCTATTTACCTTTTCTTTGCCAGTTCTGATATGAAATTAAATGATAATAATGTAACTATGAAGTTCTTATTTCTGTATAAGGGTCTGTTGACAGCAGTATATTAATAAGTGTTAGTTTCCAGCTGATAAGTATAAGCTAGCAGCGTGTGATGTTCCTTTATATCAGTGAAAACCTAACAGTCCACAGGAGTAATTAGTATCCAAAAAAAAAGGGAAATAAACAGGTGAAGGAAAGTCGAATTGGGATATCATAGGAACATAGCTTATCAGTCAAGGAAGACACTCCTGAAAAGGTTTATCACTCAGCTTCATAGGTACACATGTGGAAAACTATACAGCATCAAAATTGTAAATTTACAATACCCTGGCTATTTATTAAAGTCAGCATTACATTAGAAAGAAATTTTCAAATTACTTTCAAAATACAAATTTTCTAACTGAAACTCCAAATGATAAAGCCAAGGATCAATGTAGATAACTGGAGCTTTTTGTGTCAGATTTTTCTGTTTAATTGTTAATCTTTGTTCATTGCATTGCCTTTTGATTTTGTTGGCAGTAGCATCTATTAATGTAAAGTGCGTATTTTCCATTTGGAAATCAAAATAAATACATTACACTAACGGCTCTGTGAGTCACCTGTTGGGTACCAGTGACCTTATGCTGGGGGAGCTTCTGCCATCACTTTGGTTGTGAGCACTTTTATAATAATGTTGTACAAAAATGTTCTCAAAACTGTTTTCCATGATGGCAGACAACTGAACTACCATTTGTTATTAACAATATGGGGAAAGAATCTAAATTTTTTTTTTTGCAGCTCTTACAAACCCTTAGCCAGTGGAGCTGGAATATTCTTCTTAAGAAACAGCTGATCCATTTTTTAATAAAGAGATTTTAAATTTTGCAATTGCCCAAATTTGTCTTTCATGGGGAGCCCAGCACCATATGAATTGGAATGATTACCTGTCCATGGAGCCTGCCATAACCATAGAAGCAGAAATGTTTTTCGATAGCAATTAATAGGCAAATGAATTCTAAGGGCGAAACAAAATAATCAATTTCATTATTGTAAACTCAAATGACAGATTTTTTGAACCCACCTCTAGATAGAGAGTTCCCATTTCAAAAAGCTCATGACTATATCGATGTTTTCAGAACTGCGCCCTAACCCAATGCTACTCTAAAGGCCTCAATATGGATTTTGGTAAACCAAAAAAAAGCCATCGCATCTAAACAAAACGCAGAGTCAAAACCCTTACAAATGATTAAAAAATGTGACATTACAAAACAAAGCCTCCAATTTAAGAAGCCATTCGAAGCCCTTTTGGGAAAGACATTCTGACTTGACTGTCCAAAATTCCAGCGTCCCCCCAGGCCTTGCAAGTCATGGAAGCAACTCTTACACAGGGTGCAGGCTGAAAGCTATGTGGACATTCCACCGCTTGTAGTTCAGGCTGAAAGCTATGCGGACATTCCACCGCTTGTAGTTCAGGTAATTGCCTCACAGAAGTAAAATGAGTACAGAGCATGGTAGAAGTTGTTGGAAAATGATGTATGAGCCTCACCATTTAGTTGAAGATTCCATGCAACCGTTTTTAGTAAATTTTTAATAAATGTTTGTATCTGCATGTTATTGCATGTTGACTGTAACAGTCATGTGCATGCATGAACTATATTTAGAATAGGTATGCAAAACCTCTATAAAGAAAGGCCATATGTAATGAATTTATTTATCAGTGGAATAAAGCTGAGGCTATGTGTTTGTGTTTCCTCTGTTTTTGTTTTAAAAGGAATAAAGCTCCTGTGTGTTTGTTTGTAAAAGAATTATGCTTCCTCTGTATTTTGTGTTTTAGTGTTTGTCTGGCCTTTCAAATTTACAATTGGTATCAGAGCCTTGTTTTGTTTTTGCTAGGAGATTGCAGTGTGTTATATCAGTTGGAAATAGAAAAGTTAAAGCAGATCAAAAGTATTTGTATGCTGTTGTGAAGAAAGTGAAGCCCAAATTGCTGTTCAAAGGAGATCGCTCCAGCAGTGAAGTGTTTGAAATTGCTGTAAAATTGCTGTAAAGAAGACGTTGCTGCCCCAGGATTAAAGAAAAGTGTTGAATTTTTGTTAACAAAGCTGCAGTTGTTTATAGTGTTGCTGATCCAGAAGAGCCCAGCCATAGCTAAAGTCAAAGAAATCACAAAGATGAATGAAGTCAGTCCAAAGCATTTGTGAAGGTAGAAGAAGCCTTTTTAAAAAAAGAGGTGTAGCTGTTTGAAGATTTTGTAAGAAGTCTGCTAATTTGTAGAAGTTGTCAAAAGGAGGAATCACAGTTTTTTCAAGAAGGTGAGTTTAAATTTTTTGTTTCAATGGGAAAGATTGGTAAGAAGATAAAGAAAGAATCTGTAAATTTAAAGTGCGAGAAAGATAGTTTGATGGAAGAATTAGTGAAGCTTAAAAAGTGTAATTCATAATTGATAGATAAGATAAAAGAGCTTTCAAAAGAGAGGTGTGATTATTTGTGTGAGAATGAAAATCTTGAAAAAGAATTAGAGAAAGTGAAAAAGAAAAATGAAGAGCTAGAAGGTAGATTGAAGCTGCATGATGAGGTCAAGAAAAAGAATGAAGATCTAGAAGGAACGCTAAAGTTGTTGGAGAAAGAAATTGAGTGTTTGCGGTCAAAGTCATTGTTGCGTGATGTTGCATATGATACGAATGATTTGTATTCTTCATTTGATATGGGTGATGTAGTTAAAGTTTCTTCAAGTAAAGAATGTGAAGTTGAAGATGAAGATGTGTCTGAAACTAATGTTTTTGCAGCATGTGAAGCTGATAGCAAAGGTTGGTTTGAAAAGAGAAAAGGTTTGGGAAAATATGGGCAAAGAATGAGAGAGCCCATTCAGCTAGCTGTGAGGCCAAAGAATGAAGGCCTGAGATATGGTGAGAGAGATAGAAGTGATGTAACCAGTGTTATAAGTTCGTGCAAATCAGCTAAAAGTATGGAGTTTATAGAATGTTCTCATTGTCACAGGGGAGGACATAAAAAAGAGAAATGTTGGGATCTTCATCCTTGTACAATTTGTGGGTTGAAGAATCATTCAAAAAAATCATGTTGGAATAGAAAATGGAATGGACAATCTGGGAAAGATTGTATGAAAATTGATTATGGATGGATCGATGGATCCAGTCAGAGAAAAGTTACAGGTATGTTTAAAAGGTTCTACAAATCTAAATGTTGGCATGTTAAAAGCAATAAGGTGTCATATAATCTGAGAGATAGCGAGTCTTCTCTATATTAGAGAAAGAATCTATGAAAGTTTGCACACTGAGTTGTTTAGGTTCAGTCTTAAAAACTTTGGTATTGTATTGTGAGTCTCAGCATCAAAGGGGAGTATGTTGGAAAATGATGCACGAGCCTCACCATTTAGTTGAATATTCCATGCAACCGTTTTTAGTAAACTTTTAATAAATGTTTGTATCTGCATGTTATTGCATGTTGACTGTAACAGGTGCATGCATGAACTATATTTAGAATAGGTATGCAAAACCTCTATAAAGAGAGGCCATATGTAATGAATTTATTTATCAGTGGAATAAAGTTGAGGCTATGTGTTTGTGTTTCCTCTGTTTTTGTTTTAAGAGGAATAAAGCTCCTGTGTGTTTGTGTGTAAAAGAATTGTGCTTCCTTTGTGTTTTGTGTTTTAGTGTTTGTCTGGCCTTTCAAATTTACAGTTGTGTGTAGGCATTTTTTTAATGGTTTGATTATATTTTGTGATTATATTGTAGGATAGTTTGCCAAAGCTCTTATGGATAACTTGGTTACAAAATTCTACTCTGGTTATCCAGAAAAGCTTTGCTTCCTCCACTGCAACAAGCTTCCTCCATTGCAACTCCACCACATGTACACCATGAACAATGCCACCATGTCTACTTCAATTCATGGAGGGAAAGATAAAGTCTACGAATGCAAGGTTTTTTTTATCTTCTTATGGTCACCTTCATTGTTTTTATTGACTATTTTTCATTGGGTTTTCTTCTTGCAGTCATCACTGGCCTTGGCATTTTGAACGGGTTGGATTTGTACTTCATAGCTCCTCAGGGAAAATGTGTATTTTGACACCAGAAAAAAATGGGTTCGTAAATTCCACTTTATCGGGGCTATGAGCCATTTGACACTATTTTTGTAAATGCCAATGCATTTTCCTTTATTTTTTCTTGTTGCTTTCTGAAATTACAGAGGCACGAGCTTTCTCAGCGATGTGGGTAAATTTGTAATGTATCTATTATTACTTGTGTTAATAATATATGATAATTTTAATAGGTTTTTATGTTTCTACAATTTTATAACTGTGTAGACCCTAAAAAGGAAACATAACCTGCTTTCCTGTGTATTTTATTTTATAACTATTTAGAATATGAATAAAGGCAACAATGCCATGTCTTTGGTTTGGTATTACCTGAACATGCTTTCTCCACTTTTACATTACGTATCTTATCTTTCTTACCATTTTAAGCCTACGCAAGAATTACAAAACAAAGTATTTTGTTGGAGTTAATGTGCAGGGCATTCAAAACATTTGTGGTATTCACAGGACAAAGTACTTAAGGCAACCAATGGCTATTCTAAGGTGTTATGGAGACCTCAAAGCACTCCCACCATGGAAACAACATGTTCTTTTTGAACTAGTCGTGGTGCTCTAAATTTACAAATAATTGACTTGGAACTAGCCATGAACTGTAGATTAAGTTATTCAATAGAATCAAGTTAGCAGAACCAATACGTAGGTCTCATTTCACATATTTGACGTATGCTTTGGTCTTTTATAATAGAATTTTGGACTCAAGAGAATTCAGCCGAATTCCATCTGTTTGGAACCATTTCATGCAATTTCATATTATTCTTAAAGGTTTTTTCTGTTTAATGATATTTCAATTTGTATGAGTATTATATCAATATTGACAAATTTAAGTTTTTTATCATGGCATTTGCTTCATGGGGAGTTCATGACATATCAAATATCAAATATGTTTGTACCATTGTAATCAATTGCATACATTCTTATAATTGCAATTAAACATTCCATGAAAACAATGGACTTTCAAAATTGTATATGTATCCTAATTTTACATTTTTATATCAAATCAAGTCAAGTTCCCTTTCATTTGCATACTATTTCCAATATTCATTCAAATCCAAAAAATTCAAAAGATAAGCTTCTTATTTATAATTCACATCCCAAAGATATGCTACAAACTACTCTATCAATTGCATGCATTCATTCTTATAATTTGAAGTTCCCTTTCATTTGTATACTATTGCAAATTTAGTTTTTCCATGTCTTACTTTTATAAGTTATATACACAAATTCAAATACAGCCATAAAATTATTCGGCATACACCATTTGCAAAAAATAGTTTGATAACTTTATATACCACCCATTTAAAAAAAAAAACAAACCATTTGCTTCTACTAATGCTATCCTCCTTGGTTCTGCACGTTAGGCATAGATGCAAAAGGTGAAAGAATTGATAGGGCATACAAATTATTTGACACAATACACTCATTGAAGGAAATGTGGCTCCTGAATCCTCTCCATCCTCCACATTCAAAATGCATATAAAATATGAATTTAATCAAGGCACGTGGATGGTTTTGTTGTTCGCATGAAACTGTGGGAGTATGGACAAGACACGTGAGCTAATCAACAGAATGTCACATGGTTTGTTTGCAAAAATGTAAGGAACGTGGAATGTTAGAATGCATTCCAACCAGCAGATAGTATTCGCAGTCCAATTGCCACTCCCAACGCCATTTTCACACATTCTTTACATGACTCATTCACATACTTTAATTTCACATCAATTAAATAGGTAAATGAATTTCATTTAAAAAAATAGTGGATCACACGACCTATTCATATTAGTATAATATTGGAAGTGTAAAAAAAAGTTTAATCTTGGTTAATTTAATATAATGTATACATAAATATAAATTAATTTATATTAATAGTTAAAAGATTTGTGGGGATGTGTAATTCTAAATTAGATCTTAATTTTCATAAGTCGATGTAAAGTAGATAAGGTGTACTTAGCTCTAATTTCAACAATGAATAATTGATGAAGATTTTATAATTTGCTTATATTAAATTTAAGAACATGCTATCAATATATTGCTTTAAAAAAAAGCTACACAAAGTTAACATAAAATGAGCTCATGAAACCCTACCCAGGCGATTCAAACAAATGGCACAGGCGTTGTTTGCGATGGTGGCATTCAGGGCGGCGATGACTCTTCATCTAGGCTGGCTGGGATCACTGTAAATGGCACGACGAGGTCTAGCGGGGGTTGTGCTAAGGGCAGCGACCCTATTGCTAAGGCTAAGGCGTCGGTTGTGAGATTCCGATAGGGGAGGCTACCGATTAACGGGTTTATCCCGGTAACCAATGCTATCTCAATGGATCTGAAGGTTGAGACGGTAGCAAAAATTGATGAGAATGTCTCTGAGCTCTCCTTTTGTGGGGTGATCTGTCGGTTATGGGGTTTTTGACCCAATCTCCCCGAGCTGCATTCATGGATCTCCAAGGAATGGAAGCCTCTAATTTCTGGTAAAATTCATATCTTCCCCATGGCCAAGGGGTTTTTTATACCAAGTTTGATAATGCTCAGGATAGAAATATAATTTTATGTGACAATTTTTTTAGCTGGGAGGAGAAATATTCGTTGATGATTAAGCCTTAGCATTCAGATTTCAACCCTACT
Organism: Sequoia sempervirens; assembly: GCA_007258455.2. NCBI lineage: Eukaryota > Viridiplantae > Streptophyta > Pinopsida > Cupressales > Cupressaceae > Sequoia > Sequoia sempervirens. Next base: position 245,382,739 of record VDFB02086081.1, read on the forward strand.
TCTGAAACTTTCAACAAGATCCTGATTTGGGTTCGGTTGCCTAATCTTCCCCTCCACTTATGGATTGACCCTCTTCTGGAGGAAGTGGGTGAAGCCCTTGGTGATTTTTTGTTGGTGGATGATGAATCCTCTAACATGTTTCATTCCACCTATGCCCGCATACTTGTTGAAATAGATGTCTCAAAAGGGCTGCTTGTTGAGATTTTACTTAAATCTCCTAAGGGTTCTTGGGTCCAATCTTTGGACTATGAAGGGATCCCCTTCCATTGTAGAAGATGTTTTAAAATAGGTCATGCTACTGCACAATGCAGATTTGAGAAAAAATCTATGATGGCTACATGGTGGAAAGGTGCTTCTCAACAACATTATACAGTTGAGAAGAAAACTGAACAATACAAGATTTTTTTTGAGGTGGTTGCGTTGGAATCATAGGGTCTTGGGGCTTCCCCTCCGGATGTCTCAAATAGTGGGGTTGTTGAGGCTGTATAAGATTATCATGTTGAAACCCCTAAAGAGTGAGAGAATGGGTCTTAGGCTGCCATTTCTGGCGGCTTTTCTGAAAATCTCTATGTCTCCATGTAGGAATAATGATGAAATCTCTAAGACTGTGGCTGTAGGCATTCATCGTCAGGAAAATTGTGTGTTGGCTTGGCATGATAAGGCAACACAAGTGGAAGAAGGCTGGATTACTGTAAAGGAATTTTTTTTCTTTCTTTAGGCCTTCTTTTGACATGACTCTCTGCTCCCACAAGAGTAGTTCTAAATGTAAATCTTGACGAGTCTTGTTTGGGGGCTGGTTATTGGCTGGCTGCAAGTTGTTCTTTTTGCAGCTTTGTTTTTGGTTGTAAAGGGTTTCAGGTCCCTTCAAAACCTGTTTTTTCCTGAATAAAAAATATATTGCTTTAAATTTTGTGTTATACATGTACTCTATCTTAGATGAAGTTTGTACGTCTAGATCACTTCTACAACTATAAATTAATTATTTGTTATGTGAATTTAATCATGTTCACTTTACACTCTTGCTCTTTGAATAATTGAATTCATCTCCCTTTATTTTACTATCATTGACAATATTTATGAATAGCTTTAGTGGGTTGAGATCACTAAGGGAAATATTCTCCAAGATCAAACCCCCCAAAAATAGATTTTACAATCAAGCAAAAGATCAACAAACAACACACAATGCCCTATAGCAAATATGTAGACTTTGAGTCAATTTAGTGCATCTAACCAAAGCATTCTCCTAACATCATTGCTCATTAAATGCTCTACAACAAGAGAATCAAATGTGAGGCCTACATGATATAATGAGTGTAAACTAATGTCTTTAAATACAAGTACATAAAAAATAATTGCACGAATATTGGTTTAGTCAACTCAAGAGGGCTAGTACAATGGACAAGAGTAAGACAATTTTAAAATTTAAATTTTAGAAATTTAGGGTTAGATTTGTAGATGTGTGATCAATCTTCCACCCATAGACATGAACCCAATAAATGTTTAATCATGGAGGATCCAATAATGTGGTCTATATAGATGGATGTGTAAAAATAGATAAAATACAATAAATGTATGCAAATGTATGTATGTAGAAATATGTGAAGGTCAAAATAATGAACCCAATATTACATAAAAGTATGTCATTTATAGACATATAAATTTATTGAATCATTCACAAAAATTAATCACTTAAATATGCAAATTCAACCATTGCACATATACACATTGTTATTTAGAATTATATGTCTTATAAAATAAAGATTAAAAATATATAGTAAATTATTATTTAAAAGTGATAAATTTGAATAGACACTTAATTGTTACTGGAGTTTCTAAATCAAGTTTTGTTTAAAATGTATAAACAATCAATTTAAAGTCTTTCATTTTAAATGAGTGAACATTTTGGATTGTTTATTTAATTATATTATGTTTTAAATGAATATATTTAAAAAAATAACAAATCAATAATTGTGTTATAACAAAATACAAATCAATTATTTTAATCATGTTTGGATCCTTCCAAATAGATGCATAATTTATTTGAAGCTATCACTTCTCCGTTGAGACCTTTGTTGAACAAACAACATCATTTGCTAAATAACTTACCAATTGTTCTAAAGTAAAATAAAATAAGACCAATTTTTTTCCTAATTGACCTTCCACACCTTTTTGGCGTACCCATTGCATAACAAGGTGCAATTTCTAGTTGTAGTTGTGAACATGGTGATAGAAGAATCTAATTGATGACTTCCAATGGAACTCCCATATCTATTGACTACAATTTCTCTTTTAAGCATAGTTAAAAAGAATAAAAATAAATAACTAATCAAGTAGATCACATTCAAGTTGTTAAAGTAAAGGAGAATCCAATTTATGGATACTCCATTTAGAATAAATATTTTTTTTATTTTTCTTTGGTAATAATAGTGTGATAGTGAAATTTGTATATCTATATTATTTTTACTTTTATGTTTTATGTTTTTTTTTAGAAAAGTATTTTAATATATTAATATTATAATTAATGTTGATAGATTTTTTATAATGACATCAAAGAGTTTCATGTGATATACATAAAGATATATTTAAAGAAATGTATATTTAAAAAAATAAAAGTATAAAATAACTCTTTAAAAAAATCTATAAAACAACTCTTAAGTAAATAAAAATAGATCTTTAGATAAAAATCAGGTAAACAATGTAAATAAAATTAAAAAAAATCTAAAAAAATCTTTATCAAGTCTTTGTTTTATGTTATCTACCTAATTTTTCCACATATTTCTATATATTTACCTTTTACTTCATTTTTATATTTACATATTTTGATATATTTAGTCTACCCACTCATTTATGATACTTACGTATGTACTTATTCCATGTATTTGTCACCCACTTTGATCAAGTCTCTTCTTGAGCTTGCATCAAGTCTATAGTCATAGGGTTGACCTTAGACTCATGAACTTGACTCTTTTAAATTGAAAATTTAAATTTCAAAATTTGATTGTTTGCCACATATTTTCTCTCTAAGGGTTGACTAGATACACATTTATGTGATTTATTACTATGTTCTTGTAATTAAAGGGATTCAATGGATTCATTCACTTCTTTGATATTTCTAAGCATTTTCAAGTATATCATTCACATGCTCACATTTCAATTGATACATTAAAAGTAATCTAAATATGTACAAGTATTTTGGGAGCATATGCATGTTTGAAGAGTGCTATTATTTTATCTTGTCACATATTTTGTTATAATACCTACTAATTTCATGCTTAACTTTAATAGTTTCATTTATTAGTTTTAGTTATTTCTTAATATGACTTAATTAAGATGAAGGGTCATGTCTCTACATAATTATGAATATAAATAATGAAGAGAAAGACTTTTCCAATCTATCATAACTTTATATTACTAAATTCAAATATTATTTGCTAATTATTGGAGGTCATCCCATTAAAGTGGTTTGTTATTTTGATGATTTGTTCATTTATTTTCAAGAAATACTATAACAAGTGATATTAGAGCTATGATTTGGGTCAAAAATTTTGTTTCCATTATAATTTACAAAGTATTGTGAATTTGGATCTATTTTTTTTAGTTTTAGATAAACAGTTAGAGTATTTAGATAAATTTTGTGCAATTTATTTTAATTTTATGTTTTTAATTAATTGGTTCTATAGGTCACAAATTTTGAAAATTTTAAAATATTTTTTACAATTTTGAAAAACATATTAAAAAAACTAGTTAGGTTAGTTTTTATATGCCACAATTTTTAGAATTTTTAGAATTTATTTTTAAAATATCTTGAAAATTTTGTTACGGCTACTTGTTTATAAATATTTATTAAAAATAATAATTTAGTGGCCAAAGTTTGATCAGAATACAAACATCAAGTTTTGTCATGGCCCACCTAAAATTTTATAGTTACAACTCACATAAGATAGTATCATCCCTTATAAAATGTACTCTAGAGTTCAAAACACAAATGCATCTAAAACCATGCTATCTTTAAGATTCAAGGACTATTTAAAAATATTCAATCTAAGGATCCTCTTTATTGTCTGTCACCTAAAATCGAAGGAATAATTCTACAAGGATGTGAAATGGTGGTACATTTTACTAAGGATAAATTATTTGAGCAACATTTTTAAATGAGGTTTTAGATAGTTTTCAAAAATAAATATTGTCGTAGCTAAGAGATATGACAACCTTCTTGAGGCTCAAATTTTAAATCTACCCAAAATATATATTCATAATTTTGATGGTACATGTGTACCTTCATGGATAAGTTTCATGGAACAATACTCTAAACTTTATAATACACCAAGCAATGTTATAGTTGGCATAACCTCACTATATTTAGAATAAAAACCTTATAATGGTACCAATGGAGGATGAATGAAAAGAAATGGAAATGGTTAGTTTGAAAGAGTTTACTAATGAATTAACAACCCTCTATGAGAAACCATGGAAGGGAAGTGGTGTTACCTAGCTAACAAATTTATAGCCATTAAGGTTTGTATTTGGATATAATGCTAAGCATTTGAGATTGGAAATTCAAATTCATAAGGTGACACCATATTAGATTCTACAACTCTACATCAATGGATTTATTAACCAAATTAAACATGATGTTCATTTGTAATAACCTTGTACAAATAAAAAAGCTATGGAACAAGCATTGCATATAGACCAATAATAATTGACCACTAGAAGATCCACACAAGATCAAACCATGGGATGCAAAGAAATAAATATGATTAATTCTATTAACAAAAATGTGCCAACTTCCTTAACCTAAGAAAAAATGATGAATATCTCTTTGTACGATAAAAAATTAGGATTAAAAAATAAGAATCATAACAGTTTCACTAAACTATAATATTCTTGAGCAATCCAAGTCTAATCTATCAATGAAGCACAATATAACATAAGAATTTAATAATTGTAGTGTAGAAAATTGTATACCTTTATAATTTCTCACTATGGTTAGGTCCCTTAATTTATTGGACTTAATTAAGCCTCTAATTGATCCCATAATATCCTAAAATTGTGTATTTCATAGCCCATTTGCACCATTTTAAATAAATTTCAAACATTAAACAAATGCATTTATCTAGTACTTTGCCCCCGACACCTTAAATTTTAGAAAAAAAGGTTGGGACTCATTCGCCCAATGGGAGAGGTGTCCCACTATTTTGTTTCCCTCCAAATTTGGATATGTTAGTGGTGGTATCGTAATATTTAAATTTCCACTTGCAAAGGTCAGCTATTGGGATCTATTTTTTTGGAAATTAGATAAACACCTATAAATACATAATCTTTTTATCAATTCAAAGCATCTAGCATTAAGGCAACTTTCACAAGAGAAATAATTATTGTCAAGAGAATTGAAGAGAAGATTTATCAATCATCTACAATAGCAATCAAGATCATATCATCATGTCAAAGTTTAGTGTGTTCATGTCATGTTTTCGAGCTAACATTGTGATGTAGGTTCCAATCATTCAAGCATCGAATTGATCAATCAATCAAGCCAATTCATGCAAGATCCAAACCCTATAGTGATGTGTTAGACTTCAATCCTCTAAGGGAAGACATTAAGGGTTTGTTGAGTTGTGACAAGCTTTGTTCATTCATCAATTCCCTCATTTTATTATTATTTCATTATCAAGGTTTAATTACCAAATATGGAGTTTGACTAAGGCAAACCCCCATTCACCAAAAACTAAACATTTTTTCTTTTCTCTTTGTATGTGCAGATTTACAAGTGAAGAAAGATTGAAAGTTGATCAAAGGAGCAATTTTGAAAAGTTGCATTTGTTGTCAACATTGTTGTCAAGTCATGAAAACTCAGATTTAAAATTTATTTTTGGCTTTCTGACGGTGAAACGAAGAGCAAACAAAAGTTAAGATCTTGCACCAGAGTACCCTAGAAGTTGACAAAAACCCTTGTACTAAGACTCATACGCCCTTGGGTGAATGAGTCCTTGTAGGCACCTCAAAACCCACTTTTTAGGTAGGTTTTCCATTCTCTGCACTTCCTACAAACTATCATTTATGTTTCTATTATCATAGAATTATGCATTTCAAGTGTTAGGTCATATAATACACTTAGTTTATGCATTTTAAATTAGTCCAAACCATTACAAATCAGTCATTTCAGTCATAAGAAAGTAGACATCTAAGATCCCAAAATAGGGTTGGCTCACCTCAAGGTTGAAGTCAATCCTATCCCTTTGTGATCTTCTCTCTTTCCAATGAAATTTTAGAGAAAGGCACCTAGATCCTATTTTTCTGGACACTTGGGACATAGGATCCTTTTTTCTTCATTTTATTTTGGTGAACCTGACACGCTAACATTACATACCTTCAAAAATTCTCATAATTCACCCTAGATCTAGGTTTTTCATTTTCATTTGCATTTCTTAGTTAGGCTTTCATCTTTGCATTCTAAAAAGTCATAAAAATAAAACACGTTGCATTCCATATTGCTTCATAGATTGCATTAGGGTTTGTTTCATTCATATTTAGATCAGATTTACATTCATATTTCATTCATTAAGTGGTTAAAATCTGAAATTGTTCATTGCATATTTCATTTTAGCTCAAAAACAAGTGAAAATTTGTATAGGTTTGTTTCAAATTTGCATCAAATCATTATGTTTAGAATTTTGCATTTTCAAACTAGTTAAGTATTGCTTAAGTAGATCTAAAAGTTGCATTCAAAAGTGTCCTTTTTTGTTGCATTTTTTGCATGTAGATCACATTGTCTCAAATTGAAAAACATTGCATTGTTTAATTTCAAATTTGCATTTTTCAGGTTGTGGTATCTTAGAATTAGTTAATTACTGAATTTTAGATCTAAAATCTACATTCAAAAACTTACCAAAATGTTTTTACATTTTTTTCACAATTACATCTTGCATTACATTGTCCTAAATTAACCAAAATTTGAAAAAACAATCACTAGTTAACCTATTTGCAATTGGAGAAAGAAACATCAAACAACAAGATAAAACTTCAAATTTTCACTTTTTAGAACCCTATACAAGGACCCATTCACCCTTGGGAGAACTTGTCCTTGTATAGGTGTCCCAACAATTTTTTGCACATTGTTTTGTCTTTGTATTATCAGTCTATTCTAGCTTCCAAAAGTCTATTTTGAAATTTTGAAAAATTGTTATTACATGCAAGAAAAGTGTCATTTTATTTGATTTGTTGCAATTTAATTGAAAAAAAAAATGTTGCATTTCAATATTGAAAATCATTAGATATGTAGGAAAAAAATTATATTTTCTGAAGAATTGCATAATTTGGGTAGTTATTTTTCATTTTTGCACAAATTCATACATTGCATAGTAATCTAGTCATGTTAGATCTCTTTCCACAAAAACCTTGTATATTTACCAAGCCCTTTAGTTGTGATGAATTTGAAATGTTAGATGAATCCCTTGAAAAATTCATCTTACCTAGATTGTCCACTAAAGCTTTGGTGCAAGAGGATTCAATCACAGACAATCATGGCTATCATAGTTGTTCTTCTCTTAGTACCTCTCCTATTTGTGGTGAAGGTATCTTGGTGTTAGAAGACCCAATTATTGAGCATCACATGAATATTATTTGTCCCACTTATAATGCTTTACCCATTTTGGAAGATATGGTATTGAAAGAAGATGAAACCATTGATACATTTCCCTCAGCAAATAGTAAGACATAAGGCATAGATGAAGATGTTAAGTTCACATTAGATCCCCCCTTAATGGAAGGTCATCTAGGTTACTCAGTTGAGATTATGAACACACAAATTGGATATCATTTAATTAGTGAGCCTCCTAATTCACTTCCCATTATAGTACCTCCTAAACCTCCTGGTGTTATCTTAAACCCTGTAAGGAAACTTTGTAGTAATAATGTGTCGTAACAACCAAGTTCACACAACTGCTCACACTTACAATATTCCTCAACATAGTGGAAAAGAGTATGATCTTGATGAGTAAGTTTTTCATACTTCAATAAACATCTCCCTTTGGGATTTGACTCAAACATCACCTACATACAATAGGATGCTCCAAGAAGTTTTATAGAAGAATGGTATCCAATATCCAATTAAATTGACTAATATAGCAACCTCATTTGGTTGTATGTAAGTGACAAAGTCAGATATCACATTCCCTCAAAATAAATTACCCTTTCTTGAGAACCAAAATAAACATGAGGCCTTAATGATAAATGTGATCATTAATGAAACTATAGTTAGGCACACCCTCATAGACAATGGAGTAGGTCTCAATGTTTGTAGTATTGATCTCCTCGATAAAATAGGTGTGGACAAAAATCTTGTTAAACTCAATGATGTTAATATATGTGGCTTTGAAAATGTTAGTAGGAAACCATTAGGAATGATCACAATACTATTGAATGCATAGGACAACTAAGAGGGGGGTGAATTAGTTGTACCTTAAAATTTCAAAACCCTCATATACATTCAGATCCACATTAATGCAATTAACCCTTAATCTAGATTATAATGATTTAGCATGAAAGGAAAATAATAAAATCTAAAACAAATCAACACCATGCACAAGAGAACACTATATTTACATGGGAAAAAAATATGGGAAAAAACATGATGAGGATTGGCTCACAATATAAAGTAATATCAACACCTCAAATAGAAAGGGCTCACTACTGGAGGGTTCACTACCCAAAGAAAGAGAAAGGATCACTACCAAAGGCTCATTGCCAGAATATAAAAGAAGATAGAGAAGAGTGTTACATGGAGAAATCCATATCAATGCAATAGAGAAATCCACCACAATATCACCAACACCTTCGCAACATAATTGAAGAATTGTAGATACCTTCTACTCATTGCATCCAACAATCTAACACATGAAAGCTCACATTATACTTTCAAAATTTGTACTATAACACTATAATTCACATCATTTGCATCATACTTTTCTATCTTCGTATCCCTTAACAACTCAACTCATATAATTTATATCATGCTCAACCTTGAAACCATTCTCCAAGGTCGGCTATGCACATCAACTATTCAAATTTAAATTAGCTCGAAACCAAAACACTTTTGTGGTAGAGAAAAGTGAAGGTGAACCACACCACTCCTTATCTAGGGCCCAAATATATAACACCATGCTACAACACACTTCTACAAAAAATAAATCTCCACCGCAATTAGTGTAAACACCAAGTTTAGTCATTACTTGTGTAAACACCATTAAAATTTTAAGTACACACTTCCTTTGACCCAAAAAGACCTTGTGGACAATAAATATCACCTAAACGCAATCTATAATATTCCATAAACACCTTGAAATCCAATAAACTCCTTTGCAACAACTTTCACCTACGGAATGTATACACCTAGTACACTCAATCATCTTTTCCATATACTGCAACTTAAGAAACTGACTTCCAAAGCACCAAACCTCAAACAACCTTGAATAAAGAAAGATACCAACACTATCAACATCCCTTCAGATCTACAAGACCTAAAACCAAACTATAGAGAAACACAGAGTAAAAACATTTCTCCCAAACACCTCTGCAATACACCATTTCACACACTAGTGAACACAACTTCTTCTATACAACGATCTAGCACACCAAATTATGAATACAATGCCTTTGAAAAACTTTGATCAACACATCCAAAATGTGCAAGTAGATCTTGAACCTAGAAGAAATGTGGAGCAACACCAAAACACTACTCTACAACCCATAAAAACATTGCAACACATTGTTTCCTCTTTTTATCATTTTTTTTCAAAAGCACTTGAAAACCAAGCATCAAAGAAACATCATCATCACCTTCTATACTTCCTCATCACCACTAAGCCAAATGAAACATAGAATCTCAACCATAAATCCATATACAAAAGCTTATCGAAGCAACACTAGAGGTTGACATTAGTAGCTTACTAATGACAACATGATGCAACTAATCAAAGCATGTATAACAACAACATACTCTTGCAATAATCTTCTACTCATCAAATGACAACACAAGATTGTTGAAATAAATGAAAAAACCAATCTAATCATACTTCCAACAATCTACCCCTTTGTCATTGATGGAAACACATGATGTGAAAAAACATCAAAGACACAACAGCTCTGCTTCATACCTATTTCCTTTTCTCTTTTCTCCCCCTTACATAACTAACTCATTGCACTCTCTCCTCCTTTGATAACTTATCTTTTTCACATGTCTCATTCTCCCCCTTTTACAACAATGGCAAAGGAAAATGTGTTTTCAAATAATTTGTTCTCCCTTTGACATTAATCATATTGTTCACCACTGCTCTACAACTTCCTTTCCTTTCCTATTGTCCATACTCCCCCTCATGAGAACACACCATACTGTACACATTAGCAACCATTTCAAAATGACAACACTCACTTCCCCTTAGTGCAACAACCCCTACTACCCCTGAGAGGTATCCACCAACATCAGTCCAAACCAAAGACTAAATCTTAAAATCCATTGGACTGATGCATCTCCTTATGCATCTAGTTCAAAGAAGGAGGGGCAATAACCCCCAACTTCTCCTAGAGATACTCAAATGTATCCTTAGGAAGAGCCTTAGTGAATATATTAGCAACCTAATCCTTTTTAGGCACATAATCAAGATTTACTTCATTTTATAACCTTCTCTCTTTGAAAGTGATACCGGCTTGAGATGTGTTTTTTTCTTGAATGCATTGTTGGGTTCTTTGAAATATTGATAGCACTTGTATTGTCATAGAAGATAGAAATCAGTTCATCATATACTAATTTGATATCCTTCAATTTTTTCCTCATCCACAACACCAGTGTGCAACAAGATGTTATTGCAATGTATTCTACTTATGTAGTAGATAGACACTGAATATTTTTTCTTTCTTAGCCATGACACTAATCTGCATCCAAGAAACAATGCACCACCACTTGTACCTTTTTTTTCATGCACAAAACTAGCCCAATCTGCAACTATGTAAGCACTCAGAGTAAAATCAGTATCTTTTGGATACCACAAGCCATGATCTCGAGTTCCCTTCAAGTATCTAAATATCATTTTTACTATTGCAACATGTGACTCTCTAGGGTCTTCTTAAAATATAGCCACAAGACAAAGTGCATGCATGATATTTGGTCTAGTAGCAGTTAGATATAGCATTCCACTAGTCATTGATCTATACTTGCTCTGATCAACCTTAGGAGATTCATCATTCTTGCTTAGCTTACAACTAGTAACCATTAGAGTACACACTAGTTTAAAATATTCCATTCTAGTTTTTTCAACATTTTCTTCACATACTTTGATTGTGAAATGAAAATACCTTTATCTGTCTGATTTATTTGTAATCCAAGGAAATTTTTTCTCTCTAAACATAGACATTTCAAACTCTTTCTACATTTTTTCTGCAAACTTCTTGCACATAGCTTCATTGCCTCCAAATATTATGTCATCAACATATATACAACCACAGTCAAGATTTGATCTTTTTCAACTTTTACGTAAAGATTTCTATCTACAATACCTTTATTGAATCCTTTTTGTATCAAATACTCATCCAACCTTACATACCAAGCTCTAGGATCTTACTTCAATACATATAATGCCTTCTTCAATCTGTAAACCATATCTAGTTTGTCTGATAACTAAAATTCTTTTGGTTGTTTTGTGTATATCTCTTCTTCCAATTCTCCATTCAAGAAAGAAGACTTCACATCCATTTGATAAACTTTGAAATCCTTATATGCTACAAAATCCAAAAACATCTTGATAGCTTCCATTCTTCCCATAGGAGCAAATGTCTCCTCAAAACCTATTCCTTCAACTTGTGAGTAGCCTTTACACGCAAGCCTTCCCTTGTTCCTTACCACTTCTACATTCTCATTTAGTTAGTTTTTGAATACCCACTTAGTTCCAATCACATTTTTGTTTGTTGGTCTTGGGACAAGTTACCAAGTTTGATTCTTCTCAATTTGCAACAATTCTTCTTGCATAGCCTTGATCCAATATTAATCTTTGCATTCCCCAATCACTGTTTTAGGTTCAACTTCATAAAGTAAACATAGATTTACTTGTTCTTTAGCAACTTTCGTTCTTGTCAGTACACATTTGTTCTTATCTCCAATGATATGATCTTCAGAATGATTCTTATATACATACTTAAGAGCTTTAGGAGTCTTTTCTGGATCTTGTTCCTCTTCAATTTGCACTTCTCTTTCTTCATCTTTCTATTATTCTTTGCAAGAGGAATCATTTGATTGATATCCATCTATCATCATTGAATTCTTTTGTAAATATTCATCAACCTTGATACTTGCACTTTCAACAATCTTTCTCAATATCTTGTTGTAGCACCGATAAGCTTTGCTTCTAGTAGAATATCCAAGGAAGATACCTTCATCAAACCTTGCATCAAACTTTCCTAATTTATCTTCATCTCTTCTAATATAACATTTGCTTCCAAACACTTCAAAGCACTTGATACTAGGAATCCTTCCATACCATAGCTCATAGGGAGTCTTTGTGCTATTTTCTCTTGCTTGAACTTTGCTAAGTATATAAATGATAGTATGAATTTCTTCTCTCCAACAGAATTCTAATAGATTTTCCTCTTTCATCATTGTTCTTGCAGCTTCTTGAACAATCCTATTATTTATTTCAACTAATCCATTTTGTTGAGAATTCCTAGGGGCACACAAGTGCCTCTTTATGCCATGATTCTCACAAAATATCTTAAACTCATTAGAGGTGAACTCTCCACCTCTGTCGAACCTCAAACATTTGATTTTCATATCCATTTCATTCTCAACCTTAAATTTGAATACTTTAAACTTGTCCAGGGATTCTAATTTTTCTTTGAGAAAATTAACCCATGTAATTCTAGAATAATCATCAATCAATAGCATACAATATTTGTCACCTTGCAAAATTCTTACTCTTGTAGGACCAAAAATATTTGAATGCACTAATTCCAATAGTTCAGTAGTAGATTGTTCTTTGACTTTGAAGCTTCTTCTTTCTTACTTTCCAATTTTACATTCTTTATAGAGAAAAATGATAGGCTTTGTAATCTTTGGAAGATCTCTTATAGATTGAACTAAATTGATTCTTACTAAGTTATTGAAATTGATGTGACACATTATTTTGTTCCATAACTAGATTTCATTAATCCAAGTCATAAAGCAATGACCATTAGCACCCTTAAAATAATAAACAAATCCATATGTCCTTCTTCCAACAACAACCATAGTTTTAGATCCTTTTCTAATCTCACATCCATCATCTTGAAACATAAGATTGTATCCTTTACTACACTTTTTTCCAACACTCAAAAGGTTATACCTTAAACCCTTAACATAGCAAACATCATCAGTTTTATGCTTTCCATCAAAACTGATAGAACCTTTTCCACATATCTTAGCAAATGTATCATCACCAAATCTAACAAATCCTCCATTATATTTTTCAAGTTTAATAAACTTACTCTTGTCACCAGTCATGTGATTAGAGCATCTACTGTCAATGATTAGGTATTGCTTCTCTTGTCTAGCATGAAAATTAGATACCAAAGTACCTTCAATCTTATTTTGTCTCTAGAGGGCTTTCCTTCACACATCTCTCAAAGTTAGCAGAAATAGATTCATATTTTAAAGCCATGAACAAGCATTCATCATCATCATCTCCCTAATTATATTCATCATTATAAATACTTGCATCTTCTCTAACATAATAACTTTTCTTGATCTTACCTTTGTTCTCCTTATTTTTGTAATTCAAAAATATATTTGGACATCTTGAAGCATAATGGCCTATCTTTACACAACTAAAAATTTAAAAGGAAACTTAACATTGTACTTACTAGTACCCTTATTCATTCTCCTTACAAAGTTGGCTTCCAAATCATTAAGATCCTCCTGATCTGATTCCTTGATCTCCTCCGATTTTTCATCCTTAAAAGCAGTCTCAAATTTTACACCACTATTTGTACCAAATTATCTCATCTCAAAAGCAGTTAAAGATCCATACAACCGATCTCTAGTATATTGATTCACATTTGCAAATTCCCCAATATCATAAAAATTATGACTATAAGATTTAGGAAGGGTTTTGAGAATTTTCTTTACCACTTCTGGTTCTTTGAGTTCTCCATCAAGACCTTTGATGGAGCTAACCACTTCATCTACCCTTTGCATATAGCTTGTAACATTTTCTTCTTCAGACATCCATAAGTTCTCAAATATGATCTTTGAATTCTTCATCTTAGCTTCTTTGACCTTATCAGCTCCTTCATAAATGCTTTCTAGCTTTTCCTAAATTTGTTTAGTAGTTTTCAGACTCATAACCTTCACCAATTTATAACTTGTAAGATTATTTAAGAGAGCATACCTTGCTTTACCATTGATTTCATAGGCTTTGATCTCACCAACAGTACCTGTACCATTTGTAGGTTCAATATATTCATTCATAACATACTTTCATAAATCAAATCCAAGATAAACTAGATAACCTTCCATCCTTGTCTTCCAGAATGCATAATTTGTTCCATCAAAAATAGGGATCTCTTTCTTGTGTGCCATCCCAAATCTACCTCAAGTGTTTAAGCATTCTTCCAAGGAACCTTTCTCTAATACCAATTCTTGAATGCATAAGACAACTAAGAAGGGGGTGAATCAGTTGTAACTTAAAACTTTAAAACCCTCATACACATTCAAATCCACATTAATATAATTAACCCTTAATCTTTTATAATGATTTAACATTAAAGGAAAATAACATAAACTAAAATAAACAACACCATGCATAAGAGAACACCAAATTTACATGGAAAACCCAAGATGATTAAAACCACAGTGAGGATTAGCTCACAATATAAAGTAATATCAAAACTAAATACAAAGGGCTCACTTCCCAAAAATAGAGAAAGGATCACTTCCAGAATAGAAAAGAATATAGAGAAGAGTGTTATACGAAGAAATCCATCTCAATGCAATAGAGAAATCCACCACAATATCACCAACACCTTCACAACATAACTGGAGAATCGTAGAAACCTTCTGCTTACTGCATCCAACAATCTAACACATGAAAGCTCACATTGTACTTCCCAAATTTGCACTCTTAACACTCTATAACTCACATAATACTTATCTATCTTCACATCCCTCAACAACTTAGCTCATA
Organism: Sequoia sempervirens; assembly: GCA_007258455.2. Classification (NCBI taxonomy): domain Eukaryota; kingdom Viridiplantae; phylum Streptophyta; class Pinopsida; order Cupressales; family Cupressaceae; genus Sequoia; species Sequoia sempervirens. Next base: position 245,397,945 of record VDFB02086081.1, read on the forward strand.
CTTATATCATCCTTAACCTTGAAACCATTCTCCAAGGTCTTCTATTCACATCAACCATATAAATTCAAATTGGGTTGGCACCAAAATACTTTTGTGGTGGATAGAATTGAAGGAAGACCACACCACTCCTTATCTAGGAGACAAATCTATAACACCATGCCACAACACACTTCTACAAACAATAAATCTCCACCAAAATTAGTGTAAACACCAAGGTCATTCATTACCCATGTAAACACCATTAAACTCTTAAGTACACACTTCCTTTGATCCAACAACAACTTGCGAACAACAAATGTCACATGAACACAATCTATAATATTCCATAAACACCCTAAAATCTAACAAACTCCTTCACAAAAACTTTCACTTGAGGAATGTACACACCTAGTACACTCAATCAACTCTGCGAATATACTACAACTTAAGAAACTAACTTCAAAAGAACCAAAACTAAAACAACCATGACTGAAGAAAGATACCAAAATTGTCAACATCCCTTCACATCCACAAGACCTGAAACCAAACTACAGAGAAAAACGGAGCAAAAAAAATTCTCCCAAACACCTCTCTAATGTACCATTCACACACTGGTGAAAAATTCTTTTGTACAACGATCCATCACACCAAATTTTGAATACAATGCCTCTGAACACCTTTGATCAACATATCTGAAATGCATAGGAAGATCTTCAACCTAGAAGAAATGTGGAGCAACACTAGCACAATACTCTGCAAACCAGAACAACAATGCAATGCACTATTTCCTCTTTTTATCAAATTTTCTCAAAAGCACTTGAAAACCAACCATAAGAGATGCATCCTCACAACCTTCAATGTACTTCCTCATCACCACCAAGCCATCTACAACATAGAAAATCAACCATATATCCATAGACAAAATATTATCAAAGCAACACTAGAGGTTGACATCAGTAGCTTACTAATGACAACATGATGCAACTAATCAAAGAGTGGATAACACCAACATACTCTTGCAACAATATTCTACTCATCAAATGACAACACAAGCTTGTTGACATCAATGAAAACACCAATTTTCTCATACTTGCAATAATTACCCATTGAGGTCAGACCTATAGCTTTGTCTACCCCTATCCATATCATTCCAAGACCTCTTTCATACAACCTTCTCCTAGGGAGACCATGGATTCATGTCATGAAAGGATTTATGTCTAGTCTTCACCATGAGATGAAGTTGGAAAATAAAAACAAGATATACACAGTTGAAGCAGATGAAAAAGGTTATAACTCACAAGTTCAACATGATCATAACACTTCCAAATCTCTTAATACTTTGATTTCAACTTCAAAATTATAACCTATACAAGTTGATGGTAATCCTAATTTTCGTTCATCCATATTGAAACTCTTAGATGATGATTGGGGGCTAGTGGAATTTACACTGTTCCAAAGAATAGTCCATAATCTTTCCCTCCAGGTCCATAGAATCAAATACAAATGATTCATGTCTTTAAACAATTTTTTTAGGGATGATTCAGGTTCATTATATTTTACACCCTCATTTATAGGAGAGTACAAAATCTCACAATCTACATCCAAAGACTTGTGTTTGTGTTTCATTTGCTCAACTTGGTTCTACATCAACAACATCACCCCATGGTGGTGATGGGGGCTCTTCAAATCCCATCCCTCATGAGAGGAGGATACATAACTTTGAAAAACTTAAAAATGGTTTGTGTGCTTGTCAAGAATCTAATCCTTCTTAGAAGCATAAAATATCTTTATCTGAGTTGGAAGAATGCTATGGTCTTGGATACAAAATACTTTCTAAACATGGATATAATGAAAAAATGGTACAAAATGATATAAATCAAGTGAATTCTATACCATAATTTTCCAAGAAGGGTCTAAGTTTCTAACCTTTATCTTCATCTTCATCAAATGCGTTATCATCTTTTCTGTGTATGACATCTTGTGCTGAGAAAGAAATGTCCCCTACTATTGATCAAGAGACTATCTTGTCAAGGCTTCTCAAAGCACAATTGATTACTCTTTCTCTAAGAACACGAAATAAATTCTAAAACAGAAGCTCATTTTGTGCATATCATCGAGTGCATGGTCATTCAACTAATGAATTTAAGGCTTTGAGTAATAAAATTCAACATCTTAAGGGTTGTGGTGCTCATCCTTGTGTTGATGCACCTACTTCCTCTAATCGATAATGATTTTTATCCTATTATGTTTCTCATCACTATGTGGAATTGTAGCTTTATGTGTCCTACTCATTTCCATTCATGGTGGTACAATCTTAAGTGTAACCATATTTTTCATGGAAGCAACATGATAGTTCTTGGGGTGGTTATCCTCTCCTTTATGATTGGGAGGAAATGATAACTAGTTTTGGGAGATATGCATTCTTTTCAAGGATGCCCTCTTCCTCTCTTTCTACTTAAAATACCAACATAGAAAGTATTTTGACATTTTAAGTTGGGGGCATATTATCTCCTACTCATAATTTGCATGTTCCCTCCTTAGTGATGATAGCATACAACTCCTAGGAAGTGTGACCTTTTTATTCAAAGTGTGGCTTTCTTGATCTATGTGAAGTGTCTTATTTATGGTGATATTATGCTTGATATTCTACAATAGTGTGACCCTTCTCGGCATATGAAATTCCTCTTGGTAGTAATGGTATGGTTTACATTCCCTAAGGTATGAATCTTGTATTCCTTGACTAGTGCTCTCTTGGTGGTGATGTAAAGTGTGATGTTCTCTAAGGTAAGACCTCTCTTGTATTAAGAAAACACCCCTTTGATTATCTTTTCAAATTTATTGCATTTAAACCTTTCCATATTCCATGAGTTTCTAGCATAATACAACTTGCTAGCCTTGTGAAGCATTGTTTATTTTGTGACACCTTATCAAAGTTATTAGGGAGTATAACTTTTGGTATGGCTGACGTATGGAAGGCCTACAGACCTAGCATGGATTTTCCATTAGCCACCTTTGTTATGAGTTTACACCTTGTAGACCTAGTGTGCTTCTCATTATTTTGGATAAATACCTAAGGATTGATCCATTCTAGTTGGACAAATAGTCAAGGCTTGATCCATCTTTTCCTTTCTTTTTCTTTTTGTATAATTTTGATAGTGTATGTTTGTGTATCTTGTCTTTCTTCTTCATATCATACATATGTGTATGTCCCTTTGTCCTAATATCGATTTCCCATGGGATCTTGATCCTGGGGGCTTGATCATCTCTCGTGATCTTTTTCATCCTATCTCATCAATATTTTTACACTTCGACCCCTCTTGATGCATATTTGTCTACTTTAATGTGAGTCTGAGCGTAAGTTCATACTACCACTAAAGTGGGGGCTAAATGTAGTGTAGAAAATTGTATACCTTTACAATTTCACACTATGTTTGGGTCCCTTAATTTATTGGAATTAATTAAGCCTTTAATTAATCCCATAATATCTTAAAACTATGTATTTCATAGACCATTTGCACCCCTTTTAATAAATTTCAAACATTAAAAGAATGCATTCATCTAATACTTTTCCCTCCACACCTTAATTTTTGAAAAATAGGGCTAGGACTCATTCGCCATAATGGTACTAGGACCCATTCACTCAATGGAGGAAGTGTCATGTAACTTTTTTTCCCTCCAAATTTTGATGTCAGTGGTGGCATTGTAATATTTGAATTTCCACTTGCAAAGGTCGGCTATTGGGATCTAATTTTTGGGAAATCAGATAAACACCTATAAATACATAGTATTCTTATCAATTCAAAACATCTAGCATTAAGGGAACTTTCACAAGAGAAAACATTATTGTCAAGAGAATTGAAGAGTAGATTTATCAGTCATGTACAATAGCAATCAAGATCATATCATCATGTCAAAGTTCATGTGTGTTCATGTCATGTTTTGGAGCTAATATTGTGATGTAGGTTCTGACCATTTAAGCATCAAATCAATCAATTAATCAAGCCAATTCATGCAAGATCCAAACCTTAGAGTGATGTGTTAGAATTCAGTCCTCTAAGGGAAGCCATGAAGGGTTTGGTGAGTTGTGACAATCTTTGTTCATTCATTAATTCCCTCATTTTGTCTCATTATTTTATTATCAAGGTTTAATTACCAAACATGGGGTTTGACTAAGGCAAACCCCCATTCACCCAAAAAAAAAAAAATTCTCCCCGCTTTATATGTACATATTTACAGGTGAAGAAGGATTGAAAGTTGATCAAAGGAGCACATTGGTAACATTGTATTTTTTTGTCAAGCCATGGAAACTCAAATTCAAAATTTATTTCTAGCTTTCCAACAATGAAACCAGAAGCAAATAGAAGCTAAGATCTTGCACTAGAGGACCCTAGAAGTTGATAAAAACCCCTATACAAAGACCCATTTTCCTTTGGATGAATGAGTCCTTGTAGGCACCTCAAAACCCACTTTTCTAGGAAGGTTTTGAATCATTCTATGCACTTCCCAGATTTGCTTGCAAATTGTCATTTCTAATTTTTTTATCATATAATTCTTCATTTCAATTGTTAGGTCATATAATACACTTAGTTTATGCACTTTAAATTAGTCCAAACCATTGCAAATCATTCATTTATAGCATAAGAAACTAGACATCCAAGGTCCCAAAATAGGGTTGGCTCACCTCAAGGTTGAAAGTCAATCCTATCCCTTTGTGATCTTCTCTATTTCTAATGAAATTTTTGAGAAAGACACCTAGATCCTATTGTTCTAGACACCTGGTAAATAGGATCCCTTTTTCTTCATTTCAATAATAAATCAAAGTAATACCTTCCTTCCTACGTCAACATTGAATCATCTCCATTGTTCTCCATTTTTCTTGCTAAGACTTAGTTGCTCTCAGAAATTATGTGTGCACAAATTGCAATAAGCTCAAGATAGATTTTGATAGTAAAATATTGAAGATTCATGGTTAGCCTTCAAATGAAGATGAAGGTTTATTTTATAGAAAATGTTGATTTCTATGGACAACCAAGATCAAAGGAAGAACTAAAGAAATCAATGGTGGAGAATCAATGAGAGGAATTGATTGATCACTTAGCTGGCTACAACTAGTTGTATGATTTTAGTTAATTTTTTACATGAATTAGTTAACTAATTGCATGAATTAGTTTTAAAAGAATTGATTGATTTGTTAACTCAGACTGAGTGAGACTAAACTGAATTGATTTCTCAATAGACTGAAATTGATTAGTCAATTTACTAAAAGTGACTCTTAGTCAGGAATGAGGTGGAAATGCATGAGATTTAATAATTAATTAAATGAAATAATTATTAAAAGAATGTGCAAATGGAATTAAATAAGTTAAATAATTAATTTTATTTATTTATGGAGAATTGATAGTGTTGAGGAATTAGTGGATAATTAAATAATTTACATAACTATTTAATTTATAAATGGATAATAGACAAATAAAGAAGTAATGATAATTTATTTAATTAATTTAGAAGAATAAAGATAATTAAGGATGTAATTAAATAAATATAATTTATTTAATTAGTCAAGGAAGATAAATAGTAATATGAATTAATTAAATAATATAAAAATCATTTAATTAATAGTAGAATATGAAATTAGATAATAATTAAATAATTGATTATTATTTAACCATATTTGAAAGATAAAAATCTAGTGCAAAAGTGTCGCTCGTAGGCTAGGATAATTTTTAGTGTCTACATTTTCCCCCTCTTTGATAACATGCGATTTTGAGCATTGTTTCAAAGAGAAATCCAAAAAATAATTTTCATTGGTTTCCCCAGTATGCCTTGGTGACAGTGGGATAGTGTGGTGCCCCCTCGGGAAATTTGGTAAAAAAATTGAAAATTTTACCAATTTTTTTGAAATATCGATTTAGTGTGTGTAAGTGTGAAGATGATAAAAAATTATAATTTTAGGGCCATTTGGTTAGCAATAGTAGAAATAGGTTTACATGGCCAGTGCATTTAGTGTAAAAAGGGGGGTCCATTAGGTCATAGGAGGTCTATAAATAGGCCCTTGGGTGGCAAAAATCCTCATTTGTGCATTTAGATTTTGAGATTTGGAGAGGAGAGGAGTGAGCTAGAGTAGTGAAGCTATGGTAGGAATTCTAGAGGTCAATCATCAAGGAGTGCAAGTTCGGAGCTACAGGAAGCCAACCGGCTCAAGTGACATGATACACATCTTATCTTGTGTTTGAAATCTTGACATTTTTTGATAGATTTTAGGGCTCAAAAATAGAGCCATGGATATAGTGCAAAATTCTACATTGCATTCATTATGATGAGCACAACATCTATCGAGTTTAGTACCACATTTATCAATGTGTGATGTAATTGTCTTGTGGTTCCACTATCACTTTGTGGGCCACAATTGATTTTAGCACTGCATCTATTATGTAGCGATGCAATTTTGTTTTCGAGTCGATATTATAATGCAAGACACAAGTGTTTAGAATGATGCATTTGACTATTAAAGTGATGCAATTGACTGTCACTTAATCAAATACATTTTTACAAAAAAAAAAAGAGGTTTAAATGGTCAACTAGGTTTAGGAAGAGGTCTTGATTGACATAATGTGTTGTTTGAGAGCAAGAGAGATTGTTTTCTTTGTACAAACGTGAGATTCGACCAACTTAAATGATGCTTTGAGATCATTTGGATATGGGAAAACATGCCACTTTACATGCTCTTGGGTTGTACTACATCACCTTCATGCTCGAGATTTGGCCTAATAGGGGGCTCATTACTGCATTGGTGGATCGATTGTATTCAGAGAAGAGCTCCTTTCATCTACCCACTGGAGAGGCTACAATGACCTTAGATGATGTATGGTGAATACTATGCATTTTGATTCATGGTGAGAGAGTTACATATGACTCTGATTCAGATTTGGCAGCCATACAAAGTTATTTTTAGATCAATGATCTAGGTGTTGAGGAGTACAAGATTCACTGGGATACTCTGGTTTATTGATATGAGAGATTGATAGTTATCATTTGTATTGTTATATCTTGTGTTCTAGTACCTGATCAACGTGGGCATGGGTTTCTAGTGGGATGAGGCTAAATGTTAGAGGGAATGATGGACTAGGGTATAATGTATGTGTAGACACTTAAAATTGTCCTAGTCCATATCACACATGTGATTTGATTTACTAACACCATTTTTGTCCCTATTTGATCATTCTCAGCTATTTAATTAAATAATCTTGATTTTTTAATTAAATTCATCATTTTCTTCTATTAATCGGTTAATCAACATTATTTGATTAATTTACCTATTTTGTACTAATTTTCATCTTAATTTAAATAATGTGAATTTTTTAATTAAATGTCATTAACTCCCCTTTTTTTATTAAATGGTCTAATTGTTTAATTAAAATCTTAAATTCCCCCACCTTGCACAATTAAATAATGTTTTAATTATTTAATTGACTAATTTCCCACTCCTCAAAGGAATATTCCCATGGAATATTCTTCCAATTCAAATTCAAACATTTCCCCCCCACATGGAAATATCTTGTACATGCTCCTAATTTTAAGGATTTTTGTTGAAATCAATTGGAGCCCTTGATTAAAGTTATCAATCCATGTCAACATTCAATTTCATCCATGGATTTGATCTTCAATCCATGCCATCCTCTCATATTTGTTTCTATCCATTGATTAGCTAAATCAATCTTGGTCACTAATTCATCTAATTTACCTATATATACTTCTCATTTCCATGAGTAAATCATGCACAAAGCATTTGAATACCCTTATACTACAAAAATTCATATTCATCTTCATCAATTGAGAGCAATTTTGTGGTTCAACCTCTATTATCACTCAACTTGAAGCTTTGCATCAATGGGGTTAGGAAAGAGATGGTCCTTCCATATCAAAACAACACTAATCCCTAATGGGATGAGTTTTGCTAGAGTTTAATTAGGTTTCTTTCATCAATTTGAGTTTATTTCACGTTTAATGGATTCCTAGTTAGCTTTGGAAGTCTTGGACTTTGTTTGAGTGATGTACAAGAAGCACACAATCTAACATTCTATTAGCTACAATACTAGGCCTCTCACAAATATCTCTTAGAGCTCTCAGAATTCTCAAATCCAAGTGTGAAAATGATCTTGAAAGTGACCCCAACCTCTTGTATATGCATGGAAAATTAGGGTTTCCACCATGAATGCATTGCTTGACCTAGGATTTTGGCCCTAAATACTCATTTTCTCACCTGACAACCTTTAATCCATATCCTGGGGCTTGTTTGTTGTCCTCGTTGCAACTAAATAGATCTTGCATCCTTGTCATGATACCAACCAAAAAATCATTTTTTTTTCTTTATTTCTCAAGGGGGAAACATGCCAACATCTATTCCTTCCATTGGGCCACAGTGGGGCATAAATCATGAATTTTAAATTTTTGATCTGAACACCAATCTTGATCTGAGAGCCATCAGTTCTTTGAACCAATGTAGCAAGTAGCTCACTTCAAAGAGGGGAAAAATGTTGACACTTAAAATTGTCCTAGTCTATATCACACATGAGATTTTATTTACTAACACCATTTTTCATCTTGATTTAATCATTCTTGGCTATGTAATTAAATAATCCTGATTGTTTAATTGAATTCATCATTTTCTTCCATTAATTGGCTAATCAACATTATTTGATTAATTTACCTCTTTCATACTAATTTTCATCTTATTTTATTAAATAATGCAAATTGTTTAATTAAATATCATTAAATACCCTTTTTGATTAAATGATCTAAAATTGTTTAATTAAAATCTTAAATTCCCCCACCTTGCATAATTAAATAATGTTTTAAGTGTTTAATTGACTAATTTCCCACTCCTCAAAGGAATCTTCCCATGGAATATTCTTTCAATTCAAATTCAAACATTTCCCCCCACATGGAAATATCTTGTACATGCTCCTAATTTTAAGGATTTGTGTTTGTTGACATCAATTGGAGCCCTTGATTAAATTTATCAATCCATGTCAATCTTCAATCTCACCATAGATTTGATCTTCAATCCATGTCATCCTCTCATATTCACTTCTATCCATTGATTAGCTAAATCAATATTGGCCATTAATTCATCTATTTTTCCTATAAATACTTCTCATTTCCATGAGTAAATCATCGACAAAGAATTTGAGCACCCTTATACTATATAAATTCATATTCATCTTCATAAATTGAGAGAAATTTTGTGGTTCAACCTCCATTATCACTCAACTTGAAGCTTTGAATCAATGGGGTTAGGAAAGAGTTGATCCTTCCACATCAAATCAACACTAATCCCTCAATGGAATGAGGTTTCTTTCATCAATTCGATTTTATTTCATGTTTAATGGATTCCTAGTTAGCTTTGCAAGAATTTTATTGGGAACTTGAGTTAATTAGGCTAAATGATTGATTTACTTATTTAATTCAATTGTGTTTAACCTGTTTTTTATTCATGTTCACAATATACATGGGGCCCTTGTGTTCTTGTGATGTTATGCTTCTAGCTACATGATGTTGCTTACAAGGGAGCTTACTCTATTAGTTGTGAAGTGACACTACTCCACATGTGGGTGTGGGAGCATATTGTTATTTTTTGATAGCTTAATGTACCTCACCACACCCACTTCAACCTCTACTTTGTCAAGGGATTCCATGGAAATGACCAAGACATGCATCAATTGGAAGGAAATATAAAATGTGCCCCTGAGGCGCTACAATTTTTTTAACAATTCACTTATGTTGCAAGTATGAACATTTGGTGTTTTCATTGATGTCAATAAGTTTGTGTTGCCATTGATGAGCAGAAGATTGTTGCAAGAGAATGTGTAGTCATTGGTGTTATCTATGTTATTGCATTAATGATGCTTTGTTGATTAGTTGCATTATGTTATCATTAGTAACCTACTGGTGTTAGCCTCTAGAGTTTCTTTGATAAGCTTCTATCTATGGATGTATTGTTGAGTTGTTAGGTTGTAGTTGGTTTTGTAGTGTTGAATAAGTACTAAATATGATGAGGATGTGTCTCTGGTGCTTGGTTTCCAAGTTCTTTTGAGAAAATTTGATAAAAAGAGGAAATAGTGATTTGCAATGTTCTTTTGGGTTGTAGAGTAGTGTTCTAGTTTTGCTTCACATTTCTTCTAGGTTGAATATCTTCTTATACATTTTACATGTGTTGATCAAAGGTGTTCAAAGGTATTATATCCAAAATTTTGTGTGTTGGATCATTATGTAGAAGAAGTTGTGTTCACCAGTGTGTGAATTATGTATTGTAGAGGTGCCTAGGAGAAATGTTTTTGCTCTGCATTTCTCTGCGGTTTGGTTTTAGGTCTTGCAGATATGAAGGAATGTTGATAGTATTGGTATCTTTCTTCAATTGAATTTTTTCAATGCTTGGTGCTTCAAAAGTTGGTTTCTTGAGTTACAGTGCATGACAAAGTTGTTTACGTTTATTGGGTGTGTGCATTCTTCAGGTGAAAGTTGTTGCGAAGGAGTTTGTTAGATTTTAGGGTTTTTTTGGAATATTCTAGGTTCTGTTTAGGTAACATTTATTATCAAGGAGTTTTTGTTGTATCAAAGGAAGCGTGTACTTAAAATTTTAATGGTGTTTACATGAGTAATTAACGAACTAGGTGTTTACACTAAATGCAAAGGTGCTTCAATGTTTTTGGAAGTGTGGTGTGGTGTGTATGAATGGATTTAGGTCCTAGATAAGGATTTTTGTGGTCCACCTTCATTCCTTTCCACCACAAGAATGTTTTGGTACACAAAAAGTAATTTGAATTTGCATGGTTGAGGTACACAACTAACCTTGGAGAATGGTTTCAAGGTTGAAGATGGTATAAATAAGAGTTGAGTTGTTGAGGGAGATAAGATATAAAAGATAGATGAATATGATGTGAATTTTAGAGTTGTGAGATGCAAATTTGAGAAGTGCATTGCAAGATTTCATGTGTTATAATGTTGGATGCAGTGAGAAAAAGGTGTCTACAATTCTTTAGTCAAACTGTGAAGGTGTTGGTGATATTGTGGTGGATTTTCTTATTGCATTGAGATTGATCTCTCTATGTGAAATTCTTATCTATCTTCTTTTCTATTATGGTAGTGAACCTTTCTTTCTTCTGGGCAGTGTTCCCTTCGATAGTGAGCCCTTTTGTACAAACAGGGTTGATATTACTTTATATTATGAGCTAATCCTCACCATGGTTTTCCCATCTTGGGTTTTCTATGTAAATTTGGTGTTCTCTTTTGTATGGTGTTGATAGTGTTTCACTTTTTTGTTATTTTCTTTTCATGCTAAATTATTATAATAGATTCCAGGCTAATTGAATGAATGTGGATCTAAATGTTTATGAGGGTTTTGAAGTTTTAAGGTACAATTGATTCACCCCCCTCTCAGTTTCCTAGTGCATTCAAAAATTGATATTAGAACAAGGTTCCTTAGAATAAATATTAACAACTTGAGGTAGATCTAGGATGATGCATAAGAAAGAGATTCGTGTGTTTGATGGAACAAATTATGCATTCTAGAAGACAAGGATGGAAGGTTTTTTGGTTTATCTTGGATTTGATGTCTGGAAGTATGTTGAGAATGGATATACTACACCTGTAAATGGTCCAACTATTGATGATGAGACCAAGGCCTATGAAATCAACGGTAAAGCAAGGTATGCTCTCTTAAATGGTCTTGCTAATTCTAAATTAGTAAAAGTCATGAATCTAAAAATTGCTAGAGAAATTTGGGAAAAGTTAGAAAGCATTTATGAAGGAGATGATAAGGTCAAACAAGCTAAGATGTTGAATTTTAAGATCATGTTTGAGAAACTACAGATGTATGAAGATGAAAAAATTACAAGCTACATTCAAAGGGTATATGAAGTTGTCAGTTCCATCAGGGGTCTTGGTGGGAAAATCAAAGAACCAGAAGTGGTAAAGAAAATTCTCATAACTCTTCCTAAATCTTATAGTCATAAAGTTTCTTCTATTGAGGAATTTGAAAATTTAAATTATATACTATAGATTAGTTGTATGGTTCTTTAACGACTTTTGAGATGAGATAATTTGATATAAATAGTAGTGCAAAATTTGAGACTTCTTTTAGGTTGACAAATTAGAGGAGATTAAGGAATCATATTAGGAGGATCTTGATGATGTGGAAGCCAAATTTGCAAGGAGAATGAAGAAGGGTATTGGTAAGTACAATGGTAAGTTTCCTTTAAAATGTTTCAGTTGTGGAAAGATAGGTCATTATGCTTCAAGATTTCTAAACAGAGCTTTGAATAAAAAAACAAGGAAAACAAAGGTAAGATGATTAAGAAAAGTTATTATGTTAGAGAAGATGCAAGTATTTATAATGATGAATCTGATTATGGAGATGATGATGGTGAATGCTTTTTCATGGCTTTAAAAGATGAAACTAATTCCACTAACTCTGAGAGATGTATGAAGGAAATTCCTCAAGAGATAAAGGATAAGACTGAAGGTACTTTGATATCTGATTTTCAAGCGAGACGGGAGCATAAGTACTGGATCATTGATAGTGGGTGCTCTAATTATATGATAGTAACAAGAATAAGTTTTTTAAACTTGAAAAATATGAAGGAGGATGTGTTAGATTTGGTGATGATACATCTACTAAGATATGTTGAAAAGGTTCTATCAGATTTAATGGCAAGCATAATACTAATGATGTTTACTATGTTAAGGGTTTATGGCATAACCTCTTGATTTTTGGAGAAATGTGTAGCAAAGGGTATAATTTTATGTTTCAGGATAATGGATGTGAGATCAATTTTTTTTGTAGGATAGTGATTGCTAATGGAAGAAGGATAAATGAAAATGTTTATCAACTTAAGGATGATGATGGTCATTGCTTTATGAATCAAATTAATGAAAGCTAGCTATGGCACAAGAGGATGTGTCACATAAATTTTGATAACCTAGTAAGAATCAGTTCAATTCAAGCTGTGAGAGATCTGCCAAAGATTACAAAGCCTATTAATGTTGTTTATAAGGAGTGTCAAGTTGGAAAGAAAATAAGAAGCTTCAAATTCAAAGAGCAGTCTACTACCAGACTATTGGAATTGGTACATACAAATATTTGTGGTCCTGCAAGAGTAAGAAGTCTTCAGAGTGAGTTATTTTATGCTATTAATTTATGATTATTCTAGAATGACATGGGATACTTTTCTCAAAGAAAAATCAGAAGCTCTATTACCAAACAAAGTTTAGTAGAATTCACATCATCATAAATTAGCCAAACTATAAGGAGAAGAAAAGTTCTAAAGGGTATAAACTAAACCACATCATATTGTTTCTTAAAGTAACAAGCCAAAAGGATGTGTAAAAAAAACTCATAACATTATCTAAATTACCTTTTCTATGGAAATACAAAAGGTTTTCAACTAATACACATAATATTTTCATGATTTTAGTACTACCATAGATTTAACAAGACTATAAATCAAATAACAACCCCTTTGCCTACCATCATGCTTTAGTTTCAAATAAATAGGAATTAAAATTTCAAACCAATGTTTAATGATGTAAACCTTGATGTATTTCCCATTCAAGAAATAATAGACTATCATTATATTGAAAAATCAAGCACATTGGACTCTATATATTGTAAGGAAAGCAATGGTGCGGAAGCAACTTTCCTAACGTCAAAACCATAGGGAAGTAAGCAGACAGTTCTTTTAATTTTCAAATTACAATCCAATTAAGACACACATGAAAGATTTATAGAAACAGAGAAGATACTCAAAGACAATGAACAACAGATTTACGTGGGAAACCCTTTCGGGAAAAAACCCACCACCAAGCTGAATCTCTTTGTATTACAGTAACAACAATTACATACAATCAGAGATACAACTCTCTGGTATTAGTTCACAGTAGTTTCATTCACTGTTCATCCAGTTACAGAAAATGCTCTCAACAATTCGATGATACATAAAACTCAGAATCGATCTGCTTTTATCTCATTACATTCTGATTTTTATCTTCTATGCATCCTTATCCGCCATTGCCCCATCATAGAAAGTTTCCTCTTGAGCGTTGATTTTTCCCTGCATGCAGTTCAGCTCCAGCATCGCAACTGTTGCAGAAATCTAACTGCCATCCATTTGAAAATCACTTCCTTTGATTGGTCCACGAGGCTCCACATAGGAGGTTGATTTGGTCAAAGGCGTTCAACTTTGTTGGCATATCGGTGAGATACCAACGATGTCTCCCCGATGCCACAATGTCTTCATATTGATATGGGCGTAAGTCCCAATAGTCGGCAAGACGATATAACGAACGCCATGAGTCATACCAAAACCGCTGACATCTAATGCATTCCTATCGGCAAGAGATTTCTCATCAGCTAGACTCATACTGATGCTCACAAAGTCACAACGACTTCAACTTTTCCATCAGCAAGACTTTCCATTTGCCAAGAGGTTTCACCGGGTCTCCCCAAGTTTCACCAAAGCATCCACCAGTTGGTGAGACTCATCGCTTTCACCAGGACTTCATACCAAGGTCCTAAGTCATACCGAGTGCTTCAATCACCAGTTGGAAAGACATTTGTCTTTTGTCGAGACGACATACTGAGCACCCATGTCTTGCTGAGTCGGCAAGACATTTGACTTTCACTGAGACCACATACCGAGCACCCATGTCTTGCCGAGTCGGCAAGACATTTGACCTTCGCCAAGACCTTTCATCGGGTGATCATGTCTTACCGAAGACTATCAGCGAGACATCCTTCATCGCTGGGAGTTCTCCCCGAGCCCTTTGTGTTACACTAATGACCCAGTCGGTGAGACTCCCTTCAGTCACTGGGACTTCATACCGAGCGATCAAGTCACCCCGAAGACACCAGCTGCTGAGAGTCTTCCTGAAGCCCGATAAGAACATACTGTTGGCCAGAGGTCTCCATTCAACAAAAGGTCACAACGATAGTTCATTCGGCAAGACACCAACCTTGTCTCAGTGACTTGGAACATTTCAAAGGATTTAGAACAGTTAGTCGGCCAGACATGATTAATGTCACAGCGACTTTTCCCTCCAAGAGTTACATGCCAGTATGGATTGAGGAAAATATTCCAACATATATAATAACAAGAGTGAAAGAGTTCAATAATAAATCATAACCACTCTTCAAGTTTAATGTTAGAATGATTTTTTATAAATAGAGAATGATTAGATTTCAACAAACCCAAATAGCTTTCACTCTATGTGGTTCTTATCATTTTACATAGATATTAGGATTATAATTAATATTGATTATGATGCTTAGGATGTAATTGAAATGGCTTTGGATATAGACAAGGGAGTGGTTTAAATTATTTGACAAAATTAGGGCCAAAAGGTTTGGACATCCACTATCATTATTTATACCAAGATAAAATTTTAAATGGGTTAAACTCTTAGTAAGAAAATAGAGAATAGTCATACTATTTCATGTAGAAATAAAATAGAATGAGGAGGACTAAACTAATAGTATTGATCAACATATTGGGTTTAAGATTCATTTCCAAACCGTTTAGTATTGAATTTTTTTTCTTATATAGATTTCAGGTTGCTCCCTCCAAAACCCACTAAACCCTATTCATAATAGATTTAGCAAAACTTTAATTGAACTTTACTATCATGAAAACAATCCTTTCCCCAAAAAGATTTTTTTTTCAAATACACTAAATACACATTGACATACTATAATGGAAGTAATTTTACATATTGTAGATTGTATTTTTTTCCAAAAGCTCAGAAAACCCAAAGCTCTTCTTCTATCTTGTTCTTCATAAGTGTAATGCCCTGCTCTTTCAAGAACTAATTAACTTTCCACTATTAGCCAAAATCAAGAGAATTAATATTAGAATAACATCATAAAAGATATACAACTTATATTTAATTTAAATTGGAATAAATTTTGTTGCATAATAATAATGGAACAATAATTAAATCACAATTTCTCCAACACAATTCAGTAAGTAAATTATGATTAATTTTTTTTTTTGAATTTATAATGTTATTGTTCCCAAACTTGTGGTAACAACTATTAAATTTTAACAAAAAATAATGATTAATAAAACAAGGAACCCTCTAAAAAAACTTTTAAGCTTAATTGAGAATCTTGATCAATGATAAGACAATAATGACAAAGTTTTACTAGCCTGTACAAAAGATTTAAATTGTTGATCTAAAGACTTACAAAACTTGAAAGCATTAACTTGAACAAGAAATCCAAATTCTATAAAATGAATTGTTCTAAGTTTTGACATTCTCTACAAATATCATATAATATTATTTAATTTATTTTTGAGTAATAGAATTTCAATGTCACTTAGAAATTTCTCAAAATTTTAGTTGATTTATGTTATCATTAGGCTTTAGCTCTAGATTAAATGAATAAAAGAAAAAAAAGTTACAATAATTTATTAATCTATGTACTAACACTAGAGTTATTAAAACAATAAATCTTTATAGGTTAAAATTGGATTAATCTTAACTTGCTAAATTAATTTAATTTCTTTATATCACAACTTAACTATGACTCTCAATGGATGGTAATTATTATTATCATTTATTTAAATTTTATTTAAAACATTTATATATATATTTTTTGTTTTGGCATCAATTTCTGTAAACAAAAATTTACAGTTGATTTTATTAACCGTTCTACTCGGTGGAACTAGTTTACAAACAACTAGGGTTTCTACACAATTACAAACTAGGGTTGGTATTTAAAGCACGTACAATAAAGCTTTTACTAGATTATACGTATGGAAAATAATTATAATGTGCACCCTGTAATGGCATAATGCTCGTGTGTGGGCAAAGGGGATATACAAAAAATGAATTATATGTGTTGGAAGGATTCCATGCTAAATTATTTACAGCCCATCTCTGAACCGGTTCAACAAAAAATTTAGTAAAGAAATTATATGAAAACAATCCGTACAAATTCAATGATTACACTCTAATATCTTTACATTCAATTGACATAATAACATTCACAAATGCAACTATTATTTATTTCAAGCTTTGCTTTAAATCAAAAGAATAATCTACTTCAATGAAAACTCATCAAGCCTCTACTTTAAATCAACAAAAATTGTAGAGTTCAAACAAATATTTATGAAGACCTAGAAATTTTCATAAAATAATTTGCACAAGGTAAAAAAGATAGGAGACAACACCAATTTACGTGGAAAACCCCAACCGGGAAAAAACCACTCCAAAATATCCCCAACTTCCTTTTTATTCATCATCAATCCAACAAAATACCTTTCTTCTCTTACATCAATACATGGGCTTTTAAAGCCATTATTTTCCCATGAAATAACCACTCCAACTTTCCTCTTGGGAATAACTTCCCAAAACCAACTATTTATTTATTTTTCCAAAATAACTATCAATTTATTTGCAAACTTTAATTTTGTAATACTTGACTTTCACCCGATAACAATACCTACATCACTTTATTCAAAAAATTAGTATATTTGAGGAAGATACCAAGACTAAATAAATAAATATATTTAATGGCCTAATATTATTTTGTTTTAATAATATATGATTGCCTAAATTATAAATTTGTTTCTTGCAGAACTTAATTTTATTAATCACTTTAGTCAAA
This sequence comes from Sequoia sempervirens, assembly GCA_007258455.2. Classification (NCBI taxonomy): domain Eukaryota; kingdom Viridiplantae; phylum Streptophyta; class Pinopsida; order Cupressales; family Cupressaceae; genus Sequoia; species Sequoia sempervirens. The sequence goes on from VDFB02086081.1 coordinate 245,415,589, forward strand.
TTTCTTGGTAATATAGTTTTTATTCAGTTTTTCGGGAGGGGTACTACAATAAGCACCACCTTTTTTCCTCTGTCCCTTCTTCCTTTTTTCCTTTTCTCTCTCTACCTTCATTTTCCCAAGAACCTATTATTTCTCCTCTTTTATTTGCATGCCATCAAGAGTCTCCCATACTACCCTTCTCATATAAGACATGGAGACCCTATTTACTTAAATTCAAGTGAAGTTAGAGTTTAACACCACCACTACATTCTCTACTATGTGGAGTTATCCATTTGATAAACAACCTCATAAATTTCAACATACTTATTCATTTATTTCCAATATTTTAAGGTATCATCATAGGCATAATTAATCACTTGCATATGTGTGTGTGTGGACTTATACACACACACACACGCACACACATATATATATATATGAACAACAACCACACTTACACTTTTTCAAAGAATAGCATTTTGACCAAATGTACACATAAGATAGAAATTAAGAAGGATTAATTTGAAAAAATATTACAATCATGTAACTCACAAGACCAAAATAACCAATCACACACCAATTAAATAGCTTAAGATAAACATTCATATTGCTATCATGAACTAAATAGTATGTGTGTGTGTGTGTTCTCAGTCTCATGATGACCTTGGATTTTCTTCCAAATCTACTTCCCTCTCCCCGATGATTCTCTCCCTCACAATCTTGGAGGGGAAAACTATCTCCTTCATCTACCTCATAACACCATTGAGGTGGTCTCACAAAACATATACATATATATATATATATATATATATATATATATATATATATATATATATATATATATATATATATATTTGAATGTATCTCTAGAACATAATGTATAATATTCATGTTCATTTTAATTAAATTCAATCCCACATGAGCATCAACTAAAATAATATAAAAATGATATAATACTAAATAAATACTTTATTTTAATTGTTCATAAAATAAGTTTTGGCATCAAAATCTAAAATTTAGAGAAAAATATAACATATTCTAGGAGGTTCAAAAATGGGATGTGATGACATTCCTCCCCTTGGGAAGAAACAAAACACAATATACATGTAGGAATGCTTCTCATCATGGATAGGAATTAGTAGGAAGAAGGATATATATGTATGATTATGGTGTCTCTAAAATATTGTCAAGTTTTTTTCATGCCCTTAGTAGATGATAATGCAAAAATCAAATCAAGTACATGCCCAATCAATAGAGAATGTTATAAACTAGGATCAAGTGGTCACTAATGTTGAACAAGATCTAAAGAAAAATATTATAGGACAACCTCTATGATGGGGCTATCATCAAAGAGGAGAGAAAACCCTTTAAATGTGTCCCCTAAATTTGAAATGTGAAACTCCACAAACAAGTTTGAAATACCTATCAAGTAATCATCCCACAAAGATGAATCTAAAAGACTATGATTTTTTATACTACAAAGAATCACTAGAAGCTCTCAAATAGGCATCTCCAAAATTTGATGAAGAAACATAAGATGGATTTGTGATCTCAATAGGAGGATAAGGAGCAACAAGAGAGGTGTAGCGAAATCTACTAACAAGAATTTGTTAGAAGTAATAAAAAGATTACTTGAAAGTAATACTAGAGACTGGCATACCCAGTTAATATTTTCCTTATGGGCAGATCAAACTAGTAATAAGGTTGCTCTAGGAAGTTCCCATTTTAAACTAGTTTATGGCCAAGATCCATTTTTTCCCATACACTTACAAATACATGTTCCTAAGTTCATGTAGGAGTTTTATACAAGAGATGACCGGATTGAGGTGAGACTAAATAACCTGTTAAACATGGAAGAATAGAGAGACGCTGCTCTATAGCAGTTTTTCAAACATCAGGCTATTGTCAAACGTTGGTTTGACAAAAGAGCTAAGATTAAGGCATTCAGAATCTCAGATCTGGTGTTGATGTGGGACAAGGCTAAGGAGAAAAAGGGTGATCACCAGAAATTTGATAGACTCTGGCTAGGTCCGTATCAAATAGCCGAGATCTTGGGTGAGAACACTTTTCATTTGAGCACCTTGACGGGAGAACCTGTTCCATTGCCAGTCAATGGGCAGTTTCTCAAACATTACTTCACAATGTAAAGGTTTGAGTTTTTGAATCTTTTGTATATATGTATTTTGTGTAATTACTGGTCCTTTGCTTCTGTTGTTTCTTTCTTTCTGTTTGTTTCCTTTTTTGTTTCGTGTTTTTCTTGTGTTATTCTTTGGGGATTCTCTTTTCATTCCATCTTAAAACATTAGGGTTGTTATTCAAAGATTACGGTGGACACTAGGAGAGAAATTGGTTTAGGTATTTTTGGGCATATGCATTGAAAGATTTTGTTCTAAAGCTCATGCCTTATGGTCATTTTAGCAGAAGTCTGGAGGTTATTTGGAGTAAGGTATATTGTAGATAACCTCCGTGGACTATCATTGAAATTTGTCACAAAATAGATAAAACATCCAACTATAAAGTGCCTATTCATCTCAGGGTGATTATATCTTCGATTCAAGTGAAAAATTTGTTTCCCCAAGACTGTCATAGGATCCACTATAGTTCTCAACCCACATCTCAGACTATTAAAGTCTATGTATTGAGAAGGTTTTTGAAAAGAATTTTCACAAGGCCTGTAAAAGAGATATATAAAAAAAGAAGAGAGAAGCAAAACAATAAAGGAAAACTCAATACTAAATGGGTAATTCAAGTATCTCTATCAGGGCTATGGACGCCTGACTGGCAGTAGAGCAATGCTTTGAGAGAACTAGAGGTATCTCCATCAAGGCTATGGATGCCTGACTGGCAGCGGAGCAATACCCAGGATTCCATTGCACGATAGTCGAAGGACTCAACCTACGTAGCTTGGATCGTAGATATAGTTGTTTAGGTGTGAAGAAAGCTCAAATAAAGAAGGATGCACCATAAGCATGCACACACTCAGATTCAAGTAGTAGTTTATGTTGGTCCTACATTTGAGATTCTAGCTCAACTTTACTTAAATATTCTAATCACACTTAAGTTAATGTGTCTCATAAATTATAAGTTTTGGGGTGACTAAATTTTTCAATATCTTAAAAATGGGTAAACCATTTTCCCCAGCCGAGTCGCCATTTGTTATACCTTGCATAACCACCCCATTTTGTGTTGGAATAAAAAATGGGTCCCCCTTTTTGTCTTTTTTTTTTGTTGTCTTGGGTTGTCTGGTTGGGTCTTAGGAGTTCTTTGTTTTTGCTCCTAAGTCCTTTTGTTCTATTGGAAGCGGGTCCGGAACCAAATCTTGACATGAAACTATTTCAAGGTTTCTAGTTCAGATATGGTTCTGACTCCGACTCCGCCTTCTTCTTTTCCCTTCTCTATTTGTTGGTTGTTTTTTACTAACACTTGGGATGGTCTGTTCCCTGGTTTCGTTGGTTATTTCCTTGTGTTTTTGTTTTGTTCGCTCTCATGGGAGCGGAACCGGGGTTGGAAATGAAATGGGAAGTTTTTAAGTTTCCATTTTGTGCTCCAGTCACGACTCTGCTTCTGCTCTTTTTCTTTCTTGCTTTCTTGTTGTTTGGGCCGGGTCCAGTGTTCGCTCTGGTCCCGCTTCCCTTGTTTTTGTATTTTTCTTTGCTTTTCGTCGGGACTAGATCCAGACCCAGAATGGAACTTTGAACTTTGTGAAAGTTCCATTTCGGTTTTGTCTCCGCCCCCGTCTTCGTTTGTTGTTTTCGGTCGGTCCTTTTGTCGGGGCCGGAACCGGGGTTGGAAATTAAATGTGGAACTTTTCATAATTTCTCTATCTTGTTTCTGACCCGGCTCCGCGTCCGCCTTACCTTTTGATGTTTCGTTGACTTAACTATCTGATCACGTTGTTGGATTCGTCCCCTACCAACCACATTTATGGCATTTAATACAGGCTATTTGCATGCGTGAATTAATGATTAAAGGTTTAATTATGCTTAAACTACCTCATTTTTTATTATCATATGAATTGTTTAAGCAAATTACGACCAGGAAACTCTTGAGAAAATTGAGTTGATCACGGGGGCGAATTGCGGAGCAAATCATTGCAAATTTTTGGTCAATCCTAAGGGGCATTTTGAGGTAGGTATATTTTTCTTTTATTTCTCTCATTTTGTTCTTCCGCTTGTGTCGTTTAGCGTGTTCACAAGAGGGTTTATTCTGTGAATTTTTTCACTTGTTTCGTGTTTGTTTATGTTCTTTTGTTTTGTCTGCTTGTTTCTTTCTTTTTCGTTCTGTCCTGTTTGGTGTTTGTATGTTGCTGTCATTTCTTTTGGTTTTGTCATTTGTTCGGTTGTCACTTTCATGACAGGTCCATTTTGTTGTGCTCTGGTTTTGACCAGGGTTTCATTTTTGAAGGGGTTTCCTTGCTCGGGTAATGAATTTCATTTTGAGACCCTATTTTGGTTTTATCGTGTTGGTTTTGGGTTGTTCGTACCAGTTTCTCGTCGTGCCCTAGTTTTTACAAATAGGGTATCGAGCGAATTAGGGTTTCACAATTTAACCTGTTCATGGTTTTAATGATTTTTGTACAGAGGAGTCATTGGGGATTTAAGTTATGCTATTTCTAGTTTCCGTTGGGGCTCATATGACCTAGGGTTTGGGGCCCATGTGACCATCTTGTTTTGAAGACTCTTCATTGGCTAGTTTTATTCTACTCCCAATCATTATTATGATGACTATCTTTACTCTGGCCGGAAGCAGATCTGGGGAGGAGGTTGAACTTGGTAGCTATCTTTTGTTTCTGGTTTGATTCTCGTTCTTGTCCCGCCTCCAAATTTTTCTCTGATCCATTCCCGTTCCTTATTATGACGTCACTATATTTACTCTTGGTTGGAACCGGGTCTGGGGAGGAGGTTGAACTTGGTAACTATCTTTTGTTTCTGGTTCCTATTCCCATCCCGGTCTCGCCTACGATCATGTTTTGGTTCCCGTCTCAGTTTCGCTCTCTCTCACTATTTTGTTCTGTATCCAGTTCTGATCCCAGCCCCGCCTCATGATATGAAATATTGTCTATGTCTAATGCTTCTCTAGTTCCACCTCTGAGAAAGGCATAGTTTGACCAAGTGTTATCTTAGGAGGATGGAGCAATGATTTTATGATTGACTAACTTAGATAATTTGTTCATCTAATACAGGAAATTGCTACAGGTATTAAGAGATGTTGAGAGTATCTGATGAGGCTTCTGAAAGGAGCCAGCTAGGGGAAACTTCATGGCAAGGAACTAGGCCAAAGAAGATCAAAGTGGAACATCTCCCATATACCTTGAGATGTAAGCATAGGGAGGATATCCTCACAGCAAGCAAGATTGACTCTGACTAGACTGACATTACTGACACCAATTTAGGTCCTTTCAACTATGAAGAGTTGCGTGAGGAGACATTCACTGAGGAGTAGATCACAAGAAGGACATAAAGGATTCTTCAATCTAGACTGGCACATGTTGCACTCTTCCCCCTATATGTTCAATGTCTAGAGTTGATTCTTGTAGCAGCTGGAGCATATAACCCTACTACTAGGCAGTGTGTGGATGTGAAGGGAAATGTTATTATTGACTTCACACCTCCAATGATCAAATTCCTCTTTCATATACCTGATCCCAAGAATCCTAGACAACTAAATGAGGTAGAGGCTCTGAAGCTTTACAGTGACAACAAGGAGAGGAATAGACTCCACATGAATAAGACTTGGATGAGAGTGGAAAAGAAGTCTCTGACCAAGCTTCTAGACCATCCTAAGAGGGTGGATTTTAGTAAAGAAATTGGAGATATAATCATGTTCCTCTCTAGGGTGTTTGGGAAGAGGGATGCTTCATTGTTTAAGGAATGGATGTTTCCTTTTATCCAAGCTATTTTGGATGGGAGGCAACAATTTGATTGGTCAATGATAGTGTCTGATTACATTCACAATCAGATGATAGGGGTGAGAGAAACCAAGCATTTCTTTATGACCTCCTATGCAGTCTATGTAGCTGCCCGAGTGGGGATCTTTCCTGGACTTTGAACAATGGGTATATTGGGAGAAGCCCAGGGACAAAAGAAGGTGTGGGAGCATTATAATCAGCTCACCTTGCAAGCATCTGAGCAATATTATAGAAGGGTTAATGATGCTTTTCTTTATGTTATTATTAACAAGCTTAATGGTGATGTTGAGTATAGGCTTAGTAGGGAGGCAAAGGCTTTTGTGAATGAGTGGGGACATTGGTTTATCTAGTACCCCACATTCACTTACTTCAGGTTAGTAGGCTTTGATGGCCACCCCCAATTTTTACCAAGATGTTGTTGTGATAGGATCATTTTAGTGGAATTTATTTATCAAGCCTTGGCTATGAATCTCCAGTTTAGCAACAAACATAAGACTGGGTGCCATAAGTTTCCAATGAAGCTAGGAGCCTTTTTTCCACACATTCAGGCAGGTAAGGTTGTTTGTGATGAATTAATTTATCTGAGGTTGGGTTTGTACACTGCCAGGAAATACTATGACCCCAAGCACAAGATGAGGGCTTTGCTCCCTAGTGTCTTTGAGAAGCACTTCAATATATTGGAGGATTTTTGGGAGGACTTGCAAGATGAGTATGATCTCAGGAAGAAAAATTATGAAAGGATATCTATCCCAATCATGATTGAGTTTGGGATAAAAGAAGACATTCCTAATACATTATCTAATGATGGGATAGTTTTGGATCCCGAATATGATGCAGATAATATTGGAACTAAGGATCTTGATCCAGTAGATTGGAGTGCAGATGAGACAATTGATATAATGTAGATTGCTAGACTAGTGCTTGATAGGAGTATCCAATGGGTGAGTTTAAGGGTTAATCAGGACGAGGCTACATCATCTATGAAGAGGAAGGCTGCAGGTACCACCCAAGGATATAAAAGGGAAAAAAGAAGGGTGGCACCTAAGGAACCCTTAGATTTTTTTCCTTCTAAGTAGCAAGAAGATGAGGTGGTTCCTCAAGAGCTTCCAGAGGTACAGGAAGATGAAACAACTGCGGAGGTGGGTGCTTCTGCGTCTGCTATAGGGGAAGCACCTATTCACCCCTCTGATGCACACGAACTGGGTTAAGAATCATCAAAGGGAACTCTCCATAGTGAAGTAGAACTTTTAAAACAAATGGAGGATCAGATTGAGATACATAATATTGAAACGGATTCAGAAAAGACTACATTTGATAAGGGGCATCTAGCATTAACATCTTTTGATATGATAGATGATGCAGGGACTAAGCACGTGTTGACTAAAGAGGATCAATGGAAACTCTTTGAAGAGGAAAAAAGAGAAGCTGATGCTAAGGCACAAGCTGAGACATCAGCTAAGTTACAAGAAGAAGAGGCCAATGCACAATCTGAATTGGTAGTCAAGCATAAAGAGTTGGAAGATAAGGTCAAAGCTGATGAATTGGCTCAACAACAACAACAAAAGGAGTAGGAGCTCAAAATTCAAGAAGAAAGGGATAGGTTGATAATGCAGTAGAAAATTCATGACCTTGAAGAGGAAAAGACTCAGCAAAGAAGAGAAAAGGAAGCCATTGAGGCTAAGCTTAAAGAACAAGAAGAGGCTTATAAGAAAAAGGAAGAGCAAGAACATTTGAACAAGGAAAGAGAAGTTGTTGTGATTGTTGAGTATGAAAGGAAGTCTAAGGAGGCATGGGACTATATTGAAGAGCTAAAGAAGTAGTGGGATGAAGTGTTAGAAAAGAATAAAGAGGAAGAAGAATGTTTAAAGAAGGAGCTGGAGGCTAAGAGGTTGCAAGATCAAAAGGATAAAGAGGAAGCAGAGAGGCTAGTACAGGAAAAGGAGCAAGGTGATCAAAAAAATGTGTAGGAGGTTGATTCTCAACTAGGGCCTACATTGCTACAACCTCTGTCTTTGACTACTATTGCTTCTTCTTCAGCCTAGACACTCCCTACTCCTGTTGCTCCTACTTGTCTAAAACTGGACTTAGAGAGAAAACTAGTTGTTCAACCACAGCCGTTGAATTGGGAAGAAATGATGAAAGAAATTGAAAGGAGAAACCTAAGAAGAAGGCCCAAGTTCTTCACTCCAATAGGCTCATTGATGCTGGAGAGATCATTGCTGAATGTTCCATACCTATAATGGAAAAGAGCCGTGATGACATGCAAATAACTGATTATCAGTTGGGGGCAGTGAATTTGGGAAAGCCTACCAAAAATCAACAAATGAGTTTAATTGATATTGTGGCTTCTTCAACCAAAACCCGGATGATCAAAGATAAGCAAAGGAAGGATGAGCTTAAGGCTTAATTAGATCAGCTTCATGGTTTCTTGAAGGATGTTTCTAGTCCTATTTCTCAACAGGTTGCTCTTCTTGAATCACCAATTTTGTTAATAAAGAGGGAGGCAGATGATTTCATTCAGATGAAAAGCAAGGCAGGGATGATGGACAAGTGGTTGGATAAGCTCAACCACGGGGTTGATGATGTTCTTGTTGAAGGTTCTAAGATTCATAAAGCTGCTCTTGAATTAGCAGAAGATCTAGACCAGAAGGCTAAGGATTTGGACAAGCAAGATGATGAATATAAGGAATATGTTAAAAGGCTTGGAGACATCAGCAAAGTTCCCAAACCCACCTTGTTAGAATATTCAATTCTTGAGGTTGGTGATGAAAATTTTGTGGAGAAAATCATGAGTGTCGTAAGATACAAGTCTAGAATTATGCATGGACATCAAGAAGAAGTCTGAGAAATGAGTAAGGACTTGAATCAAAAGATGGTTGAGCTAGAGGCAGTTGTGGCCATTGTACTCAATTTAGATTCCTCAAACAAAGAAGGCCTATCTTTGGATAAATTAGGGGAGAAATGGAGGGGTAGGTTTGAGGAAATCATGCAAAAAGGAGATGATGGAGAAAGCTTAATGCTAGATCAGTTTATGGATATCTGGGAGGAGGTAAAAATGGCTAAAAAGGAACTCATCAAGTTGAAGGAAATGCAAAAGTTAGTTTCTACAAAATTTAAAAGAATCAAGTTTGAAGGTGATTGGTTGGATGGGCTAGATTTGGATACTCTTCAACAGGTGTTCTCCAATTTTGATGAATACGTTCTAGAGCATTCAGTACAAATGTGACTGACTCTTGTTATCATGCTCTATCTTCGTTTCTCCTATTTTTTTGGATCTTGACATAAGTTAATCTTGAATATGATCCATGGGTTTCACTTCCTTCTTGAAGTATCATATTTCCCTTTTGTACAATGGAGTGATCATCCTTGAAAGCATGGGTTCTTGAGTCCACTTCTACGTTCAGTTTTAGCTCCATGAATTGTGGATCTTGATTAATGATTGAGAAACTGGTGCATGTGGCACCCTATATGTATTTTTAGAATCTATTTTGTAAAGGTCGGCTAATTGAAGAAAGATAAGCCACCTGAGGATAGAAGATAGAAACTAGATCTAGGATTTTCATGGTTTTAGAAAGATACTTTGAAAATTTTAGTAGAAGGATTGATTATTTTACAGTTTAGATACGTTTTCATGTTATGAGTTTCAAAGTTTGGATCCATTTTGATAAGGTTAATGATATATGATTAATCCATACACCAGTGGTTTTGCTGTGCTTAATTGTTCTTTGTTTGATGAAAGTCAATAGAAGGAACTGGATTCGAGGTCATATCATTGTACTATCTGTGAATTAGATTGTTATGGTATTTCATTTGATCTGTGTTTTGAATGATGAGTGAAAGATTTGTTTGAAGTAAGTTTGGTGAACAATTGATGGTATCTGAATTTGTAGTATGGATGTATGCAGTAGCATAGTTTATTCTATGGATTGCATCTTGTTGTAGTTGTGGTTAGGTAGAATGAACACTCATTGTTGATCTACATGTCTGGATACATAAATATTTTATTCATGATTCTCTAATTTAAAGCTCTGTTTCATCTTTTTCTTTTGTTTAAAACCCCCCAAACATAGACTACCTAATGTTATACATTCTTTTTCTTTATCACCAGCAAAGGCCCCTCAAACATTATGGTCATATCAACCAGTGAGTAAAATCAGCTTAATCGAGAACCGATTACCAGGACCTTGGGAGTTAGATTACTATATGTTGTCTTTCTCTTTTAGGGGAAATAGAATAGTAATATTATGTTTAATGTTGTGCTGTTTTGACCATCAACAGGTCTCTTGATCATCAAGATTCTCAAGTGTTGCATAATATTCAAGCTCCTCTAATGCATCATCAAGTGAAGTGAAGCAATCTATTATAGGATCATCTAGGAATGGAGAGATGTGAGGGTCTCCATGGATCTCCCAAATTTTGTTCCAAAGAGTGCTTGGGACCTAATCCTTGAGATATGATAGTAAGTGTCCAAAACAAAATGATCACTAATGGTTGTACCAATCAATCCTTTGATGTGATAATTTTTATCACCCAAAACTAATTTCTTTCAAGATGTTTTTGGATAAGGGATAAGTCAATAAAGATGAGGAAAAATATTGATCCACCGACAATGTGTCATGATACCTTTTTTCCAAGACACATAATTATCCTTAGTTAGAATGATTATAGAAGTATGTGTTGCATACCCGTAATATTACAATGATGCAATCCTCAAATGATAAAATAAAATATCAATACATATTAAGTAGTTGAAATGAAGTGATTTGATAAAAAAAACCTTTGAAAATGACAAGATGTCCAAGTAATCATCCAAAATGAAAATATGAAATAAACTAAATAAAATTTACCTAGGGTTGAATATGGAAAAATTTCATGAATGACTTGATATAGCTCCTCAATACCTTCCAACGATTCAATCATTAGTAAAAGATCTAGGAAAAAATTTATGATCTCAAAAGCCAAAAATAAAGACATTAATTCAAATGAAAACTAAATGCACCCACATAAATATAGTAAAATTTCCTACACCACTGTGAATTTCTTGGAGCCAACTTTCTAATGATATCTCATTTGTAAAATTGTATAATTTGGTAGAAATTTATGTCAATTTAAAAAATTGCTAATTTTGGCATACCAAGGAGGGGTAGACATTGTTCTATAGCTATGGGACATTGGTATTTATGGTTTTTACAACTTTGGTTAGAGCTATAGAAAATAGAGGGTGGAGTTGCAAGTTTGGACACCTCAACAACAATCCGGTTGTGTCGATGGCATTTTCTTAGCACATCAACACCTAGGCACAATAGGCCAATCGCACTGCTTGTTTGGAATTTATCCCCAAGTGACTGTTCATAACCAACCACTCCAAACCCCTATGACTAGGAATTTAGATTATGCACCTAGATAGAATACAATTTTTTTAATTCAATTTTTTTAAGTTTTTAAAAAATTATTGTACCTTTATTACATGGAGCAAGTGTAGGAATGACACAAGGGGAAGAATATTACATAGAATTTGTGGTGATAGAATATGTCAAAATTACAAACTACTAACGCCTATGATTATTCCATACAATAAATATCTATATGGATCTTATAGATTTTGTATGAATATATGGAAAATAATTTTGCAACTTCAAGCCCTCCAAAAATGGCCAAAATTTTTCCATTGCCAAAATATATAATTTTTTATATGAAAATAGACATTTTTGTGCCTTCTAAACTCAATTATGAGCTTCTTTTTCCCTCAAAGTGCACCCAAAATGTTGTTTTATTTTTTTATTCCAATTAGTTCTTAAAATTAACTAAATAATAACCAATTCTTAGGCTTAAATATTTCAAGAGGTTGGCCAACAAATAGGGGATGGATTTGAAAATTTTCTCTTTTTCACTTTAGACTCTACGAGACCTAGGAGGGTGATCCTTTACAATATCAAATGAAAATACACATAATTCATATCAATATATTATTAAAATAGACATGTTCTCATAAAATGGCCAAAAATTACAGATAGAACTGACTCAATTGGCTAGATTCTTGGAGACTATTACTTACTGGGTCTAAGAACATAATCAAAACTAAATTACAAGAACTAAATAAAATATAAATTGAAATGTGATTTGAAATAGGGTGACCATCGATGTGTAATCAACACTTATATTTAGATTGATTCCTTAGACTTGGGTAACAGAGTAAAAGATAAATGCAATTGTCATTTGAAAAAACAAAATTTAAACAAACTTTGTGAAAGATTATATATCACTACCTTACAATGATATCCTTTAGAAGGGTATGTGTAGGATCATGATGGGCCAAAAAGTGGCGATATGATGGGTATTTTTAGGGTATCTGGCTGACGATTTTTTTTTTACCCAAAATTGATGAAATGAAAAGGGTTTTTAAAGGAAATTCTCAACTTTCCACCAATATAAATTATGCTTTACTTTGAATTTAATAAAAATTTATATTCATTTTCTATTTGAATTATGACTTAAAGTCCTAATTGATAGGCTGATTAAAAACATCTATAACTTTCAAATGGTATCACATTTTTGGAATCCAAAACTTGCATCACATTCTATGCTTCATACATAGATTAAAAAGAAAAATGAATTTCATGAAGTTCTGACCAAGTTAAGGTGGTTAGACATACAAGTTTTATATTTTTTAAAAGTTTTAATAAAAATTCATAATTAATTATTTACTTGGAAAATAATTACAAAAAAATATGCATCACATTCTGACATGAGTCCTCTACTTATGTCTTAAATATTATAAAAAATATTATCATTTTATTGTGGTTAGGGTGGTTAGATAGACACCTACTTCTATTTTTTCCCTAAAATTTAAGTACTACTGCATTGAAATTTCAAATTTTCACCAAATAGATTTAAAAAAAAAAAAACCTAGTAGTTTAGAAACTACATTCAATTTTCTACAGATTCTATTCTTACATATGTTAGAATTAATAAAGATAACTTATTCAAATTTTTACGTCAAGTTTCCTAACTTTGATTTTTCTAAATTTTTTGCCACTTAAGGGCCTATTTTTTCCATGATGATCCTACACATACCCAAAATTTACAACCATTTCTTCTTAATAATCCATGTATACATTTATAACCCTCAAGGTTTCTAATACAACAATTTAATATACTACTTGAATAGAAGCTATATGAGAAATATTCATTTGTAGAAATGACAATGATGAACATAAAGGATGCTTGATCAATTTATATTCATAAGAGAAATGAAGTATAAATTTATTAAATAATTGATTGTGAAATTATCATAATATTTTCATGTATTCTAAATTTTTATTGATATACAAAACCTAAAACTACATCTTCATCTCTTCCCTAGAAGACCTAGACCAGACAATACAAACCTAAAAAAATACTCTTTGCTTACAAAAATCCAAGATCCTTTAAAAATGGCTCAAAAATCCCTTTTATAGAAACAAGGGAGAAACAATCCTAAATCCATGGATAAATGTCACATTTTCATTTGACAATATTGTCCTTAGGATCAAATAAAAACAAGTACAACTACTTTGCAAAAGACAAAAAAATAGTTGTAGAGATTGTTGAAGGAAATATTCTCTAATTTTACAATTATGAGGTAGAATAGAGAAGGCGTATGATGATTTTGTTGAGATTTTACATACTTTTTTGAGAACACACCTTCTAGAAACTATTGCAGCTAATGTTGACTACAATAAAAGAGAAAAAAATTCAAAACTACAAAATTTTAGCAGACAAATAACTACTTCAAAATCCCATGTCATCATCTGAGTTGGAATTTGCATTAGAAATTTGATGAAATGATGGAAACATACTTATTGCAATTTATTATATATTTTTCATCCCATACTACATATGTCATTTCTCATAGTCATGGGAATGAAAGTGATTTTTCCATATTTTGATTATATTTTGGATATTTTGCATCTAAGAGTGCTCTAGTCTCTTTGCAAAAAATATCTAAACCTTGCTCTGAGGAGATCAACTTATTTGTATTAGAGTTGAGAAAATCTATGTCTACATCATCACTAGCATAGATGAAGGCTATAAGGGTAGGGACCATTGTGATGAATGTATCCTTCCACTTGTATAAGGATTTGAGCTCTTGATTCTTATCCAGGATACTTGGCATAACTTTTATTTTTATGCACTCAAAAGACTTGAACTTAGTATTTATTTATTGCACTAGTTTTGTCATATATTCATACATCTCTTCTATTAGCTTTTCCATATTCCAAGTAGGAATAATATCAATTAGAATGTCATTTTCAAATCTCGCCCCTTTAAAAATACCTTGCAGACTATCAATCATGGGTACCCATCATGGGTACCCACTTATTCATTATACTCCTCAGATTCTCCTAATCCTTTGCAATTTTAGCATATGCATGTTGGATGTTGTGGTTGTGTTGCTAATATGTGGTTGTCATTGATGTCAACACTATTAGCATTGATGTAGTGAAGGTTGTATATGTCAAGGATATTGAGAAAATTGTAATAAGAAGTGCTACAGTGAAGGTCATGAAGGTGTCTTGATCAGTACATTGTCGATCAACTATTGTGGACTAAAGGGTTTCTTGTTAAGTGTATCTAGTTTATCCACCATAAGTTTCAGGGGTCTGCGTGAAGTTTTGAGAAAGTTATGAAGATTTGTATTCTGATAGATTTTCTACTACTTCAAGTTGTGTTCCTGAATGAAGATCAAGTGATTTCTATAAGTTCAGTTGTTGCAGATGATTCTCTAGTGTTGTATGGTGTTTGTGGATGTTTCTAGATCATGCTCTATCTTTGCTGCATGTCTGTGTTCATCAGTGTGTTCGTGGTTAGTGATTTTTCTCTTGTGTGTTTGGGTTTTTATGTTCTTGGCCGACATGGTGGTCATAACATGTTGTGGATCCTTCAAGGTTAAAATTTAAATGTTTGGCACGCTTGAGGAGGTTGTTTTAAATATTCATTACATTGTGGCTGATGGTGTTTGATTTACATTAGAAATTTACTTGTAAATTTGGGCCGACATTGTGTATATGTTTTATATTTTCATATTCTATTTCGGCTGACGAAGTTGTTGGTGTAAATCCATGTTGCGGATATATAAGAATGGTTTTTTGTGCAAAGTTAAAGTGTGTGAGATCAAAGGAAGAGAAAATGTGCGAATAGTGATCTAATCATTCGATTGCATATCAGAGTGTGAAGAAGTTTGAGCGAAGTGTGAAGAAGTGTTTTTGTGCTTAATTGGAACTGTAATCAAGCTTTTGTAGAAGCTATTTTCTCAGTTCATACCCTGCGGATCTAATCCAAATTTTTGTAAGACAGTGTGTCTTCTTTGGACAGTGAGCCCTCATGTATTTGAGCAATGAGCTCTAGGCAGTGTGCCTGAATGCATGTGCATTCCCATTATTCTTCTTTAACTTTTAACAAGGTATAATATTGTGGATTGACATCCACTGTGGTTTTTCCCCTAATAGGGTTTCCATGTAAAAATCTTGGTGTTCTCTGTGTTTCTGATGTGTTAATGGTTTATGGTTTATTGTTCAATCATCAGATCTAAGATTAAGTTAAGTTTGAAAAGTTTAAATATTCTGTGACAATTGATTCACCCCCCCTCTCAATTGTCTATCCTTGTTTTGCCAACAATGCATCCTTAATATTTGAGTAATCTTGATGGAAATCCTCTAATCTCCAAAGGACTTTGAATACCCTATATTTTATTACATCATCCACTATACTATTTTTCTTCTTTTCCCACTCTCCCTGAGAAATTTTCACCTATTCTTCTAGCTTCTCTATTTTTGTAGTTAGTTCTTCCTTTTCCTTTATTAAATTCCTTGAGAAACTTGAAGTTGAAGAACTTGCCACTTTAGTCCCTATTGGTGGTGATGTTGGTGGATCTTGCATCTTCAACTTATTGTAATCTACAATCATATTTACATGATCTTTCAACCATTGATCATATTCTTCTTGTAGCTTATTTGTAGTTTCTTCACTAAATTTAGTTGTTTTGAAAACTAACTAATCTTCTTGGGGAGCTATAGTGTTTGAAACTCTTTTAAAAATTAGACTCCCCCTCATTTCTTGTACTATCTCTATCCCTTTGAGGCTTATATATTTTTGGAGCAAGAACCCATATAGATAAGGTCTCCCATTTAGGGTTGAAGCCTAATTCAGAATAAGGTTGCTTTTCTTGCTCATCAGAAGAAAATATTTCATCATCTTGCCTTATAATAGTTTCTAGAGCTATTATAAAATAAATATCCTTCTGGTGTGATTTTTGGACATCAAAGTCAATCTCTTTCAACACCTATGTGTAACTTCCTCATATTTGGAAGTGTGGACCTCACCTTTTTCCTTTTTTATTTTCTCATGAAACTCTTATCCTCTAATCCTTATCACAAATTAACTAACTCTTTGGATTTAACAAATTCATTATTAGAGATTGATTGAGTGTAGGCAAGGGCTCTCATATTATTGTTCTCATCTCTACCAATTTCAATGATGATTCCCAAACTATTTTGTAGTATCCTATCCAAATTTACCCTTGGAGGAGAGGATATTTCTTGATTTACCTCCTTCTTAGTGACATCTACCTCCTCTTCTTCATTGGCACCTATAGGATTGTAGTGTAGGAAAAAATATCCCTTTTTCATACTTAATTTAGGAATAAATATTAAAATAAACTAAATTGTGCCTTAATTTAGTGTTGTAATATGTATTTTACATATTCATATTAAGTTTAGGGACCTATTAAATAAAATGGACTTAATTGTGCCTTATTTGTGGTGTTGTAAAGTGTACCTTTACACTTTCACACTTATCTAGGGCTTTATTCATTAATTGAGGTTACTTTTCTTTAATTGGCCCCTTTAATTCAAATCTAAGCCTAATTAATTCCAATTTTCAAAGAGGAAAACCTGACATTCATTAATGCCATAACATAACACTTATCATTGATAAATGTGTGTCCTAGGTAAATGACCTAGGACCCATTCGCCCAAGGGTGAATGGGTCCTCACTTAGGTTTAGGACCTAAATTCAAATTATGTTTTTGGCGGTATTTTAAGGATTTTGAATTTATATTCACATGTTGTCTTGTGTTATTTAAATTTTGGGAATTAATGTTACATATGTATAAATTTGTAAGGTAATTTTCACTAAGTTTCATCTAAGAAACCTATAAATTTTATTAGAAATTTGATCCTAAGACTTTCAAGCAAGCTAAGAGTAGATTTATTGAAGATCTATTGCAGCAATCAAGATCCTATTAGCATGCCAAAGTCCTCTTGCATCATGCATGTTATTTGAGCTAATAAGTTTAAGTAGTGTTCAATATCTATTTGAACATTCAAAGGAATTGTTTCAAATCAAGTTTCAAGATCAAGATCCACATCCATTGAAGTCATTTCATGCTAGTTGTAGATCTACATTCCATGCTGTACTCAAGGGTTTGGTGAGTTTTGAAATTGCTTTGTTCGCTCCTCATTCCTTCATGTTTCATTGTTTCATTTCAAGTTTTAATTACCAAAACAAGGTTTGACAAAGGAAAACCCACATTCACCAACAACAAAGCATTTTTCCCTCTCGATTTGTGTTTGTAGATTTTAGGTGGAAGATATCTTGAAGAGAAAAATTGCAAAGTTGTCAAAGTTGCATTTTTTGTCATCATTCTTGCAATTTCATGGAAACCCACCTATAGGTTTTATTTATGACTATCCAACTGTCAAAATTGGGGAGGGAAAACACAAAATATGAGAACCCAAAAACCATTTTTATAGATCCCTAGTCAGGGGTGAATGAGTCCTCGATTAACTTTGAAAATTCACTTTTGGTGATTGGTACACATCATTTTCCTTTTCTCAAATCTGCATTTTGATTTATGGTTCCATAAAAATTGAGCTTAATCTATTAGATGCACTTTGTAGGTTTTATTTTGGAGTTAGTTTTCTATTTTTAATCTTTCCCCCCAAAGTTTTGTTTAATCAAGGCCCCTGTCCTTGCAAAAAAAGGAAATTAGTACATTCACGCTTTGACTTGACTCACCTCAAGGTTGAAATTCCTTTCATTGTGTGGATTTCATTTCCTAATAAAATAGAGTAAGATATGTCCATCATAATTCTATTGATGCACCTATTTTTCTTTGTTTCATTCTGGTGAACCCGACTTTTGATCATTGCATTTTTCTCATTTTGGAGTCCATTTATGCCCTAGATCTAGATTTTTTATTCATTTGCATTTCATAGGATTGAATTTAATCTCATTTGGGTTTGTTTAGCTTGCGTTAACTTTTCATTTCATTTAGGGGTTTTAGGATTGCATCTTTGCATTCTTGAAATCTAAAAAATATAAAAAAAATAGTTATTTTGTATATTATTTACATAGCATTGCATCATCATTAACTTTTATTTGAAAATTGAAATAAAATTGCACATCAAATTAGGTCTCCTAGTTTGTCATTTTTTCATATTTTTCACGTACATTCAACCTTAAATTCACAAAAAAAATCAAACTATAACTTATTCTTTCTGATCATAATTTGGAAACCATTAGAATCATCTCATAAATTTATAAAAAAAAATTAAAAACTCTAACCTAGGAGCTATTTTCCCCTGGGTGAATGAGTCCTTGATCAAGGTCATTTCCTAATTTCCTGGGCATTAAAACATCTATTTTTGTATTCTGTTTTGTTGTTTTCAGTTAATAGAATTTATGTTAAGTGAAATTAATCATTTTTAGCTTCGTTTGATTTAGTGCATTGTGTGATTTCAAAATTGCATTTACAAGACATCATTTTTAGGTTTTTGCATTGTGTAATCATAAAATTTGAAAATTGTATTTACATATTTGCATTCTAGGTTATTGCATTGCATTTCACCTTCTTTCCATTTTGGGTGTCTACCGACTATGTGAAACTTGTTTGAGTTTTACAACTTTGTGTCCTATTAGCAAAACTATTGTGAGACATAGTTCGAGACTCATGTCATCCCACAATAGACCATTCAATGTGGATATTGGGTTCTCCAACTCTTTCACTAATAGTGTTGATAATCAGCCCTCTATGGATCATAGTCTTCATACCTCATTTCCAATGACTTCCATACCTACAAACAATATGCATGATGTTGCTAATATCCCACAAGAAAAAGTAAGAAAGGTGGATGAAGAAATAGAAAAATTGCAAAACTTTGTGAACATGAAAAACATTTATAGTAGTGTCATTCCTACTTTGGATAACGTGAGGAAAATGCTTGAAACTGAATATGGAAGAGAGATTGTGCAAAGTCTAGCTCATATTGTTGATAAGAACACCCTCACTCTGACTAGTTGTGCTCAAGCTTTGGGGTATACTCAAAGCCAAGGTGGAAATTCAATTCCTCCTTCCACAACCCTCACCTCTATTCCTACATACAATAGTATTCATGTTACCACAACCATTCAACCTACTAGAAATTTCAATAATTCCTTAGGTATTTCCATTGGAAATTCATCTACCTTTGTGTATTCAAATCTCATATCTCCTCAACCATCCCCCCTCACAAATATATAATTCACTTGCCCTCCGCAAACATACACCACTCCACCTTATTCACTGCCATTTCACAATACTAACAATGATCCAATCCTTGACACACTTTTACAAAACATGTAATCCTTTCAACAACAAATCGGTACCTTAAACCAAAACAACTATGGCCAACCTTCACAATACATAAAAAAATACCCCATCCTTGGAGATATTGAGAACACAAATGCGACAAGGTATAGAGGTTCCTAGGTTTGAGAAATATGGTGGGAAAGGGGATCTCGTTAGTCACATTTCCACTTACATTTCCCTATGTAATGACTTCATTTTTTAAGATAAACTCCTAGCTAGGCTATTCCCTAGATCCTTGAAAGATGTTTCTTTAGAGTGGTTTTTCTCCATATGGAATAATTCAATTGGTTCATTCAATGAACTTATTGATTCCTTTTACAAACACTTCCAAATTCACATGGCTCCCAAGATGACCTTAGCTTATTTGATAACATGTAAACAAAAGGATGATGAAAAAGTCATTGATTTCATGGCATGATACCAAATTCTTTATTCACAAATAAACATTAAGATTCCTGATGCCAACCTTCAAAGAATGTTTATTTGCAATTTTCAAGACAAAATTCAAAAAAATATTGAGAGATGATATTTCCTTCCTTCACACTGTTGTGTACAACCCTTCATGATTTCCAAAATTTGATTAGTATTCATGAAGTGAAAAATCCCTCTAACCATTCTGAAAATTCTAAATCTACACCTCAAAACAATTACCAACCTTTCAAGAAACAAAATAAGGGCTTTATCCAACTTAATCCCCCTCAATCCAATAAAAATGTTAACACCCAAGTGGCTCCTATAAATATGAAAAAACCATATGACTTTGCAAATAGAAATAGATAATTTAAACCTCTACTTGATACCCTTCTTAATACCATGTTGTAGCTCTTAGGGAGGGATTTGATTTCCTTGCCTCCTGTTAGAGATCCTAATCCTACTAAGCCTTTACCTCCCAACTATAGACCAAATTCCTACTATCATTTCCATCAACAAAATGGACATGATACAAAACATTGTAAGCATCTTAAACATCTTATACAAGACCTCATTGATTCTAATCATATCCTAATTGGAAGTGTTAAGGATCAAGGTAATAAGTTTATGGCTCATAATCATAATTTGCAAATCTTTACCAATCCTATTCCTAATCATAATATCTCCTTTGTCAAATCTATTGAAACAAAGAATGATGTGATGAATGTTGACACAGTTGATGAAAAAGTGTTAAATAACCTTGTGGATAGTGTGATTATATTTATTGATGCTAAAACTCGTAAGGGCCCAACTAAGATGTTACTTGATATTGCTTTCTCACAACAAGACATACTTAAACATGCACTTGATGGTCCTCTTTACATAGTTGGAAGAATCAATGGAAATCATACCAATGGGATATTAATTGATCATGTCTATGTACATAACATGATCACTGAAGAATTCTTATTTGTGCATGAACTCTATCAAGATATATATGAAAAACCAAAAGCATGGATCAAAACACATAATGGTTTTGATTGCCCTATGATTGGCTCGATAAATCTACCTCTAAAGATTGGAACAAAAACATTAAATGTATCATTCACCATCATCTTGTAGCCAAACCAATTTTATGTGAAGTTAGGTAATCCATGGCTTCACTCCATGAATGTCATCTCGTTGTTTGTGCATAAATGTTTAAATTTTCCATTTGGAAATAAGATATTTATAGTGCATCATAGTGGCTTTAATCTTGTGTCTTCTCATGGGAAATTTTCATTGGATTTCTTTTGGCCTAAGCCTATTGAAACTATTAGACACCATGAAGACTTCTTTTTTAAATCTTATCAAAAGTTTAATGCAAAATGCATAGCAAAATTATCCCTTGGAAATATGCCTCAACCCATGATTGAGCCACCTATCCTTGATGTGACTATGTGATGGAGGGTACTCCCCTTACAACTGGAACAACAATACACAACTAGGTTTGCACAACAAAAGAAATGATCTTTATTACTAATCATTAAAAATCATAGATAACATGCCATCTAATTGGCTTCTTACAGGAATTTACCGAATTGGAAGATCCAAACTTACAATATGATATTCTATGATTCCTCAGTCCTCTGCAAGTTGTTCCCACACATGTTATCCCATGGCCTTTTTATTTCTCACAAGATCTCTAGGTCATCCTTGGTCTCATGTTGTAGTACCATTCCTCACCCAATCAGCTTTCAAAATCTTTAAGTCATTACATCACAGTCAACACTGGCCAATAGAATTATATTTCACAACAATGATGTGAAATATGCAATATCAATTTTCCATGTGTCAGCCTCGGGTTCACTTGACCATCAACCACTGTTGACCACTGCATATTTATCTCCATCAGGTCATCACCCAAACTTCCGCCCATCTCCCATCGATATCACCATGTCACACCGACACCACATTGTCGGTCCATTGTCGAGACCTCAAGTCACCTTCCATCAATATAAGGGAGTCTTGATGATGAACAAAACACACCAAAGAAACCATCGGGTCATTGGGTGAACAAAAAAGAAGGTTCCACCAATGTAGCAGAGTCACACCAATTGAGTCGTCGGGAGACCCAAGTCAAATTCCTGCCAAAGATGCTCACCTATGCCGATGAACATAACACCAAGCTCACATACGATTGGGTCATCAGCTAGAAAGGGGAAATCATCTTGCCGATAGGGAACCCTTACACCAACAAACTTCACATGCTCAACCGCGTTGTACTAACACCATCAGACTGTTAATGGAATGTTGGGTGCAGTTACACCAATAGGTCAAGGTTTTGATGATAGAACATGCCAGCCCTTATTTGTTCAAAAATACTTAGAATGATGATGCAAGATTGCTCTATGCCCTGGATGCTCCTACATCAGACACCCAGGGTAGATTTGAAGAGTGAATTTGTGATGCTCCTGCATCAAACACCCGTGGTAGATTTGAAGAGTAACTATGTCACTCCTCAAGAGTTAGAGGAAATCCTAGACGACCAACCTCTGATTCAGACAACCAAGTTGAGTCTTCAACCGGCCTTCCTTTCCACTTCACCAAATATTCATTGTATTGTCTATTCCTAGTACTTCGTCTCACTCAATTGTCTAGGATCTCCTCAACCTCTTCATTTTCTACTATAGGTGTTGGAACACTCCACTGTGCCTCTGCTAACTCGGGCTCCTTATCTCCCTCATGATACTCTGTTAGGTCTGAAATGTTAAACATAGGTGAGATATGAATCCCACTCAGAAATTCCACCTCATATGCATTTCCCGAGTCATGTTTCTTCGAAATATTACACAGTCCAAATTTCTTCATCTTCGACTTATTATATGTACCAACTGGAAATCTTTCCTCCCTCAAATGAATCATGACATCATCTCCAACTAAAAACTCCTTGTCTTCTTTTTTGATCTGCCTTAGTCTTGTACTGTGTATTCATCTTATGAATATGCTTCTTCACTTCTTCATGTGCATTCTTGATATGTTCATCAAAATCGTCTGCTTTTGCACTATGCTTACCTTCCTTATCCATCTTCCTCACTTTAGTAGTAGTTCTTAGGATACTTCCATACACAATTTAGAATGGTGATCTATAGTGCTTCTATTGACAAAATTGTTATAAGAAAACTTTGCTTGCGGAAAAACCAAACCCCAACCCTTAGGTCTGTCACCTATCAAGCATCGCAAAAAGTTACCCAAACTCCTATTCACCACCTCCATTTGTCCATCTGTTTGTGGATGGTGTGTTGAGCTAAACTTTAGATCAATTTTCAACTTCTTCCACAATGTCCTCCAGAAATACCCAATGAAATTGGTATCTCAGTCTGAAACTATGCTCTTTGGTATGCCCTGTAGTCTTACCACCTCCTTGAAAAATAATTCTACAACATGAACAACATCATTGGTCTTATGACACAGAATGAAGTGTTTCATCTTTGAAAATTTGTCCACCACCACAAATATGGAGTCATGACCACACTACGTCCTTGGCAACCCAAGAACAAAATCCATGTTGATATCCTCCCATGACTTCTTAGGTACAGGTAACGGTTGATATAGTCTAGTATTTTGACTGGTACCCTTTTCCAATTGACATACCCTACAACCCTATACAAACTTCTTCACATCCTATTGTAACTACGACCAATAGTAATGTTCGCCAACAATGGAAATGGTCTTATCTTGACCAAAATTCCATGCCAATCCACCACTATGATTCTCCTTGATCAAGTTCTCTCTCATGTAACTTCTAGAAATTCACAACTGATTCTTCTTAAACAACATACCATCTTGAATGGTATTTTCCAACCACCTTATCCTATCCAACATGACAGGATCCTTGCAAGCTTTCCAAGCTTTTGTGAAATTAGGATCTTTTGGATACAAGCTTGTGAGTTCCTTGAATCCAACCACTTCCACCTACAATTCTATTAAAATTTTTTGCCTCCTACTCAAGGAGTCTTCGACCCTATTCAATCATCCACTCTTGTGCTTTAACACAAATGTGTAGGTCTACTGAAATTCCACCCACTTGAAATGTCTTTGGTTCAGTTTTCCCTGACTATTCAAATATTGTAAAGCTTGATAATAAGTAAACAAAACAAATTCCTTTGGAAATAAATAATTTCTCCACTTTTTCAAAGCGTGAACTATGGCATAGAATTCTTGATCATAAATAGAATATTTCTTCTTGGCATCATTCAACTTCTCACTAAAATAAGCAGTAGGTTTACTTCCCTGGCTCAAAATGACTCCAATGGCACTGCCACTGGCATCACAGTCTACCTGAAACACTTTAATGAAATATGGGAGTGCCAAAATAGGTTTCTCCATGACCTTCTTCAACAAATTGAAACTCTTTGCTGCTCTTGTACTCCATTTGAATTATTTTCTATCCCCTCTCATTGTTTCAGTTAGGGGCACACAAATACTACCGAATCCTTTAATGAACTTTCGGTAAAAACTAGCTAGGCCATGAAAATATCTTACCTCCGTATCATTCCTTGGCGTTGGCCACTCCACAATGGCTTTCACCTTTTCTAGATCCATTTTCAAACCCTCTGCTAAGATAAAAAATCCTAGATACACCAATTCATGTTTCACAAAACTACACTTCTTCAAGTTGATCAGCAACTTCTCCTCTCTCAGCTTCTCAAAAACTTTTCAAATATGCATCAAGTGCTCCTCCAATTTCTTACTGAAAATAAAAATGTCATCCAAGTAAACAATGAAAAACTTACCTTGAAATTATTTCAATATCTCGTTCATGAGTCTCATGAATGTGTTGGGTGCATTGGTCAGCCCAAAAGGCATGACTAACCATTCGTACAAGCCTTCTTTGGTCTTGAAATTTGTCTTCCATTTGTCTCCTCTGATTCAAATCTAATGGTAACCATTCTTCAGGTCAATTTTTGTGAAATACTCAGCTCCACTCTGACAATCCATTATGTCATCCATTCTTGGCAAGGGAAATCTGATTGTGATCTTATTGATGGCTCTTGAATCAATGCACATTCTCCATTCTCTATCCTTCTTAGGTGCTAGTACTACAGGTACTACACATGGACTCAAACTCACCCTAATCAATCCCTTTCACAATAACTCTTGCACTTGTTTGTTCAACTCTTTACTTTCTACTGGAGTCATTCGATGGGCTGCCTTATTTGGAAAACTGGCTCTAGGAATCAGATCCATGTGATGACTAATCTTCCTTACTGGTGGTAATCCTTTAGGCACGTTGTCAAAAATAATACTCTGGAATTCATCCAACAAACCACACACTTCTACAGGAACTTCACTACTAACTTCCTTTTCGATTCTTGGAATTAATGCAAAACACGTGTTCATGTCTCATACCTTCTAGGAATTTTCTTCTATCAACCAAAAAAATTCCTACATTACTGCATACCTTCTCGTCTACTTCCTTTAGATTTCAAACTCCATCCCTTTTTAATGAGTAAGTATTCGCATGTCCATCGTGTATTACTCGTCGATCAAGCTACCATGGTCAACCCAACAACATATGACAAGCATCCATGGGTATCACATCATGGAAAACCTTATCATTGTAGTTACCAATTTTGAATTTTATCAGGCACTATTCATTGACCATGACCCTTTGATCCTTTTGCAACCACGCGATCTGATATGGACTCAAGTGCCTTCTCCTTTCTAGCTGAAATTTGGTAATCATTTCTTCCAACACTAGATTGTCAATGCTACCTTTGTTAATGATGATATTGCAGACCTTTCCTTCACATTTACAATAGGTTTGAAACAAATTCTTTCACTAGTCGGTCTCCTTCTCTTCATTCACCAAGGCCCTTCTGACCACCAGGGACTCACCCCTTTCTACATCTTCAGAGTGTGAAGAATGAGTGTCTTCATCTACATGGGCTACTCATGCCTTTCCTTCAAGCCTCTTGTCCACTGTATCTTGGTGTTGCAAGAATTCATATGCCTTATGTCCCTCTTCACCACATTGGAAACATGTTCCTCTAAAACCTCCTCTTCTTATTCCACACCTAGACTTTCCTCAACCTCTTCGATCTCCACTATTCTGATCATGAGGTTGATATGAGTCATCTCCTTGCTGACATTGACTAGTATTGGATCCTTCATCCTTCCTATATTTGCCACCTCAACCTCCATATGGCCATTTACCAATCTTTCCACCTCGACCTCCTCCTCTTTGTTTTCTTTCAAACCTCTTGTTTAGTCACTCTTCAACCTTTAGAGAGAACTGATAGGCATCCTCAATAGTTTTGATTCTCACCAGTGCCAATTCCTCCTGTATACTTGGCTTTAGCTCATTGATATACCAAGAAACCTTCTCTTTATTTGCCTTTGAGTGTCCTGTTCGAATCAAAAACTTGTGAAATTCCTTAGTGTATTCTTTCACCATCCTCGTTCCTTGTCTTAGACTCCGCATTCTCTTCAATAGCTCCAATTTGTAATCCACTGGAATGAATTGTTTCTTCAATTTTTCCACCATCCTCTCCCATCTGGAGATTTTATCTTTGGCTTGTTTTCCTCTTTTAAGTTGGATCTCCTTCCACCGAATACTAGCATGGCCCTTCAATTTGGTCTTTGTAAACTTTACTTTGTGAGGATCTTCAATCTCCTCAAACTCAAAAAATTCCTCCATGTCATTGATCCAATCGATCAATTCTTTAGGATTCAGACTTCCACTGAAAGCTTTAACCTCCATTTTTGGTCTCTTCCCAATGCTTTAAATCGCTCACAACAACCTTCTTTCTCTGTGATCCATTGGATCCTGCTCTTCCTCTTCCAATTATTCTTCAGTTTCATCATCAATGTCATCTCTTTCCTAGTGTGCTCCTCTTCCTCTTCAAAATTCTTCTTGAAAGGATTGCATCTACCTTCTGAGGGCTTTGATTTCATCTCTAGGTGGATCTCTTCCTCCACCACCTCGGCCTCTACCTCTGCCATGTTGGGTAAGCCTTGGAGGCATCTTGAACTCAACCCAAACTGACAGGTCCTACTGCAACTGCCTCACGTTTGGGGCTCTGTTACAAACTTAGGAACTCTTGCTTTGATACCACTTGATGGAGGGTACTCCCCTTACAATCAAAACAAAAATACACAACCAGGTTTTCACAACAAAAGAAATGATCTTTATTACTGATCACTACAAATTATAGAGAACATGCCATCTAATTGGCTTCTTACAGGCATCTACCAAATGGATAGATCTGAACTTACAATATGATATTCTATGATTCCTTAGTCCTCTACAAGTTGTTCCCACACATGTTATCCCGTGGCCTTTTTATTTCTCACAAGATATCTAGGTTAGCCTTGGTCTCATGTCATAGTATTGTTCCTCACCCAATCAAATTTCAGAATCTTTAAGTAGTTACATCGCAGTCAACACTAGCCAATAGAATTATATTTCACAACAACAATGTGAAATATGCAATATCGCTTTGTAACATGTTGGCCTTAGGTTTGATTGACCATAAACCACCACTGACCATTACATATCTATCTCCATCGGGTCATCACCCAAACTTCTATCTATCTCCCACTGATATCACCATGCCACACCGATACCACATTGTTGCTCCATCGATGAGACCTCAAGTCACCTTCCGCCGATATAAGGGATTCCCGCTGATGAACGAAACACACGAAAGAAACCATTGGGTCATCGGGGGAATGACAAAGAAGGTTCCACCGACACAACAAAGTCACACCAATCAGGTTACCGGGGAGAGCCAAGTCAAACCCGCCAAAGATGCTCACCCACACCGATGAACATAACGCCAAGCTCACATACGATCGGGCCATTGGCCAGATAGGGGAAATCATCCCACCAATAGGGAACCCTTATGGCGATGAACTTCACATTCTCAACCACATTGTACTAACACCATCAGACTATCGTTGGAACATTGGGTACAGTTACACCGATAGGTCAAGGTTCAGCCAATAGAACATGCCAACCCTTATTTGGTAAAAAATATTCAGAATGATGATGCAGGATTTCTCTATGCCATGGATGCTCTTGCATTACTATGATTGTACCTAAATCCCTTCCAAATATCCAAGACTAGCCTATGACAACACCCATTTCATATAAGAGACCATGAGACAATAAAAAAATCTCATTGTGCCTCCTAAAGTTAAACAAGTTTACAAAGCTAAAGGGAATGTGGTTGAACAACTTCCCATGGTTCCCAAAACATAGAAAAATAAGGTTCACAAAAATGAATTGATAAAGGGGGGTATGGTGGACTTATTTCTCTAATTTCATTCAAGGAAATGAGATCCATGCCAAGAATTGACTAGATCAACCATTAGGTGAGTCAACTCAAGGTATCAATAAGCAAATTTCCTATCTATGCAAGGATGGGGGTATCAGCTAAAGTTCTCTTTGGGGAGAAAGATTAAAACCATCAAATAAACTCCAAATTACAAGCTATAAAGTGCATTTATAAGCTTAAACATAATACTGATGGAAACTACAAACTTTAGCAAGAGTTTGGAAGGGGTAAACGATGTGTACCTTTTGAAAAAAGTGATTTTTCATGGCTCACTAAGGACTCATTCTCCCTATGGCGAATGGTTCCTAGAAAAGGATCCATAAAATCTTTCCCGTTTTGTTCCTCTATGTCTACACTCCCAGATTCCCGATTTTCACTGTAAAAAAACCAAAAATAAATTTTGTAGAAGAGTTTCCATGAAATTGCAAGAATGGTGACAACTTTGACAACTTTTCAATTTTCTCCAGTTTTTCTCTTCAAAAAGATCTTCAACCTAAAACCTACAATCACACATCAAAGAGAGAAAAATGTTGTTTGGTATGTGAATGGGGTTTTTCCTTGGTCAAACCCCATTTTGGTAATTAAACCTTGAAATGAATAAAAGAATAAAGGAATGATGAATGGAAAAATGCAATGTCACAACTCACCAATCCTTATTTGAACCTTGGATAAATATGCAATCTAGGATGAAGTGGCCTCAATGAATGTATATCTTGATCATGAAATTTGATGTGAAACAATTTCGTTTTGAATGCTTGATAGATCTTGAACACTACATCAACATATTAGCTCAAACAACATGCATGATGCAATACATCTTTGACATGATAATTGAATCTTGATTGTTGCAATAAATGATGAAGAAATCTTCCCTTGAATTCCTTGAAAATGCTCTTAAATTTCTCCTATAATTCTCTCTTGAATGCTCTTAAGATGACTTCAATTTGCTAGTTGAAATATAATGAAATAGCCTTGTATTTATATGTATGTTAACATTAATTCTTGAAATTCAAATATCACAAGACGACATTGAATCATGGATATGAAATCATTAAAATACTACCAAAAACATATTTAAAAGAGGGGTCCTAGGTCTAAGTGAGGACCCATTCACCATAGTGCGAATGGGTCCTATGCCACTTACCAAGGACACACATTGGTCAATGTTATACATTATGTAAAATCAAGGTCGTAGATCTAAGTGAGGACCCATTCACCCTATGGGGAATGGGTCCTAGGTCACTTACCTATGACACACATCTTCCAAAGTTGAGTATTGTGTAATGGAATTTATGAATGTCAATTTTTATCCCTTAGAATTTACATTTAATTAGGCTTGGATTTTAATTAAAGGGGCCAATTAAGGAAAATTAACCTCAATCAATTAATAAAGCCCTAGATTAGTGTGAAAGTGTAAAGGTACACCTTACAACACCAAAAAAAAGACACAATTAAGTCCATTTAATTTGAAAGGGCCCTAAACTTAATGTGAATATGAAAAACATATTACAACACTAAATTAAGGCAACTATTGGTGTAATTAAAAGTGTTGTACCTTATCCTAGGTCATGATTACACCTTAGTTAAGTTTACTTAGGGACCACATAGGAGGTTGTTGGAGAATTTCCACTTTTGGTGGACTTATCATGTCATTACTTTATCACTTCCACCTTTTGTGGACATGTTCATGTGATTATCTCTCCACCTTTTGTGGGTGATCCACCTTTTGTGGTGATTATCACATTATCACTTTTCCACTTTAGGTGGAGTGATAGCTTTTCATAGTTGTCTCATGTCATAAGATTACGACACTTGTCATAATCTTATAGCCTTCTATGTTCTCACCTTGGCTATATAACCAAGGGGTCTCCTATGTACTTTTTCACATCATATTTGCATTATTGGCAGAATACAGTTTATTCTTGTCATATTGTTTCTATCTCTCTTATGCTTGTTCTTTCTATTAGGCCTCTAGATCTTGGGTGGCTACCTTCATAGCCAATTCTTACATGGTATCAGAGCTTTTGGAGTGCCTTTAGTTAGCCTTTTGGAGAAAGTCTTGAAAGGTTCCATTTTTTTCCTTGTATTGCAGGAGCATTTTGGGAGCTTGTTGCACTAGATATAAGCTCACCATTGCGTCTAGAGTGTCTGAGATAGTTAGATTTGCCTTTTGTTTCATCTTAGTCAGACATTGGAGGCCAAATTTGCATAGGGTTGAAGATTGTGGGTGGTTACCAGATCCAGGAGCTAGCTACCACTTTGGAGCATTTTCGGCCAAAAAGGACATCGCCATCATGCTTAGAAGGGCCAAAAACCCATAAATTGACTGCCAAATCATCCAAATTGGAGCAAGTTGTCCGTCGAGGAAAAAAAAATTTGCTGGTCAAGCCGTACGGCACAACCATTATTGCGTCGGTATGATTTATTTTCAAAAATGTATATATTTTATTTTCTACGGATTTTCTTTAAAAAAAAAAAGAAAAAATCATTCAAAAATCTTATTCGCAGTTTTTAATACAATTGTAAAGTTTGTTTTTTAAATAAAAAAAATAGAATTTTTGTACAGTTCGCAAGTCTACGGACTGTACTTCCTCTGTCCGCACGTACCCGTAGGCCCCACCTTGTGCCAAGTGGAACACTTCCAGTGCTCCACATGACCCCCACATTCCACTCGGCAGCTGGCGTTGAATAACCGGCGGCAACATTTAACTGACGGTGAGCGTTTTTTCAAAAACCAGCGTTCATTGTTAATTTTTGGTGAGGGCAATCAACGATTTTTCAAAAATTCCGTCAAAGGAATATACTGATGAACCTCATAGATTTTGGCATACAATGTAGACACGTCATCATCGCCATGTCAACACCCAGTCGACACCAACTCAGTAGGCCGTACAGCCACATCATTTGTCCAATCAACACTCGTCGTACTGCCACATCAATCGTCCGTACATTAGGGACATGCCACGTCAGCAAGGCAGTGTTGCGCTGTGACTACCAAACGATCGTCAAATTTAGCATAGTGTTTTACTGACATCAGCACTGCGTCAACCACTTTTTGAAAAATTAGACCCCCACTCCATTGAGCTTTTTGATTTTGCAGTTCATCTTCAGAGACTTATATCTTGGTCATTTTGATGCCTTTTTCTATGCAATTTTTTTTATTTGGGCTATTTTTTTGTGTACATCACAGTGGTACAATTATTTTCTGATTTTGGTGCACGGATTTTCTAGAAAATTTGATTTCTCTTAGGTGTAGCTGAATTGTCACCATTTTTGCAACTTCCGGGGCTCTGTTCAGGCTCATACAAACTCCTTTTCAGGTGCCCTTTTTTTGAAAGTGCATAATTTTTTCTGAACTTCACAGTGGTGCTATCAGTTTGTAGTGATTGTGATTAGAAATTGTACTTTCAAAACTTGGTCATTTTTGACCTATTTTGGCATTTGTAAAGATAAGATCTCAATTTGGTATTTTGTATTAATCATTTGAGTCTGTTGTAGCCTACTAAGGCTGTTGTAAATTATTGAAAATCAGAATCCCACTTTGCTTGGCTTGCAAGTGGCCATTGTACACACACTAATTATAAAGTGCCAAATCATCTTTTTTGGGGGGGTTTCTTTGATTGAGTGAATTTGGGGGGGTGTATTATGTGATTGTGCCTCTCTCTCTATCTTGTTCTCTTTCATTTTGCTGCTATGGGTTCTCCTAAGTTTCCTTTGTTAACTCCACATAATTATGCTTCTTGGAAAATTGATGCTTGGAGTAAGTTAATGGAAAAATGATTAACTCATTATATTGATGGAACTGTTGTTGCACCATCTGATCCTAAAGCTGATCCTGTTGCTCATATGGATTGGTTCACTAAAAATACTATGGCTCTTGGAACATTAAGGAAATATGTATCAAAAGATCTCATCTTTCAAATTAAAAAATGTAAAACAATTAAAGAAGCTTGGGAAAAGTTTGGTCAATTGTATGGCCAAGTTGATGAGATTAGAGGTTATCAGCTTGACAATGATCTCGCAATGTTAGATCCCAAGAATTTTGATACAATTCAAGACTATGCCACTAAGGAAAATGAGCTAAGAGTACATCTTAAGGATTGTGGCATTGATAAGAAGGATGCACAGTTGGTCTACAATTTTTTGGGAAAACTTCCATTAGAATATGCAACATTTGTTTCTAGCTTCCAAACCCATTGCTTGATAGTGGGTAGTTCTTTCACTATGCCTTCATTTGATGAATTCACAGAAATGTTGATGTTAGAGCAAGCAAAGTTGATAAGCATGGGGATTCTCAAGTCTTCAAAGTCCAAAGCTTTGGTGGCTAATCAAGGAAATCAAGTGACTCAAGGAAAGGGTTCCAACAAGAAGTACAAGAAATCTAAGCCAAAGATACAACAAGATAAAGCACAATCATCCTCTCCAAAACAAGAGAATTCTTCATCACAAGGGAATTCTTCATCTTCTTTCAAGAAGGGAAATTCAAGCAAGAAGGAGAGACGAACTTGTTCATATTGCAAGAAGTTTGGTCATGATGAGCATCATTGCCACACCAAGCAAATTAATGAGTTGAAAAACATCATCAAGAAGAACAACATCAATTTTCCATCCACCTACAAGAAGAAGGATTCATCTCCTTCCACTTCCTCACAATCAAAAGGAAAAGGGCAAGCATTTGTGGCTACTTCAGGTTCTTCACAGCAATGGATACTTGACTCGGGTGCCACTCATCACATGGGTTCTTCAAGGGAACAATTTTCTTCTTTGGAGCCATCTAAGGTACCTCACATCTTCATAGGAGATGATACTCAAGTGGAAGTTGAAGGTGAAGGTTCGGTTGACATGGATAATGGAACATTTGAGAATGTTCTCTATTTTCCTAACTTGAGTGCCAATCTTCTTTCAATCTACCAAATCACTCACTTTGGAGATGGGAAGAAAGTTGAGTTTCTACCAAATTCAGTTGTGGTCAAAGAACTTAAGGATGATGCCTTGGTTGTAGTGGGACAAGCCAATCACAACACACGGCTTTACTCATTCTCCCACTTTGTGCCTAAGTCTCCTTCTACAGCCTTGCTCACTCATTCAAATTCAGAAAGTAAGCTATGCAATGAGTAGTTTGGACATCTCAATTACCGCTATCTTTAGTAGCTTAGCTCCAAGGATATGGTTACAGGACTCCCTAAAATTTTCTTTTTAGAAGGTGTATGTTTAGGTTGTTCCATGGGTAAGCATCTAGAAGAGAAATTTGAAAAAGGGAAGTCTTGGAGAGCTTTGGAAGTTCTTCAATTGGTTCATAGTGATGTAGCAAGTCCATTTCCAGTACCATCATTTAGCAAGGCCCGCTATGTCCTCACCTTCATTGATGACTACTCCCGCTTCACATGGGTCTACTTTCTTATTCACAAGAGTGAAGTGTTTGACATATTTCTAGCCTTTAAGGCTCATGTTGAGAAACAATTAGGGAAGCAAGTAAAGATTCTTCGCACAGACAATGGAAGGGAATATGTGAACAATAAACTTGAGGAATTTTGTACTCTTGAGGGGATTGATCTTCAATATTCAGTTGCATACACTCCACAGTAGAATGGTGTAGCTGAAAGAAAGAATATAACCCTTAAGGAGATGGCTAGCTGCATGATTCATGCTCGTTCTGTTGGTCCTCAATTTTGGGCAGAAGCTATTAGTTGTGCCACTCACATCCAAAATCGGGTTCCCCATAAAGCTTTGAAGGGTATGACTCCTTTTGAGGCTTGGTGTGGTAGAAAACCATTTGTGAGACACTTTAGAGTTTTTGGTTGTCTAGCTTGGGCACGCATACCTCCAAAAAAGCACAAGGAATTGGAACCATAGAGTAGGCCTTACATCTTTGTTGGATATCCTAAAGGTGTTAAGGCATATAGACTTTTGGATCTAGAGACACATGAGCTCTTCATTGAGAGGAGTGTTCACTTTGAGGAAAGCTCTCCTAGCTTGGCCTCTAATCCTCCTCTTCCTTCCTCCATAGTGGAAAGTGGTGATAGTGACTTAGATGATGATTCTTCCTCAACTTTGACTCACAGGATCACACCTTCACGGAGTCCACTTATAGTTGAGGAGCCTCATCCTTCATCTCCTACTAGACATCGTTGGGCTCGACAGACTCTTTTGTCAGTAGGTTCTCTTGTTGGGGATCCTTCAAATACTCGAAGGACTCGGTCACAACATTAGGATTTTCCACATGCTTATATTGCTAGTGCTTCAGATCCACAATCCTTTAAGGAGGCTTCAAGCATTCCTGAATGGGATTCAACAATGGAGGAAGAGTATAGTTCCTTGATGAGGAATCACACATGGGACTTGATTCCTCTTCCTAAGGGGAGAAAGATGGTTTGATGTAAGTGGATCTATCAGACTAAGTATGTAGTGGATGGAAGTGTGGATAAATACAAGGTTGGACTTGTGGCAAAAGGTTTCTCACAGGTTCCAGGTGTTGACTATACTGAGACCTTTGCACCTGTTGCTAAGATGAACTCCATTCACTTGACACTTGCTATTGCTGCAGCTCATGGTTGGGTTGTACATCGGATGGATGTGAAAAGTGCATTTCTTCACGGGGATCTTCATGAGGAGATTTACATGGAGCAGCCACAGGGATGCATACATGATTCTTCTTTGGTTTTCAGATTGAGGAAGTCTATCTATGGCCTCAAATAGGCCCCTAGGGCTTGGTATGCCAAGATGGATTCCTTTCTTCTCTTAGCAGAATTCACCCGGTGTCATTCAAATCTGAATGTGTACATTTTGCGATAGGATGATTCTCACTTGATACTTGTGCTCTATGTTGATGATTTGATCATTATAGGGAGTACCTCATCCATCATTGGCAGTGTCAAATCTGCTTTGCAGGATAGATTTACTATGACTGACTTGGGCCTTTTGCACTATTATCTCGGGATTGAGATCACTCAGTTAGCTTCTAGGATTTCTCTTTCTCAACCCAAGTATGCTCTTGATCTTCTAGCTCGATTTTGCATGCTCCAACCCCCTTTCTTTCAGGAGTCAAGCTTAAGGCTAAGTGTTCTACTCCACTTATTGATTCCACTTTGTATCGTCAGTTTGTTGGGAGTCTCATCTACTTGACTCACACACACCTTGATATCTCCTTTGCAGTTGGCATGGTTTCACGCATTATGCAAGAACCACATGATCTTCATTGGAAAGTATCCAAATGCATCTTGCACTATATAGGTTACACATCATCATGGGATTCACTATGTAGCAAGTACATGACTTACCTTGGTGGGATATACAGATTTTGATTGGGCTAGTGATCTTGATGATCGTAAGTCCACTTCTGGCTACAACTTTCATCTTGGTTCAGGCCCCATTTTTTGGCAGAGTAAGAAGCAACATGATGTTGCTCTTTCTTTGACTGAGGCTGAGTATCAAGGGGCTATTAATGCTGCTACTGAGGCTATTTGGCTTTAAAATATTCTCACTGAGTTTGGCTTCACTATTCCATGTCCTACAGTCATTCATTGTGACAATCAGAGTGCCATTCAGATCTCAAATAATTTTTTTCACCATTAGAGGACCAAACACATCAAGATTCATATTCACTACATTCGAGAGCTGATATAGGAGCAGGTCATTGATTTGTAGTATTGTCCTAGAGTAGAGCAAGTTGCAGATATCTTCACCAAACCCTTCACTAAGAGTATATATATATCATCATTTTCAAGCTCTCTTGGGGGTGCAGGATGTTTCTTCTAAGGAGGTCACTTGACTTCTTCATTCTCTCTTTTGGGGGCGGGGGGCTTTTTCCTCACTCGAGGTTTTTACTTCTCATCTTTTTGAGTTCAGTTCTTGTTTTCTTTCATCTCTCTTTTGGGGGGGAGTTTTTTCCCATGTGGTTTTCTCCTTTTCTCCACTTTATGAGAGATTGCATTGCCTTTGTACATGGATACCTAACATGGCCTAGTAGCTGGGACCCATCTTGCATTTTTGTTTTTGTGTACATTCTCTGTAAGTTGCACTTAAGGGGGGGTGTTGGTGTAATTAAAAGTGTTGTACCTTGTCCTAGGTCATGATTACACCTTAGTTAAGTTTACTTAGGGACCACATAGGAGGTTGTTGGAGAATTTCCACTTTTGGTAGACTTATCATGTCATTACTTTATCACTTCCACCTTTTGTGGACACATCATGTGATTATCTCTCCACATTTTGTGGGTGATCCACCTTTTGTGGTGATTATCACATTATCACTTTTCCACTTTAGGTGGAGTGATCAATTTTCATAGTTGTCTCATATCATAAGATTATGACACTTGTCATAATCTTATATCCTTCTATGTTCTCACCTTGGCTATATAACCAAGGGGTCTCCTATGTACTTTTGCACATCATATTTGCATTATTGGCAGAATACAGTTTATTCTTGTCATATTGTTTCTATCTCTCTTATGCTTGTGCTTTCTATTAGGCCTCTAGATCTTGCGTGGCTACCTTCATAGCCAGTTCTTACAGCAAAATTAAGTTCATTTATTATTATTTATTCCCAAATTAAGTGTGCAAAAGGGATAATTTTTCCTACACTATAGTTCCTTTCATTCCTCCCTTGAGGGAATAAAAGAAACCTATGGTTGATAAACCTACTCATACACAAACACAACTTGAGAACCACATGAAAAGGAACTGAAATGCAAGAGAGTGTAGGCGTAGACATCATGCTATTGGTCATTCGTTACAAGAAAAATAAGAAAAGAATGACATATAAAATCAAAATCCAAACTTTTCTCTAGTAGCGCATGATGCCTCTCCTCCCCCGCCACAACATAAACAAACTTCTATGGATATTTTCATTAGACCACCCATTGTGATTAATATGGATGATGACATTGAAATTGCTAAGATTGATGAGGAAATGCATAATGAGCTAAATCTAATGTTTTCCTCTTCTATGAGCTTAAAAGATGATCCTCGTAATAAGAGTTTTGAACTTGGTTCTTTTCCTAGTTTGGTACTTGATGTTTTCCATTTGGCTAGTTGTCTGCATGTTCCATTTATACTGGACAAGATTGGGATCCGAACAACCTGCTATAAGTTGACTCACATGTTCCTAACTAGTATTTTTATTTGTTTCCTTTTGCATGTTTCTTTGTGTGATATCATGTGTATAATGTGATCCCCCATACTATTTTTTGTGATGTATCTCTCTTTATGTGCATTCCTCTATTTGTATCAACATTCTTCTATATGTTGTAAACATTTACCTTTCCATTTGTCTCGTGTTTTCCTTTTGGGGATGACACAAGGAATCAAGACATTTAGATCTCTTCCATGTTGAACTATTTTTTTCTTTCTTTTTTTTCACTCTTTATGTGTCATTCTTCCTATTCTATGAGTATTGGATAATGATGAAATTTTTAATCTCTATCACAACATTGTAGCAAAGATATATTGACCCTGAATCTGTAGAAACCTTCTATATTTTTGGGGGAAATCCCTTCCCATTTTTTGTGATGTAGTTTCATTTGAGAACATATGAATTTGCATAGGGATTTCTGAATAAGCTCTCATGTCTTCTTCATCAAATAATTTAAAGCTGATAGCTCACAAAAATGGTGTTAGCAATCGCTTTAAAATGGGGGCATACATCGACACTCATGTTTCTTTGCTTGATTTTATTTCTTCTTGTGATGCATCCTTTTCTTGGTGGTTTCATTTGGTTTGATGTCCTCCGAGAGCATGATATTTCTTGGTGTATGAATTTCCTCTTAGTGATGATGCTACGTGTTGCATTCCCTAAGTTGTGATTGTCTTATCTTAGATTTGTCCTCTCTTAAAGACATTAGGCATGATGATCCCTAAGAAGAGACCTTACATGAATTAAGTGAAGTCCCTTTGAACAAACCTATATATATTGTTCATAAGAGTTTAGCATAATACAACTTGTTAACCTTGTGAAGCTTGAACCCCTTTTTAAGGCCACCAAGCATAACACACCTTTCTTGCTAGTAGAGCCTTTCCCTTGTTCATAGCGTGCTTAGCATAATGCAGCTTGTTAGGTCTTATGAAGCTCAAAACCATAGTATGTGTGTGGAACCCTATTGGAGTTGTCAAAGGGATAGCTTCGGTATGGTAAGTACAGTGAGAGCCTCTAGACTTGGCATGAATTTCTCACTAAGACAATTTCTTGGGTGCTCACCTAGTGGATGGCCTGAGGTTACATTATTCTGTTTGAGCATGTGTTTGCATAGTGGACATTAAGTTATGCTTGTAAACATGTTGTAAAAACAACCAAGATGTGTTCCACATTATGTTGGACACTTAAGGCTTGATCCACCCTTTTGGACAAACAACTTAGATGTGTTCCACATTGTGTTGGATAGTCGAAGCTTGATCCTTTTCCCTTTTCTCTTTAGGACTTTGATGTTGTATGATTGCATATATTTTTCATTGTTGCATACATATGTGTCTTGAATGTCTACTTTAGTGTTAGTTTGACATGGGGTCATCCTCTCACTAAAGTGGGGGCTAAATGTAGTGTAGGAAAAAGTATCCCTTTTTCACACTTAATTTAGGAATAAATATTAAAATGAACTAAATTGTACCTTAATTTAGTGTCATAATATGTATTCTACATATTCACATTAAGTTTAGGGCCCTATTAAATAAAATAGACTTAATTGGTCCTCATTTGTGGTGTTGTAGGGTGTACCTTTACACTTTCACACTTATCTAGGGATTTATTAATCAATTGAGGTTAATCTTCCTTAATTGGCCCCTTTAATTCAAATCCAATCCTAATTAATTGCAAATTCCAAATAGGAAAACCCGACATTCATTAATGCCATAACATAACACTTATCATTGAGCAATGTGTGTCCTAGGTAAGTGACCAAGGACACATTTTCCCAAGGGCCAATGGATCCTCACTTAGGCCTAGGACCTAAATTCAAATTATTGTTTTGGTGGTATTTTAAGGATTTCAAATCTATATTCACATGTCGGCTTGTTTTATTTGAATTTCGAGAATTAATGTTACATATGTATAATTATAAGGTCATTTTCACTAAGTTTCATCTAAGCAACCTAGCAATTTTATGAGCAATTTGATCCTAAGAATTTCAAGCAAGCTAAGTGCATTATCAAGAGCATTTTTAGGGCATTCAAGAGAAAATTTATTGAAGATCTATTACAGCAATCAATATCCTATTATCTTATCAAAGTCCTTTTACATCATGCATGTTATTTGAGCTAATATGTTGATGTAGTGTTCCAGATCAATTCAAGCATTCAAAGGAATTGTTTCAAACAAGTTTCAAGATCAAGATCCACATCCATTGAAGCCATTTCATGCTAGTTGCAAATCTACATTCCAAGGTACACTCAAGGTTTTGGTGATTTGTGATATTTCTTTGTTCATTCATCATTCCTTCATGTTTCATTATTTATTTTCAAGGTTTAATTACCAAAATGGGGTTTGACCAATGCAACAACAAAACATTTTTCCCTCTTGATTTTTGTTTGTAGATTTTAGGTGTAAGATCTCTTGAAGAGAAAAATTACAAAGTTGGAAAATTTGCATTTGTTGTCACCATTCTTGCAATTTCATGAAAACTCACTTACATGATTTATTTTTTACTTTCTGACTATGAAAATTGGGGATTTGGGAGGGAAGACATAGAAGAAGAGAACCCAAAAACAATTTTATAGAGCCCTAGCTAGGACCCATTCACCATAGGGTGAATGAGTCCTCAATTAGCTTTGAAAAAACACTTTTGGTGACTGGTACACATCATTTTCCCTTTCTCAGATCTGCATTTTGATCTTTGGTTCCATCATAATTGAGCTTAGTTTATTATATGCACTTTATAGGTTACATTTTGAAGTTAGTTTGCTATTTTTAATCTTTCTCCCCAAAGTGTTGTTTAATCAAGACCCTCGTCCTTGCAAAAAAAGGAAATCAGTAGATTCACACTTTGACTTGACTCACCTCAAGGTTGATAGT
The DNA here is from genome assembly GCA_007258455.2 of Sequoia sempervirens. NCBI lineage: Eukaryota > Viridiplantae > Streptophyta > Pinopsida > Cupressales > Cupressaceae > Sequoia > Sequoia sempervirens. The sequence continues at coordinate 245,455,877 of VDFB02086081.1, forward strand.
CCCTTCATTGTGTGGATCTCATTTCCTAATGAAATAGAGGAAGATAGGTCCATCATAACTCCATTGATGCACCTATTTTTCATCATTTCAAGGATAATAAACCCAAGGATGGTTGATCAAATCTTCTTTTATTTTGAGGTTTCTCATGTGGAGGAGTGTCAACAATGGGGGTTTCTTGAGGAGGTGAATCTTCTCTAAACGGTTTCTCTTAAGGGGACGGTTCCTTTACTAATGGTAAATTTCTTCTTCTATCAAATGCATACACATATGGATCCACTTTTGGCTAGTAGGAAGGTATTTCCTCCATCACTAGGGCTTTCCCAATCAACCTGTCAACATTCTTTAGTACCATTTGGATTCTAGCAATAAGATCATTTATCTTTTCATAAGATCTAGGATAATCTGCTCTTTTCTTAGCATTTAGATCCTCTACTTTTCCAAAAGAAACCCACTTCAATCTTATTTCATTTACCTCTTTTCCAGTTTCAATTTTTTTTATTACATCCTCACCAAAGAGGAGTTTTTCTACAAATGAGGATCTTTTAATGCTTGTTCTAAATTTTTTGATGAATCCTCTAGGATAAAATTCCCTTTTGCTTTCTTGAACCATTTTATATGTTTTCAACATAGGGTAAACAAGTTCTAGGCCTTCCCTAGTCACTATGAAATCTAAAAATACTATAGAGAATGGGAAGAAAGAGCCCTTATTTTGTTCTTTGAGGTGGGCCTTACTATATTTATTTAGTTTCCAAATTATTTCTATGCTAACCTCAAAGTAACATACCTTGGCATGATGTGAGGTCCCATAGGGAACCCATACACCCTTATCATTGTTGAGCCAAAATGGAGATACTAATCTCCCAAATTGTGTTGCACATCCAATTTAGGTACTCTTTCCTTGGGCCTTAATAAAATCATGATTTATTTATGCAGTTCGCTCTCTTCTACTCCCATGAAACTCAATTTTTTTTGATAAAATGGTCTTCAAAGACCACATAGTTTGCAAGGTCACAATACATGTTGCAGAAATGAATCCAACATTGGCTAGGGAGAGATTTTCCACTATCATCTTCCATCTCATTTTATTCTTCCTGTAGACACTTAAAATTGTCCTGATCGATATTGCACATCTGAATCTAATTACTAACACTATTTCGTCTTGAATCACCTCTTTTCGATCATTTAATTAAATAATCTTCATTATTTAACTAAATTTATCATTTTATCCTTTTAATCAAATAATCAATGTTATTTAGCTGATTCATCCCCTTTCATGCTAACTCTCATCCTATTTAAATAGATAATGTGAATTATTTAATTAAATTTCTTATATCTTCTCATTTAATTCAATGATCTTAATTATTTAGTTGAATGTTATTAATTTCTCCCTTTTATTAAATAAATTAATTATTTAATGAAACTTCTAATTTCCTCCATCTTGCACAATTAAGTAATTTCTCAAATTACTTAATTAGCTAATTTCCCTCACCCTCCCACTTGCAATGGAATACTCCTCTATTTGCACTCCTCCAAAATGGGGATATCTTGTAACAACTTCCTGATTTTTAGGAAGTGTGCTTCAATAAATCAATGAGAGCCATTGATTAAAATCCTTGATCCTTTTCAACTTGCATTCTCATCCATTGATGAGAATCCTTGATCCATGCCATCTCCTCTCATAACTTCTCATCCATTTATTGAGTAATTCAATCCTAACCATTGATTCACCATTTTCTCCTATAAATAGTCCTCATTTCTATGAGAAAAGGATCCACTTTCATTTAGAGTAACTAGACTATACTGAATTTCAGAGAAATCTTCATTAGCATTTGAGAATTTAGCAATTAGCATTCAATATCCATTTTAGCTTAGTTTTGCATCCATTTTATCTTGTCTTTCATTTATTTTCATCAATCTTCATCAATGGAATCCGTTTGTAATATTTTTTCAACTAAGGGGTTGGGAAAGGGCTAACATTCCACATCAATGCAACACCAATCCCCCAATGGGATGAGGTTTGATTCATTCAATTAGTTTCCTTTTTGCATTTCTTGTTTGTTTATGTTTAATGGATTATTTGTTTGATGTTTTAAAGTATTTCATTGTGAGCTTGAATTAACTAGCTAAGTCTTGGTTTATTTCAAATGGATCTTGTAGGTTTAGCTTAGGTTGTGATCATGCTCACATTTTGGCACTAGAAGGAGGGAAGAACTAACCGAATTTGATGAATTTTCCTTGAGTTTTCTATGATTTGCAGGTTGCAGGGCCCAATGACATAATTGTTTTGAAGTAGGGTGACGTAGTTGTAAACAGTGATGAAATTGATTTCATTGGAATGCAATTGAAAATGGTCACGCTATTGTATCGACGTGTTTGCTACGCTGATGCAATTGATCATTCTATTTTTTTTATTGCAAGTCAACCAAAGTGACATAGTTGAAACAACAACACATTTTTTGTATTCCAATGCAATTGACCTCTCTGGTTTTTGACAGAGCGACATTATTGACACAATTCAAGTTCACTAGAGTGACAATTTTTTGCACAGCAACGCAATTGTCAGGTGAAACAAAGAGTTAAATTTTCATGTCTTCTTTGAATTTTTAATTTAATCTACTCTTTGATCATTTACTAACTTCTGGTTTTTTTGCAAGGCTAACTATTTTGTAGGTTTGGAGAGGAGCATACAATCTTGAAGTGAAGGAGAAAAATATCTTTTGATCTTTATTTTAAAAGTGTTTTTAAACACTAATGTGATTATATAACCCATCTTGCTGCTTTATTTCATGCTTTAAGATAATTAGGTTTCAATTTGGGATTTAAAACTTATAATTGAACACAAACTTACACTCCATTTTGGTGCAACTAAAATGAGCATAACATCTATTTTGGTGCTTTAAAACAAATCAGTGTATTTCATGCTTGTCATGCTTGTGTAACATTTTAGTGTATATCTCTCCCCTTGCACTTCATGTGATCTAGGGTGAAGAGAAACACTCCAAGTTTACAAACATTTTTTATTCACCCCAAGTATTTGCTATGTGTCCTCTCCCCTTGCACTTCGTGTGATCTTGGGTGAAGAGAAATAGCATTTTCTTATCTTTATTAGATAAGGGCCTACCTATGAGACACATCCCATAATGGAGAACTCATAAGTGACATTAAAATCATTTTACCAGTGGGCTATATAAGTTTACAAAATTGAAAGAAAGTAGCTTAAATTTGGACAGGAATGACATGACGTGCCTCTACCCTCATACAAATGTAATGGGTTGTACAAGGTGGCTAAATCTTTATGTAGCTTATGTACATGATGCATGCATCTAGTGTTCAATGTTTTCATTACACACCTTTGTCTAGAGGCAAACCAAGTTTCCTAAAATTTCCTTTGAAGTAGTACATGGAAGGCACACCACTCCCAGAAGTTACTTACCACGTTCAATTTATAATTGAGGTATAAAGCTTGGGTGATCCCACAATAGTGGTTTACACTTTCAGGGAGATCCTAATTTTTTCTGAAATAACATATTTTTAGAAAATATAATTATTTAAGCCATGAAAATTTCCATTTAAAGGATTCCAATTGAAGAGGGTTTGATTAAACCACCTTAGATTAAAGCCCCTTAGATAGAACCCCGCTAGTTTGAAACCATACCTATAACGGAGTCTCCTTTACACCTATCAAAATGCTGATAAAAAACCACTTTTGATTTACCTTTTGGGGGATCAAATGAATTTATTTAAAATTTATTTTTTGTATGTAGTCCTTATTATAATCTTTCCAAAAATTAAATAAATTTAATTTGATTATTATATTTATTTTTTATTTCTTGTGAATGTAGGTTTTTCACCAAAAATCAAGCTCTCTAGTCTTCACATGTAGAAAAATGGCAGATTATAAAAAAAAATTGAAAAATATCTATGCACTAGATATTGATGTCCTTGATCCAACAAAAAAATAAATTGAATTTCGATACATACAAAAAAAGTTATGTTTTAGCTAGTAAATCATGTATCAATTATAATTGGTTTGACTTTGAAACCTAATTAATAAAAAAGATCAATGAAATGCTATGAAACTGATTCCGTGCACTAGATATTTTAATTACGAATCTAAATTTGAAAAAAATAGAATTTTATCCTTCATAGAAAAATAGTTATGTGTTAGCTAATGACATCACTCTTTAAAAATGATGTTTACTGTTAAAAACTAATTTTTGAAGGAGATGGAAAAAGAAGTGCAATTTGATTCCAAAAATTTTGAAAAAAAAATATTTAGAATCTACAAAAAAAATGTCACAAATCACTATTTTGCATCATCTTCAAATTCCTCATGGTTTAGTTGCTATAGGTGCCCGAAAGTGAAGATTTAGTTAAAAAAATTCAGTTCAATGTCCAGTTTTGCCAAAAATTGTAAACTAGTATTGTGGGATCACCCACTTAAGAGTTCATTCTCTTGTACAAATCTAGGCATATCAAGATGGTATATTTCCTTGACATGGCCTATTTTACCTACCCCTCTATAATTTTAGATTTAAAATCATTCCTTCAAGGGTGAGGTAAGCCTACTAAGAAGTGGCGTACCTTTATTCCTCTATATTGTAAAGTGACTGATTTTGTTGAGCCAAACTAGTAAGTCTCATGGAAGAAGACTTGTGAAATATCTCTCATACACATTGAGTTAGTTAAACACATTCCTTGCAATTCAAACAACTCAAACAAATGTCAACTTGTTGAAAAATTTCAAACCCTTTGTTTATATGTGAGTACACTTCAAGGATAATATATTATTGCATACCTATAAATATATCTTTTTTTTTAAAACAATATATTAGTGGTTTCCCAATATACTAGGCCTTATCTCTACTCACTTATATCAAAGTTAACCTAGGGAACTATGGCTTACATCTTTAATTTTTGCAATATCAAGATTTTGTGGAAAACATTTTTCCTTTTGATAGAAATTCTTAGTTTAAACTTAATCAAGATATTTGATGTGGTAAAAGAAATCTCATTAATCAAAGGTTAACTCATTTGAACCCTCAAATAAATTACATATTGGTTTCATTTTCCAAAACATCTTGGCTTCCAAACAAAGAGAAAACAAGTAAATGCATACCAAAACATTGTATCAAAGTTCTCCCATCAAACAAACATTGATTTCTTAGGTTTATCACTCCAAGGGTAAATCATGCATTTCACTACCTTGATCTTGTAAACAAGTCCCTCTTAGGTTCACACATTAGGATCAATCATCCCATTCATCTCAAAACATTTGACATCTCACCCCACAAACAACTTTAAATTTTTTTGACACAAAAACCTCCTAGACTTGGGTTATCATCAACCAATAACCTAGCTTAGCTATATGTGTGTAAATGAATCATTTTTCATGCATTTATTTAAGTTAGCCAACATCCTTTTGAACAAGTTTATCCTAAGGTAACAAGTATACCTTTAGGATTCACAAGTTCATTAGCATCTTTATCCGAAAAACAAACATCAAACCTAAAGTCTACTACTATCTAAAATTTAGAAGTTCATCATCCATATCACTCACCCCTTTCATCATCTAGAATCACATCAAAATACTTAAATAGGTCAAAAAGTAAAAAAATCTAAAAACATACCTTGTCATACTACATTGTCTCTGAGTTTGAACGTAGGCAAGGCCATCACTGATGAGCCCCTGAGACACATTAGGTCAGTCCTTTAGGATTCTTTCATAATTAACTAGCAATACATCAATGGTCATATCTCATCAATAAATGGTTAGTTGTTAGAATTAGTCAAACTACATCATCTTTGTGCATATAACATAGGTAAGGCCATCACTAATGAGCCCATGAGCCATTAGGTCAGTTTCCCCTTAGGTCTTGGTCTTGTTCTACAACTTAGAAAACACAAAAACATCGAGAAATTTTAAAAAACTAAAACATTGGAAAACATTCAAAAATCCTAAAGAACCTCAAATAGCTTGAAAACCTAAACATTCACATATACCCAAAAAGGAAAAAAGGAAAAAAAAAATAGCCTCAAAACATTGAAAAACATCAAAAACATTGAAATATTCCAAACAAAAACTGCAAAACCAACCATCCCATATTTCTTTCACTTGCAATAAAATTTCATTCATAATAGATTGATCGTCATCATCAACCTTTAGTAAAACAAGTGGAAACAAGTATGCAAATTCATGTAGTGTGAACCTAAATGTAAAAAATATAAAGTCTTGACCATGAGTAAACAACTTGGTAACATTTGTATCAATTACCTATCAAACAATTAGTCTTAGTCAACACATCAGATAAACATGTCCTAGGATGCATCCTTCCTACAATGGACATCATCATCAGAAATCACCTTAGTTATGTTACTTTGGAAAGAGGTACAAATGACATTGATTGTCTATTCATCTTGATCTTTTCTTATGGTTTATCTTATTGACCCATTCCAAGGACCTCTCGATGATGTCTATCAAATTTTTTTAGAGATAAAGGAATGGGGCATCAATCATTATCTTTTTTTTGTGCTTGTGGGATGTTCTTGTAAAATAACATTGACGAATACTTGCTTTGTTGTGTGTAGGGAGGTTGTTTTGAATAAATTTTTGACTATTGTGTATGATTTGGTCCAAAATTTTCTAAACTTCTAAACTGCATTCCAACAAGGTTTCCATATGTCAGGTGTGAACAAGATTATCCTATCTATTTGCAGAGTTGAAGTCCATTGCACTAGATACAAAGCCATCCTGGTTATCAATACTGTGATGCATCGTGTCTATGTGCTATATCCAAAATAAGGAATGAAATGATGAAGTATCCCAATCCCTAAAACAAGAAAATAATCAATCTTGTCACCATATCTAATAAAGTTTCGAAGAATCATAAACTTTTTGGACTTCTGAATCAATTTCGTCACCATATCTAATAAAGTTTCGAAGAATCATAAACTTTTTGGACTTCTGAATCAATCTCAAAATCAATGGTTAATCCATCTTATTCTTCTATCTTCTCTTTGCACTAACATGGTATCATGACAATCAACAAAAGTAATAATGCATCCATCTTGCATCCACAAACCATCAATGTGCATACATCCTACATAATCATAGAATATCATTATCGCATAGAAAATACACAAAAATAAATGCATCCATCTCATAGCATGTAGAAAAGATATTGAAAAGGAAATTAAATCATCCATCATGTTGCATTCATGACATAAATCGTACATTTTATATCATATGCATAAATAAAGAAGCACATCCATAACATAAACATCTACATCTATAACATAAACATCTACATCCATAACATAACATATGCATCCATACATGATCATAAGGCTTAAAATAAAATAACACCATCTCATATATATCATCAAAATGTGACTATCATAATACGAAGTTTGAATCAATGTGTAATCACACCAAAAAATGGATACACATGAGGCTATCAAAAATGAGCCAATGAATGTATATATATATATAACATATCAGGGTTGTACATAAAAAATGTGTCTACAAGTGCAAGACTAGCCTTGGCTCTATCAATCCTTGCAGTGGTGGGACTGATCCTAATGTCCTGTTGATGGTTTTCGATAGACACTACCCAAAGGTTGCTGGTGATCACCACCCCTAGGCTATTTGTGGCCGCTCCCAGAGGGTTGATGTACTAAAGGAGCACCTCCCAAAGCACTAGGTGCCACCCTTCTCTAAGATGAAAAATCCAGTTGGCACCAGTGTGGAGGAACATCTTTGTAATACAACATCTTATAATATGCAACCTCCATCATGGCCTTCCCATACATATGAGCAGACTTCTTGTTTCCTATGACCTATCTCATGTGCCAACTGGATGGTAAGCTATTGGACCTGTTACCTATCTTGGCCCCTTTCATCGAAAACCTATTATACCTTCTAGCAGGTTGCATCTCGCTCACCAATAGCCTACTAGAATTTCTAGAGTAGTTGGTCCCTCTATGTAGTGAGAGCCTGTATCTGAGCGTCCCAAGGGTCAGGTCCTTGTGGATACTATTGTGGTTGTTGTTGATGTTGGTGTGGGTTTGCCTATCATAATGGTTGAATGAAAGGAGGTTGACTCGACACCTATCCAACCCCCTAATCCTACTACTACTACTAGTTCCCATCACTAGGAACCTATCCATCATGGCCATCCCGAGGAGGCTATTGATAAGGCCATTGAAGACCTTTGCCCTATCCTCAACCTTGCCCTCTGATCTATCTTTGACCTCTACCTTGGCTAGGAACCTATCCTTCAGTGGCATCATTTTTTTATTATAGGAAAAGTAGGTTTTGAAGGGACCCAAAAACCCTTTACAAAAAGGACCGTTGCTTCTAAAGATAAAAAAAAATAGAGCGAGCAACCAACCAAAAGATAAAAACTAGTAAAACACCAACCAAAAAGAGGAACAAAAACAACAAAAATTATAGATTCTTCAAAATATCAACAAGTTCCAAATCACTATAAATAATCTTATGATGCATATTCATAACCTCAATGATCTCCTTAGCAAGGATCCCAAAATTATTCTTGGTTTTTTTATGAGTCTGAGTGCAAGGACCCTTCTCATTTATCCCTTTTTTCTGAACACTAGGGAATCCACCATACCACCCATGACTTCTTTCAAACCAGACAAATCCCCCATCCACTACCTAGCTTTCTCATTAAGAAAATGTAGCCCCTCAGCTTCCTTACACATTGCAGGCTTACTGACATTGACAACCTTTTCCAGGTTCTGATGGGCTCTATCCATTTTGTCTTCCAAAATTGCAATTTTAAATTCAAAGTCTTTTTTCATCTTCAACATTTCATCAGTTACAATCTTCATAGAATCAACCAACTAGTTAACTTGGGTCTAGACAAGAGGCTCCTTGGGAGTAGAGGACCCCCCAACAGTATTGGTCAGAGAGCGAACCTTCACATTAGTGAGGTTCATTTCATTAAAATCCCACTTAAAAAGTGGGAAGAGAATTAAGGATCCATATTTCACCATACCTAGCACATTGGGAAAATCCTCCCTATTACAATTAAAAGTGTCCCTGTCATCCACCAAGTCCTCCAGAGAATCCCTAATATCCTTATCATTCAAAAGAGCCTCCTTCCCTTTATTACCATAATTAGGAACCTTAATTTTGCACACAGACCTCTCAAGCTTAACAATCACATTCATACCATGCTCCTGCACCTTCTTATTCTCCAGACCAGCATTAGCTCGCAAAGTCTCAACATTGGGAGAAACATCAACTCCAGTACTGACAGTATCCTCCTAGGTCAAGCACACTTTCTCCTTAACCTTCTTCTAGGAACTTCCATCCTTCAAGCCCACCTTAATCTTCCTACCAGTCATAGGGAAATCCACATCCTTATCCCCCACAATATTTTCCACCAGTTTCTTCTTGCTCGAGGAATCACCTTTGAAATTTAATTTCTTACCACTCATAAGCTTTCCAAGTTTAGCTTTCTAAATCTTAGTGGAATTTTCAGAACCCTTCGCCTCTTCACTACCCATGACATACTCTTCAGATTTAGGGGACTTGGAAGATTTTTTCATCTTTGTATGCTTCCCCTCAAAATAATCAGGAGGTTCTAAATAAACCTCCATAGAGGCTTCTAAACTAGGAGCTAACTCCTCATAGCCAGAACCAATTTCATACCCAGTATCATACTTTGGGTTAGATATCTTTTGGAGACATTTAGAAATCTTCTTAGGCTTATTAGGGATAGTGTAGGACTTAGCATACTTTTTAATTAAGAGGATTAATCCCTCATGTAGGATAGGGTTCTTTGGGTTTCTTTTACGGTCTCTTATACCATTTTCCAAGGAGGAAAGTAAATAAAAGGGGAAAGAAACCCTTTTCCTATGCCTAAAGTGATTCAATAGAACAAAATGGTACCTAGAAAGAATTGAAAAGTGGACATCAAGAGTAATATACCTCATTATTTCTTCAACCACATCACCCCAGATTGCTTTGATGGAGTTGCAAAGGTAACCACCAGATTTTTCCTTCTCCAATTATCTCCTTTCATCATCCTTGAAAAAAATATCCATAGCAACACTCGACTCTTTCTTATCCCTATAGACTTTCCTCCCCTCAATGGAAAAACCTATAATATTAGCAATAAAATCTACCGTGATATTAAATTCCATCTTGAAGACCTTTGAGACTCTACTCTGCCAACCCTTAACAAAAACCTGTGATGCCTTAGGATCAAACCCATCAAGTCTTTCCATATAGGGAGTAACATCCCTAACCTACAGTAGCTCCCAGACCTTCTTATTGCTCTTAGAAGAGTCATAAGAAATTAGTTTAACATGATTCCTCTTGCCACCCATGACAACAACATAGAGAAATCACAACAACATCAAGCATTTGTAGAGAAATAAAGAAGCCTTAAGAATATGAAGGCTTTACAAACACCCACAATCAGTGTGGGAAGAGTGAAAAGATAGGAGAAAATTATTATTCTTGAATGTTGATCTTTACAAACCTCTACCACATCATCAAACTGCAAGGAAAAGCCACTATGAAGATCACACTTGGATTTGATATACCACATGATAATCAACATGTAATATAAAAAAATAATGATGTGATCCCTTTCCTCAACCCATATGCAAATCATGATTTAGAATAGATAGGACTTTGATGGGGAGGGGGTAATTCCCTTCCCAAAAATTATACTCATGAACCCCATAATTAACAAATTTATCCGCAATACAATTTCCCTCTCTATAAATATGAGAAATGAAACATTGATCAAATGAATTCAAAATGGCCTAGGCATTGAGAATAATAGGTTCAACCAACCAAGAAGGAGGAGTAGAATTTTTAAGGTTATTGGTAATATTTAAGAAATCACCCGCATTCTAAGCCTCACTAAAACCTTTAGACTAAGCCATCTTCAGACCATGATAGGTAGTTGAAGCTTCTGCGAAGTGGCTTTTTTGGATTCCCAAAGGGAGTGCCATTGCAAAAAAAAACCTACCATTAGATTCATGTAACACTCCACCACAACTAGCAGGTCACAGATTACCTTTCACAGCTCCATCAAAATTGACATTCATCCAACCAACAAGAGGATCTTTCCAAATAACATCATTCCTAGAAGCCTTACCTTTCTTCAAAGGAAGAGAAATATTAAAATGAAGATTCAAATTTAGGGAGACACAAGCATCTCAAGGTGAAACAATAGTCTTAGGCCCACTTTGAAAGGACACCTCAGACAAAAAGTCCGCCTTGATAGCAACACAAATCTTATAAGCAAGCTTTATAGAGGAAAGGGAATTATCCCTAAATATTTTGTTATTTCTTTCCAACCAAATTCCCCATACCAAATGAGGAAGAGTAAGAGACCAAAGTAAATATAAAGTAGGATTAGAGGACTGGCACAACCATTGAGACCACAAATAATCAATAGAAGAAATAAAAACCCAACTCAAGTTCTGAGGAGAGAGCACATGGGCCCAAACATCCCCCATAAACCTACAACCAATCAAAAGATGATACACATCCTCCACAACTTCTTCACAAAGAAAACATCTGCTAGGCATCATAAAACCCCTTTTCACAAGATTATCAATACTAAGCACCTTGTTTTGGAAAAATAACCAAAAGAAAAAATCACTTTAGGAATCAACTTAGGGAACCAAAGAGAGGCCCAAAACGGGGTAGGAGCAATAAAAGAACTTTGGAGAGAAAAAGTAGTCGAAATAGAAAATTTTCCATTGGAAAAAAACTTCCACACCACCTTGTCATCTTGGGAAAAGGAAGGTATATTAATAGAAGATAAGGATTTAAATAGAATTTCCATAATGGGGTTAATCACATGCAGCCTTTTCTAAGAGCCATTATCAATGTAATTGACAACAAATCTGCCACAATGACGAATACAAAGATTCATAAAAGGAAGATCCCATATCTCATCTTTGACCAAGCCATTCCCAAACCACTAGTCTTCTCAAAAGAGAATCATTCTACCCTTCCCCAATTTCCATTGCAATCCCTTAGAGATAATACTTCTAGATTTAACCATAAATTTCCAAAGGGATGAACGAGAAGGAGGGGAGAAACCACTGGCAAGAAGATCCCTAATGTGATCCACCCCCCAAAGATATTTACTAGAGATAATTCAGGCTCATTAAATATTTCCAGAGATAAGGTTCCACAACTTCTTAGCAAGTAAAGCTAGATTTGATTCTCTTATTTTATGAATGCCCAAGCCTTCCACCTTCTTAGGCTTGCAAACATCATCCCAAGACACCAAATGCAACATTTTCTTCTCTTCAACCCTAGACCAAAGGAAAATTTTCTGAATACTTTCAATCTTCTCCAAAAACTTCAAAGGCATCTAAAAAAGACTCAAAGAAGAAATAGGGAGGTTTTGGAAAGTAGACTTAATCAATTGAACTTTGCTAGCTTGGCTCAACAAAGCACCTTTCCAACTAGCCAGCCTAGAATTAAACTTATCGACTAGACCATGTGAGAAATAATCAAGAACAAAATTAGAGCACAATGGGAGGCCCAAATAAGATGAGGGAAATTCCCCATAGTGACACTACAATATACACATAATTCTTTGTTTCCTATGCTTAGGAGTATTAAGAAAAAACATAATACTCTTGGGAAAACTAATCTTTTGTCTAGACGTTGCTTCATATTTCTACAAAATAAGCCTAATAGCTTTGGCCTCTTTAATGGAAGACTCACTAAGAATAAGGGTGTCATCCACAAAATTGCTAGAGGGAACAACTATGATTATGAGAAGGAGAAAGCCCCAATAACTGACCAACATTGATAAACCTTTAAATTAATCTTCCAAGAGACTCAACCATTATGATAAAGAGAAATGGAAAGATAATATCTCCTTGTCTCAATCCCCTTGAACAAATAAAAAAAGACAAGGGGAGCCATTAACTAAGATAGATAATTTCAGAGTAGAGATTAACTTCCTAACCAACAACACTAACTTCTCCCCAAAGATAAAATCTTTCAAAATATTTAGGAGGAATTCACAACCAACTCTATCATAAGATTTAAGAAGGTCCAACTTCAAAAGAAAACCAACCTGTTTATTAACCGTTAAGGAATTGATATTCTCATGGAAAGTAAGAAATGAGTCAAGGATTTTCCTCCTAGGAACAAATCCAATTTTCTTAATCAAAATAATTTGAGGGAGAGCCTTTTGTAATCTAATCAACAACACTTTAGAAAATATCTTATAGATGGAATTACATAGGCTAATAGGACAAAACTGACCAAAATATGAAGCCCTCGACTTCTTCAGAACCAAAATAATAAAGGAGGAGTATAACTCTTTTAAAAGATTACAAGTGCCAAAGAACTCTTTAGTAGCATTCACAACATCCTTCACCACAAAGTCTCAAAAAATTTGAAGAAGAATATAGGGAACCCATTAGGTCTGGGCACCTTATTACCTTCAAAAGAGAAAACCACACTCTTAATCTCATCATCTAAAGGAATTCGAGCCAACTACCAATTGAGGTCATTATAAATATATTAATATATTAATAATATATAATATAATATATTAATAATATACTAATATATCAATATATTATTAATATGTTAATAATATATATAACATAATATATTATTAATATATTAGTATATTAATTATATATTAATAATATATTATATTATTATATACATGTACTCGGTTTCAAAAAATTGTAAGTTTCCTGTAGACACCTAAAATTGCCCTGACTAGCAAACAACACTATTTAACTAACTCTCACTCTTTTGATTAAATAATACATTATTATTTAATTATTATCATTTCTCATATTCATCTATTAATTAAGTGATTTAACATTATTTAATTAATTCATCCTCAAATCATCATTTACATCAGGAAAAACCCTAATTTCCTCTATTAATTGAATAATATTATATTATTTAATTAATTCTTTTTTTCATCATTTTTTACTATTTAAATAAATTTCATTTATTTAATAATGTCCTAATCTAACTTTATTCTTCCCAATTAATTAAATAACATCAATTATTTAGTTATGTCACTAATTTACCTTATTCTCCTAAATTAATTAAACTATTAAGTGGTAATAGTTTAATTAATCACTTTCCCCTAAACTTGATTGATTAAATAAATTATTCAAAACATCATCCAAAAGGTCAAATCAAACAAATAGAACTTGGTTTGCAAAATTAAAAGATGATTTGCACATTTAATTCAAAAAGATTAATTAATGAAATCAATTAATTAATTATCTTCACCCACTTTCATGATTGAGCAAATTACGATCCCTTGATTGCTCACTCTGATTGGCTTACTATTCTTCAATTCCATAGATTATTCAATCTATTTCCTCAATCCCACTAAATACTCAAATTGATTTCTTCAATCACACTGATTACGTAATGAAAATACACTGATTATTCCCATCTAAATCCTTTCAATGGTTTTCAGTCGTTGATCAAGATATTCTACTACGCAATCTCAAGCATTCATTTTGAAAGAAAAATTATATATAACAACCTCATTTCTTCTAAAAAATGATCGGAGAATCAACATCTTTTTCACAACGAAGTAATGTTGAAATCTTAATCAATTTTTGGATGAAATTTACATACATGTTTGATCAAACATCTCGCATCTTTGAAGCTCTTTTCTACGCACAAATGGAGGCTTCACATTGATGCACTGAACAATCCAACATCTTTGTGAACACACTTCAACACGGGATGGTAAAGCTATATTATATTGAATTCATTGTTATTGTTTTGTTTCAATTGCTTTTGTGAATTCATTGTTCTTCCTAGTTTCATTTCGTGAGTAATGGGTGTGAATCTTGGCTTTTTTTTGGATTAGATTAGTTTAAATTCAAGTATTATTTTAATTTCTTAATGCTCTATCGATTTCCCCCTTACACATTTTGGCACACCTGGTGGGACCACGGTCCTTAGCACTAACTATTTCATGAGTGAATTTTGAAGTTGCAAGTCTCAGAAACAATTAAAAAAATTTCACGCAAAAGCTACAAAAAACTAATGCGGTGGATTTTTTGTTCCTGCCGCAATCGACAATGTTTTGGCCACTTCTACCTTTTATGTTCACTTTTGCACATAATAGAGCTGCACTTGACTTTTTGAAGCACTTTTGGTTCCAAAATTAGGTTCGCAGGCGTACTAAAGGAGGTTGCTTCTGCTTAAAAATTTCTCCTTTGCTCTGTTGAATTTTTATATCTGAAATTTGAAAAGTTATTTTTTGATTTCTAATGCTAACAATTGCTTGATTTGAATGTTTGACAGGTGCTAACGTTCTTTATTTAGGATTTACAGGAGCATGGCATGAATTTTTACCCAAGAACAAACTAACAAGTTTTATTATAGGGAAAGCGATCGGTCGAAGTTTAAATTTTCTTAGAAGCTTTTATAGTTAGGAAATTTTTTAAATTTGGTGCATAAAATGAACCCCACAAACCAAATGATTTTCAATTTAGTGCTTAAAAAGAATCTTTCAAAATATTTTTTAGCTTAGAAAAACTTCAATTGGTGTTTAAAAGGAATTTTCATAAGCTTTCTAGCCTAGGATAACTTTTCAATTGGTGCTATAAAATGAACCCCACAAATCCACATGCTTTCAATTGGCACTCTAATTTATTTATTTTACTAAGATTTCTAGATTAGAACAAACACTTTGTTTTGGTGCTCTAAAAAATGCTTTCCTTTGACCAACAATTTCAATATGTTGACGAAATTAGCGATCTCTTTTTGTTGAACAATTAAGCCAAGGCTTTAGAAACACTTCAATTGGTTATTAAAATTGGACAAATCAATTTTAACTTGCACATTGATATCTAATTGCTTGAAATCCAAACTACTTCACTTGTACACACTTTATTTCATTTTATTTTATTTTTATTCTTATTTTATTTTCATTTTTTTGAGGTTTAAAAAGAGCATTGCAATGAATTGTACATTGTGCATTCTATGTTTGGAAAACTAGGTGTCTATCCTCTCCCCTCGTGCCTTTTGGTGATCTTGGGTGATGAAAAGCATCTTGATTTTTGCACTTTTTTTTTACATTTCAAAACATACCTTTAGAGGGTTTGCATCCCAATTTGTGAGAGGGAACAACCTATGTAGTACTTTTGTTTTGTTTTTCTATATAAATAAATTGTGGCTATGACGAAAGTCATCAACCACTTGGTGTGAATGTTTTATACCGAGGAAAGTCTCCCTTAGTATTCATGAGATACATAAAACCCACAAGGGTTGCGAGACCTCTTAATTGAGTGAATCAGCACATGTATAGACACAAGTCTATCCTAAAACATGACTAAGAACCAATGTTGTAGAAGCCACCTCTTTTTAGCCAATTTTTTTTTTTTAAGTGGTGCATCGAGACTCTGGTTCTGAGAAGTTACTTACCAAGTTTGACTTATGGTTGAGCTTAAAGAATTCTCCAATTTTTGCATGTAAAATCATCCCTTCAAGGCATGATGCAAGGCCACCTAGGAAGAAAGTGTCTATCCCTAGGGTGTAAATTATCTTCACAAAATTTCCAAATCTTTCAATTACTTTAAAACATCAAACAATGTGCTTGAATTAAAAAGAACATACCAAAACAAGCATTGAACATGGTTCTCAAACTTCAAACCCTTTTGACTTAGTGTGAATCCTTTGAAAAGAGCCCTATATTTTCACTCCTTAAGGATATCTCAAAACAATATCCCTAAAGGTTTCTAGATATTTAGGCTCACATTTCAAGTCACATTAAAAAAAAAGTTAAACATTGGAAACTATGACTTTAGCATTTCAACTTCCAAAGAACTTTGAGATTTTTTGGAAGGAGATGTGTTTAAATTTGTAGACACTTAGGGTAAAATAGTTTTGATTGTTGTGTTGCATGATATCACTTGCCAAAATCTCAAATTAGATCAAACGAAGTTATCCAAAACTGCAAAATTCATCCAAACTACTGCTAATACATAAACTAGAAAGAAAAATTGAACAAACGTCGCTTTTGCTTCTATTTTTTCCACACTTGACCAAAAACTGGTTGTAGTTGACAAAAATCTACCACTTTTTCTCTCTATCTTATGACAGTTACTAATGAAAACCTATCACTTTTAAGAAATTGAGCACACCTAATCTAAATATTGCCACAGTTGACCTTTTCTATGCCACACTTGACAAAAATTTCCAACCGCACTTGCCAAAAATTAGGTTGCTTTTTCCCAAGAAGATCACTTCTACCTATACAATTCACCAGTTAGAAAAACTTGAAACAGAGGCCGCTTTTGAGAAAATTGACCACAATTGCTTTTTTTTATCTGGCCACACTTGCCCAAAATCTAGCTGCTTTTGACATAATTTTCCGCATTTGCTCCAAACTTATCGCTTTTGCTCCATTTTTTGGTGGAAATCATAAAACCAATCCAAAATTGGTTGTAAATCCTTTTGAGAATGAAATAGTTAGACTCCCTATAACAATTCATAAATCCACATCAGTCCAAATTCCATTTACGAAATCAAAAACACTTCAATCTAGCTTTAGGATTCAAAATCAAAACAACTTTGGATTATTCCTTCACTCAAACTTCCAAGTTATCAACATTTGCTTGAACCTCAAGGCTAGTTCAAGTAGATTTTCCACAACATATCCTCTAGATAAATGAAGTGGAATATTGGTCCAAGTTTTTCAACATTTTGAATCCAAAAAGTTAGCATCATTTCCAAAAACATTCACCAAATCAACACATCAAACATCAAACCTAGTTTTAGGATACTTATCAAAACACAATACTTTTGGATTATTCCACTTGCTATCACTATTGTTAGGATATTGAACCTCAACCTTTTCTTGTCACCTCACAGCTAGTGCAAGCAGAAGCAAGAACATATCCTCCAAAAATGAAGATAAATATCGACCGTCCAAGTATTGTGCCACATTTGTATCCAAAATATTGGTATCATCCTTCAAAACATCACTCATAAAAATAAAAAAGCATCAAAAATAAAAAACCATATCCAACAATCAACAAACTTTTGTCTCAAAGGTTTACACATCCCAACAACATGTCAACATCAATATATTACCCAAATAACTCTTATCAAGGGTCACAACATCAAGTAGGGAAAATAAGTCTACAATAGCAATTTGACCTAAATGCACTTGAAAAACAAGTTGACAAACTTTATCAACAACGCTTTGGACACCATCAAAAGAGTGAGTCACACTATTGACAAGATCATGTCACTCATCAAAACACAAATTCATACCATCAACAACATGTTCAGCATCAAGACACCTCATACCAACAACCACCATACTATGAGTCTTCATACAATGCACAATATCAACAAGGGTTACAACAAATGTTATGCAAAATCAATATGGATCTTCCTTCATTCAAAACCCACAACAAGAAACAAACACACACCCTCAAACATCTCAATATCCACAAATACCTCAATATCCACATCAACAAAACTTCCAATATCATCAAAACATTGATTCATATAAACAAAAAATTCTATTTCCATAAAATAAAGTGAATCAACAACATCAATGGTCACAAAATCAAAATTAGATCACCCAAAACCAAAATCACACTACTGAATTTGACTCCATTTTTCGATGAACGCTCGTCGATCGTTGGACAAATATTTGTTAGAAAACTAATGAAATGACAAAAACATTTTCATCGCTATTCCGACGACGCATTAAACGTCGAAACAACGGCGCAGATTCGTCGGTCGTCAGCATCATAAATGACTCAAATGTTTGTCGGAATATCGATGAAAACTTTGTGTATCCACTGATGAATTACAACCAAAATGCAATTGCAATGGCTCTTTCGAAGTGTCGAAACAACACTAGAAGTTTGTCACCATTTCGATGAAATGGGCAAGGAGTTACCACAAAGCCTTCGTGGCAACTAAGCAAATTTGTTGGACCTTTTATGTGATTCGTTGGTGGCTTTCGTCGAAATTGTGATGAAATGGGAAAGGAGTTACGATGAAGCCTTCATTGTAGCTATGAAACTTCGTCGGAGATTTTTTGTGATTCGTCGGTGGCATTCATTGAAATTGCGATGAAATGGGCAAGGAGTTACGATGAAGCCTTTGTTGCAGCTAAGCAACTTCGTCGGACCTTTCTTGTTATTTGTTGGTGGACTTCGTTGAAATTACGATGAAATGGGCAAGGAGTTATGATGAAGCCTTTGTCACAGCTATAGAAACTTCGTCGGACCTTTTCAGTGTTTTGTCAGTGGTTTTCATCAAAATTCTGACGAAACAATGCAATTTTTTTAAAAACAAATATTCGTTGAAATGTACCATCGATGAGAGATCAATCATTAGCACAGGATAGAAAAATCACTCTGATATTCCATGTCTTTCTGATGACTTCCGTCGGCAAGACAGATCCAATGTCACACCGATCTGACCTCTTCAGGAGTTTTGAACACTGCTAGTTATCAACAAGACATTCTGAGGGTCTCACCAATTAAACAAGTGTCTAAGAGCAAGTAAACAAATGGAACCTATTAATTTTCCTATTTTGGGGTTCTTTAAATCATATAATAGATACCATCTTCTTGTGTATAATGTACTTATATTCAGTTTTGAATTCGAGACCAATTGTCATTGCACATTCCATTTTACTTGCACAGAGTATTCTATAAGCAATATATTGATAATGCCAAATGGTTTATGGTGTTGTACAACTCTACCTATCATCACAGTTCTTTTGTTCCCCCTGAGAGAATCCCGCAAAGACAAGTTTACAATACCAAGTCAAATAATATGAAAAAGACTTACTTCCATTCAAATTAAATGATTATTCTCACAATGGCAATTGTCTAATTACAACAAAAATTCCATGAAAGGTTATACATGTTTCATAAGAGATGACTGATCATACATACAGACTGCAAGATGCATAGAAAAAGCATTACACTTGAGAACAACCAAGGGCTAACAAGGGAAGGAGTTAAGAAACGTCTGGATTAAAGAGAAAATGTGTAGGGAAAATGTTGAGCAGTGTCAAGAGAATAGAGCTTGTAGAACATATTCTTGACCTAATCAAGCTCTTGAACAACTTAAACAAAATTAAAATACTAACACATACATGAGACATGTAATGAACTTCCAATATCTACTATCTTTTTCATTAATGTAGAGGTAGGTAAAGGAGAAATAATTATAATTGTAACACTATTCATAGTCCAATAAATTATGTTCATAATTTGTGTTCAATGGACCTCAGTTTTATCATTATACTGCCCATCTAATACCATTATTTAATCCAGGGTTCAACTATCTCAGATCTAAAGAAGCACCTTCAATTAACCATTTAAAGTACTATAAAACAAGGTAAGACTTTTACTTGAGAAAGATTGGGTACACTTGTAGGATTAAAGTTCTCGCAATCATCAGGATTTATTGGCACACAGAAAAAACTTGCAACATATGAAGTAATGGATGACTATGAAGTTAGTGAAATGGTCCTTAATATGTGATTGGTTTGCAAATTGATTGGTAGAAAATAAGGTTACAAACAAATCTACATGAAAAATTATGAGGACAATCTACTGTAATCATGAAAATAGATGAAAAGTGCAAAGGAAAGAGCTGAGCTACACCTCTAGAGCCTATAAAAAACACATGCAAGAAACATAAAAAAAAAAGAACAAACCAGTTTTTGGATGAATACAAAATGGTGCCTTCAACAAGTGATTCATATGCTTTCACACCTGACACAAGACATTAAGAATATTTTAGTCTTCCTCTATGAAATTAACTACTTACAGAATAAAACCAGAAACCAATATTATATACCTCCATGTCTAACCGAGGGTAGGTATAAGAGAGAAAAAATTCCTCAATGCAATGCCGAAAAATATCAATGTGTATGTAGGTTTGTATTACTCAAAATAGCATTTCACTGCCTAAGGAAAAACACCAAAGTGATGTTTTAAATTTCAATCTTCACATAGGCTCCCTTATTGCTACACATGCATATACAAGCATTATTCGAGCTCTAAACTATTCAAATATTAAGGATTTAATTAGCTATAAGATGGAAAGTTGTTGTTTAGACATAATCCATCATCTTTTACATACCTTTATTCACTTCTAGTGCTTCAGATAAATTTGTGTAAATGAGACAAAAATGTGAATCTTTTATGACAAAGAAAACTCTTAAAAGGAGGGGGGAGAGAGAAAAGGGTAGGGGGCAAGAGAATGCTTGAATGTATAGAAAATTATAACATTTTGATCATTATAACAATGAAACAAATCTTAAGTTTGAAGCATTAATATCATTTACAACATTTATGATCAAGAATGAATGTAAGTAGATAAACTTTTGCATACTTACAGATGGTACAAAATTTCATGGTTAAGTTGAAGCCTCCCATCAACAACAATATCCAAATATCCTTGTATCTATCTCAATCGAGCCTCTAAACCCTTCAGAGCTGTCAATTTTTCCACTAACCTGTTATGCACAAAAGTCAAATTTTAGAGTTATGTCACCACTAAAAACAGAAGAAACAGAGCTTTGAAACCAAATCCACACACAACACAATGTGGTATTCATACAAAGCCATACAAACAAACTAAACTTAGAACATTGGAATGGAAACAACTTCAAATTATGATGCAGAGCATGGATTCGTGGTATAAAGAATCATTTTTCTGCCACCATAGTGAAAAGTTAGCACTTTCTTTCATCTTTGCATATTGGTTTGATGCTTCAAATGATGCATTTCTTATATTGAAAAGTGCATTACCTTATTGAGCTTCTCTTTTTTTCAAGAATAGTTTAATATTCTCTACTTAACAGGGCCAACCATGTGACGGTGGAAGCTCATTTGGCCCCTCCCCCCCTCACATCACTCTCAATTCCCCATACACAATCATATAACATTAATCATTCATTCATCCATTAATAACATATAACATTCATTCATTCATCCATTAATAACATATAACATTCATTCAAACATATAACATTCATTAATTAACATATTCACATTCATTCATTAACATATAATATTCATTCTTTCAGTTTTTACATATTATCAAAAATATGGTTGTCATGATATGATTACAATCACTTTTTTTTTTGTTTCTTTTTTAAAGCTACAAAAATCTAAAGTGGAGTATCGTTTTCTAAATCATCTATCCCCCCTTTAGTTGTTCTACCCTCTGCTCATGATCTTAATGTACGCCTAGTCGTCTGCTCATGACGTGGACACCGCTGCAAGGGGGGGTCTACTGCAATAACAAAAAAATGTTAAATTGATATGTTTTATTATTATTGTTACAAGTATTTCATTAATTAAAACAACATTAGAGTGGTTCTCTTTACCTAATGGGTCCACATCATGTTCCTGAACTTTTGTTATGGACTCATGCTCAACATGCTGAACACCCTCTAAATCCTGATCTGCAGTTGAAACATGAAAGGTTACATTAATTAATACACCAATTGAAATTAAATATGCTTAAGAGAAGATGAGAGTGGTCCTATTTACATGATGGGGCCACATCATGTTCCTGATCTTCTCTAGCTTGATCATGCTCAACACGTTGATCACACTCTACATGCTCTAAAGTTGAAACACAAAAGGTTACATTAATTAGTACACCAATTGCAATTAAATATGTTTAAAAGAATTTTAGAGTGTTCCTCTTTACCTGATGGGGCCACATCATGTTCCTGATCTTCTCTAGCCTGATCATGCTCAACATGTTGATCACGCTCTACATGCTCTAAAGTACCGGGATGAACACCATGACCTTCATCTGCAAGTTGTGCTCCACCCTCACCAGGCTGCATTCCAAAGTCATGTGAAGTATTATCATTGCTTGAATGTTTAAAACAAATAGGCATGTAATTACTTTATGGTGGAAATTAATGTTGAATAGATTGCACAAGTATTCAATTTTAATCAATTTTAAATAAACTTTATTGATTTTATTTACCTGCATGTCGAATGCAGTGGAAGATTGTGTTTTCCCAGTCAAGACTCTTAGGCGTTGAACCATGGCTCCATAGCCTTGCTAGAAGGAAATCTTTAGGTCATCTTTTGTGGGAACTCTGTTGAATTTCGAGCCCTACATTTTTGCACAAGATCATGAATTTTGCTTATATGGTGTGATAAAACCAAAATTATTTTCAATTTATTATTTGGATACTATATTTCATTTATTGATACTTACAATTCATGCGGCTAATTTCATATAACCACCAGAGCCATGTTTGTGCTACACGTGTTTTTCTAGTCTTGCCTTTATTGTCTTTGATGTGTCGGGCAACCTATGAAAACTTTAGAATATGTTAGATTATGTAAAAATAAAGAGTAATCAGTATATAATTACATTGTTGATAGTATCACATACCTTCCTTGGCCCAGTGGTGTCTTTCCTTTTTTCTTTTCAGCCTTCTCCTTTCCATCTGACACCAGGTCCTTCCACTCCCTCTCCAAAATCATGGGGGGATGCTCATACTTTTTGTTCTTCTCTAAATGTGGCCTATATTGGTCCCTCACATACTTTAGATAGGTACCAGCTTTCTGAAGGACCTTGGTTCGGTTGAATTTTTTATCACCGAAGAGCACAACTAAACGATTAATGAGCTCATCTTTTAAATCTTAATTTTGGACATTCCACCCTGTATGTATGGTGGGCCCAAAGATCTCCAATGTAATATCACTTAGATGTCTATAAAAAACATCATTTCCTGCAAAATGATCACGGGATCAATAGTCTAAAAAGAGTGATCAATAAGTAAATTTTAATTGGATTATATATAATAATAATTAAAACAATTTAAAGTACCTGGGACCTTCTCTATATTTATGGGAATGAAATCCTCGGTCACCACAAATGTGATCGGAAATGTTCATGTACTAGTAATATGGGAAGATCCAGGAAATGCTGCTAAAATATCACCAGTACTAGTGGCCTCTGCATCCCCAGGTACATGTCCTGACGCATGTTCTGGCATGTGTTTTCCACCAGAGGGTGCACTAACAGATGCCTGCATGGTATGTGTTGCTGAAATTTTAGACAAAAATATAGGCATAGATGATAGGGTCAGATGACGTGATGTATCCATAGGAAGATTAGGATGGACACTTGTACCAACCCCTACTCCTCGAGCAACACTTGCAGTACCCTAATCATGGCCAGGAGCATCATGAGGATACAAAAAATCCTATAAAAACAACACATATTTTAGTTCATGACATAAAAGAGTACAAAATATAAAACCATGAATGAACTTATGTTATAATTAAAGACCTCATGACAACTTGCAAGTTTTGTGATCTCTCAGTCAATATTTTAACCCTCTCTTATCTCATCAATTTGAGGCACTATGAATAACAACTTAAGGATTTCTTCATTGCATTTTTTTTGGTCTTATCATATCGAGAGGGTTTGTTGAATAAGCAATGTCATCATCACATAATATTGATTGCACCTCCCTATGGATGCTCTCATCTACTGCTGGTGCCTTTCCCCGATCAGTCGACTGCAACAAGAATATTAAAAACATTATCGAAATTAACCCAATAAACTTATCAAAACAACATAATAATAAAACATTTTTCTCATATCTAATTTGTACAATTACAATGAGGTAAACCCTTGTCGAGTAGAAGCGCGTGAAGATAAATCATGGCTGTTGTCTAAAAGCCTTCTCCATATGATCAATGTCCCACTGTGACAAAAATTAAATATAAAAACATTACCAAAATGAAACCAATAGACTTACGAAAAAAACATAAGAATAAAATGGTATATTGGAGTCATTAATTGGAGGTTGGGTAAAATGGTACATAGTACGTACCACCCCCATAGTAACTATGTTTGTAACTAAGTGATTCAAATTGTAATCGATTAGCAACTCTTCCCCTGTAGTTATTGATTTTATCGCATACTTAATACATGGTTTCCCTCGCGCACCTCGAATATGCAATTGGGTTGCTTATTTATTGACCCAGGTCGTGTACTGTTTATAAACCCAGCAATATTTCCTGATGATTTTGGCCTTCCGTCAATGTACATAGCCACTCCTTTATTTTGATCCTTATCTTTTAGTTGTATATAATTTGCTGATAGTGCATACCTACACATACTTTGTGTACATTGAACCAGTTGCATCCAATCTTTGTAATTGTAACAGGGTCCGACATACTCCATCAATTCAATAACTTTTTCATAACAGACCTTTATTTCGTCCATGCAAAATAGGCCCAAACCATGTAATGATGATGGTGTTATGCGATATATTCTCTTGTTGACACAAAGATCAGTGTTTATTAGAGGAAGTTCATTGGGTACCCATTGTTTCCATAGATTTTTGTACCTCAAGGGCACCTCAACGCTGCCTATGCTCTCATCATCATAAGAACATGACCCCCCTTCAGCAAGAAAAAATTTCATGTGTTTACAAAATTTTCTTCTAATCTTTTGACCTCTAGTTGATCTCCCCCTTTTAGACATACTACATGTCTCACTTTCCTCTTCTCTTCCTGAATTTACCTCGCTCGAGGAAGATAGATCTAACAAATACCTATTTGGTGGTATCTGCACTCATAAGGATGTTGGATGAAGTTCTTTCATGGTGATGTGATCCTAAGGTGAAATTATGATTAATCTATCATTTCATCGCTAGAATTTCACAGGTTATAAGGTAATCAAGTCTTGATAGATTGCAAGTTATTGTTACTACCATCCAAATGTGTCCATCACAAATCAAATCTACTTAAAGTTTTAACTCCCAAACTTTGTAACAAGTGTTAAATGTGACTGGTCCACCAGTTACACAACCAAGGCCTAAAATGTATTCTCTAATTGTAATCAAAGGACTTTTTCTCTTCATTCAAGTAAATAAACTTGAAGGGAAACACCACCAATTGGTTTATTGGACACCTACATGACTAAAAATAGCAGCAAATTTATATTTAATTTTCATATGTCTAAGTGGTTAATGGGGAGGGAGTGTGTACTAGGCCTAGTTAAGTCATCATAAATTTATGCTTTGGCAATAATTTTTTTTTAAGTAATTTTAAATCTTCCTATGTCTAATTGCTAGGAGACTTTTGGTATGTTTTAAGGTAGGATGATTGATGAAAAATCCCAAAGAGCCTTTCTCCATGGTATCCAGGTACACATAGCAACACTCTTCTCTTATACCATTGGACATGATTTAAAGAACTTAGCTAGGAATTATTCATTTAACCTAAGATTTTCTCATAATTCCATCATTGGAAAAGTATGATAAAATTTTTCTATTATGAAGAATTGTTCTATGTGCCTCTAGTAATCACTATAAATGTTTGTAAGGATAAAATGACTAATTGCATTAGGTAGGAGAGAATCAACTTTGAGTTCTTCAAAGATTATATTCCTCTATTCATAAATTTTAAGGGTTGTGTGTGGAGGAGGTTATCACTACCAAGAAGGGAGGAGGGCATTCTTGTATTCTTTTATAATTTTCATTATTCTTATTTATTTTACATTTACATTTACAAATACACATACATATGCATTTACCATTTTCATTTATTTCTCTTGTAGTTTAATAGTTTGATCAATTTCATATTATATGTGTTTAAGACTTTAGAATTCCAATTACATTAATTTATGGATATGTTGTATCTATAACACTACAAAACCATATGCTCTTTGCATTTACACTTGCATTTAGAAATACACATTTATATACATAGATATAGATTTGTTTAATGATATGTTGCATTTATTGTTCTAGGAGAGCATC
>VDFB02086081.1:245482789-245496293 GCA_007258455.2 Sequoia sempervirens
CGTGGGAAAACCCTTTCAGGAGAAAAACCCACCACACCAAGCAAAAAAAATTTGTATTATAGTGAACAAAGTCCACATACAGAGTTACAGTATGTTGCTCTCATATGTCTATTCACACTCTCAATACAAGCAACATTACAATTCCTAACCAGTCTCGTTCTCTCATACTCACAACTCAACTCCAAAAAACACTATTACAATGCATTACACATTATACCATTTTCCTCCTTAGAGAATTCCAATCAATCTACATCACCAGACCCATGCAAGAAACATACCATTCAGTTCCCATTCGTAACTGTAGACACCTAAAATTTGGACACTTAATTTATCCAAATTTGTCCCCTTTCATCTAAGCATCCCCTTATCCTCATTAATTAAGTAATATCACTATTATTTAATTAATCCCTCTAAAGTTCTTCTAATCCCTAAGGTATCTAGTTAAATAATTAAATACCTTCCTCTTTCATCAAATGAATTAATAAAATATGACATTTATTTAATTCCTCACATGTCACATCCTCCATCTTTTATTATCTAATCTTAATCCATCTTCTAATCTCACCATTAGGATGTGCACATGCCTAATCCTTGATTAGGAGGTGTCACATCCTCCAACTTTTTCAAGTTGGCTTCTAATCTTTCTTAGCCACCTAACCTTTCTCTAACCCCTCATCAACTTGTCTAATCACCCCCTTTAGTCAACTCTTCCCATCCCCCAACGAATTTTTAATTCTTTTTGTCTTCCCAAAGTCCTTTGAGGAATTTTTAATTCCACTCATCTTTCAAGGAATATTAAATTCCTTTTCTCTTCCCCATGTCCTTTATGACATGTGTCCTTGGTCAACCTTATTAAAGACTTTCTCCTTTTGGGCAAGGCACTCCACTTCCCCATGTGAATTTTTAATTCACCCTTTAATCCCCCAATGCACTCAAAAGGAATTTTTAATTCCTTCACTTCTTCCCACATGTCCTCTCTTTATTCTTTATTCTTTCCCCTCTCTACATAAGGATATTTGAGGAATTTTTTAATTCCTCACATGTCAGCAAGTGCCTCACATGAGGGGAAGTTGTCCAATCCCAAGGTACTGTACCCCCCTCCATGTCATGTACTTCATCCCTTCCACCTCATGTCCGCTGCCTTTTTGGGGCTATATCACATGCATAATAGGGATGTGTGAGGGGCTTGTGAGTTCTCAACTCACCTTAGCCTGTCTTGATCAACCCCAGGTGGCTAATCCATTTTCTCTAGGAATTCTCAAAGGAATTCCTAAATACCCCCCTCTTTTCTCTCATTTGGGGGAGATCATTTTGCTAGCCAAACTCTTGCAATTTTATTTCTCAATCTACACTTAGTCATTTTCATGTTTTCATCCATTTGCACTCATCATCACATCATCATTTAGCTTGCATCTTGTGCCATCAAAGGAGCATACACATCAAAGATCGAAGGGCCAACCAAAGGATCGATTCGAGACAAGGTATAATGTTCCATTTGTTGCTTTTATCTTGTGTTGATTCCAGCTTAGGCTAATCTTGAGGTGTAGGTTGTTTCCAGTGTTGCACTCTTTAGTTTCTTGCTGTTTTCCCTAGCATATATATGACCTATCACGTTGCGGCGTACGGAGGGACACAAATGGGTCTGCCTGCTTTCAATAGCACCTCCCGTTTGCTATTTTTTTACATTTTTGTAGGCTCGAGTTACGAGTGGACTGACCCTCTAGGTGCTTGGACGACCTCTCGTTGGCGAACTGTCCTCAGATGGTGGACTGACCCTCGTGGTGGACTGTCCGGGTGGTGGACCTAACCTCCGATGGCGGATGTAGGTGGCCGGACCTGACTTCCCTCGTTGGTAGGACTGAGCATGGCGGACGACTTACTCCCAAAGGTGAAATTTCAAGTTTTTACCAATTGTCCTTTGGTAAATTAGGCACATAGTTTAATTAGAGGGGTCAACAAACCTTGTTTGGCATGCTTGTGGAAGGCTATTTGACGTATCCAATCCCCTTGCGCCATTTGGCGATCCTGGGTGACGAGAAATCGTAGCTTTCCAAGTCCTTTGAGTCACCCCATTTTTCATTTTCTTAGTGGGACCTGCTTGGGGATTTCATCACCCCAAGGGACGATTCCAACCATGCGTACCGGCAGGGTATATAAAGGGGAAGTGAAAGAAAGTTGGCCCCACCTCAACGCCCGTTTGTAATTGGCGAAGCGTCGGGATGATGTGAAGAGTTGGTCTGAGCCTTTAGTATCTCGCTAAGGTTCCCGACTCACGCTTGTAACGGGTTGGTGTTCACAGTTTGGGCCTCACGTACCGGGTGTATATCGAGGACTCCTTAGCAACCATGTTCATCCTAGAGTAGAAAACTTTGTTGGCCATACCCGTTTCTACTAATCTTAGGGTTGTGCTGTCTGAATTGTCTTTCTCGTGCAAAAATCAGTCATTATCAGTTTGGCCAAATCCTTTTCATGTTTGCTATATTTTGGATCATTTTCCTTACTTGTCCACCAAAAACATCAAGCTTAAAACTTACCCTTTGACGGACCTGACCACATGCTGTGGCGGACCTAACCACATGCTGTGGCAGACCTGACCTTATGCTGTGGCAGACCTGACCTCATGTTGTGGCGGACCTGACCTTATGCTATGGCGGACCTAACCTTATGCTGTGGCAGACCTGACCTTATGTTGTGGCGGACCTGACCTTTGGCCAGCCTATATTATCACTTGGCATCCCTTGTCTCTCTATTTTGAACATCAATACGACCATTCAGCATCCTAAACGAACATCTGAACGTCTGTTCTGAGTCTTCATCCCCTCATTCTGAGAGTCATTCATTCTGAGCACTCTTTTTCTTATTTTGAGAGTCATTCATCTATCCTGAGACGCTCCCCATCCGTCTTGAATCCGCTTTCATCTCCGATCTCTGCTATTCCATATAAACCCCGTTGGAGTAGTCATCTGAGTTGACCTAGGTATTCATCCCTAATCATAATCATCGTAACTGACTTAGGATTGCTATCCATCTTAAGTCAGTCATCCTTTCCAACCCAATCAATCTGCTTCTATCTCAAGTTGGATTCGGTGTCGTTATCATACATCCACCCGTTAATCAATACCTAGTGTTACCAAGGATCCTTCTTAAACTCGGTTGCGGATTTCGGTCTTCATCATATTTATCATCAAAGCAATCCTAATCATTAGATCGATCCAACCCCCCACATCATCAAATCTATCCGGATCAAAATCCGAAATCTAGATTAATCCAGTGTCTACCAATCAATCCGATCCAATTTCATCAAATCAATCCACGTCGGTCTGACCAATCATCATCATCTAATCTCCCATCCAATCAAATCAATCTTTCATCATCCAGGTCTTTCTAATATCTTGATCCATCTCATCATCTTGCATGCCCATTCAGACTCGATCACAGACAAAGAAAATGGCTGACCAACAAGCCCAGAATGCCCAATCAAACAACCCTCAAGATCACAACAACACAATGAAGGTCTTATCAAATCCTAACAATGGTGCTAGCATCCCTCACGATCCCCACAATGGCACCTCATCACAATCCAATATAGACGGTCAAAACACATGACAACTCACCTTCTTGAAAAACATGGCCAAGAAATCTTGGCTCACTTGATTGACAAAGGTGTCAAACTGCCATCAAATGTCGACTTATCCAAGTACGGCACCTCCACACCCAATGTACCCTAAGGTTCACACGACATCCCAAGTAGCTCATACGTCCCCAATGTTCCTTCTGTAGAAGGTTGGCATCAACCTGAATTCGGCAATGTTGTTTTGTATCCCATTGGAAATCCCACGCATCCCGTCATCTCAGTCACAAGGGCACCCCAAACCACTGACCCCAACGACCCTTTCGCTTACGGCATGCCCCAAAACATCTCACAATCACAACCATTAATGCTACCGGCACCACCCCCCTCAAATCCACCCCCTGTCAATACTGGGGGCAGCCCTTTCGCTACCTTGCCTCCACCTCCTGGGGCTATGAATCCTCCACCATTGTCATTCATACCCCAACAACCTCCCCAATCCAACATCCCTCCACAAAATACATCCCAATCCTATGCTCCCGCTAGTGCTCAACAACCCCCCTCGCAAAACATCTCAGCCGCACCTCGACCTCAACAACAACCATTGGTCAATCCTTTATTCTCAACACAACCACCACTGCATCAACCACAAGGAAATCAACCTCGGCCTTCAGCCCCGACTATATCTCCATTCCTTGCATCCATCTTACGCCTGCAAGTGCAACCACCACATAACATCCCATCTCGCCCACCACAGCTGCCAACAATGCATCAACAACCACCCCATCATTACAATTATTACAACCAACAACAATATCAACAACAACCATCCTATGTGGCATCGCAACAGTCACATCAGCACCCCCAATATCCACAAACTAATCAACAACACCTTCTCCATACTTCCCAACAGTACACCACCCATAACTACCCAACCAATCTGTATCCCGCCTCGCAACAACAACCTCTTTATCAACAAGTTCCCTTGGCGTATCAACAGGGGATACTGCCTCCTCATCATCCATACAACCATCCCCAAGCATCATCTCAGAATCCACAATCGTCCTACCATCAATACCCATCCAACACACCGGCCAGTGCAGACATACTAGAAATCAAAGCCGCTCTGAAAGATCTTCAGGCAGGGACTAGCAAACAATCATTCAAGTTTGAAGATATATGCCCATATCCGTTTGATCCCTCCATCTCATTGATTCCCTTCCCCAAACATTTTGAGATGCCAAAGTTTGACAAATATAAGGGGAACAAAGATCCTAAGGCCCACTTGCAGGAGTTTTCCCACGTTAGAATTTTTCCACAATGACAACCTCTCCTTGCGCTTTTGTTTCCTGAATGCATGGAAACAGCGCCGATTGGTTGCTTGATGACCTTTCGAAAAGGGATCCATAAATCTTTGCAATTTGTGAAAAGTTTATTTCCAGCACCTCTGCCTTCAATTTGGAGAGAATCGTACAACGGATCTCCTCAAAGAGAAACAACGTGAAGCGGAAACCTTTACTAACTACCTCCAAAGGTGGCATGCCCTAGCAAGTCGAATGAAAACCCCTTTGAAAGAAAAGGACATGGTCACCCTCTTCGTAGAGAACTCTCATCCCGACATGGCTCATAACTTCATATTACATTGCGTCACCACTTTCGCGGAGGTAGTAGAGAAGGGACCCATCCTTGAGCATGCCCTTGTTGCCAAGGGGCACATCAAAATATATAATCAAGATAAGGAAAGGTCATTCAATGACAAGCCATGTTTTTGGAACAAGAACAAAAATGCAGTAAATGACGGTGTTACTGATACTAAACATGTCCACATGGTTGCCCGCATCGAAGCGGCAGCGATCCTAGCGCCATATCGTACTCACGAGGGGACACCGAGATCCTCACATAGTCAATCAAAATAACGAGGAACACTAAGCTTACGGTATGCTCAACTAGGAGGAGAACACAGAAAATTGCATCTTCAATAAAGCTGACTACGGTCTTCGCCGATCCGTGCCAGTCACCCGTAACCCGCTTCAGCGAGGAATCCAAACCTAAGCATGGTTTGAGGAAAATGAATATTGTGAGGGTTCCATAAAATCAAGGAATACTGAATAGGAGTGTGAGAGTGTGAAAAACTTCATTAAGATCTGTGGGAATGGGGTGATATCAGGTTGACCCACGGTCAAGCTCAATTAGATCCAATGGTCAGTGCGGAGATGAGATATATCCAAAATGCTCCAAGCCACTTAATCAAGGCTGGAACCTCAGCGGTAATCCTCCAAAACCTTGACACAAACCGTGAGCTACCCTACGAGGGTATTATTCATTACATTGAGCAGGTAGAACCTCATGTATCCATGATACATGTCAAAGCTAAAGACCCTCAATGTGTTGTTACTACACGACGAGCCCGCATCACTGTCCCTGCAGCCTCCGCACCCGCCCAATCAACTCCTGTAAGCTCTCAGTACAACATCCTTGATCACTTCAGAAAGACCCCTGCTCATATATCCATTTTGGATTTGCTTAAGTCTTCCCCAATACATCAAGAAATCCTCAATAGAGCCCTGCAAGAAACCCATGTGCCAAATGATATCGACCCCACACAATTCCAAGCTTTGGTGGGACACTTGGCTTTGTCTCATCACCTGCACTTTAGCCAAAACAATATGCCAAACATCGATGTCAATCATAATCGCCCCTTACATATCAAAGTCGTGGTTGCTCGCCATAAAATAAAGAGTCTTGGTAGATAATGGCTCTGCCCTCAATTTGTGTACTTTGAAATTCATAAAATAGGTGGGGTATACTCAAGCGGACTTAAGTAACCAGATCATCACAATCAAAGCCTATGATAATGCAGAAAGGAATTCAGAAGGGATTATCAATCTCCCTATCCAGGTGGGACCTGTGGTTCAATACATTACCTGTCATGTCCTTGATCTGGACTTGCCATATAATCTCCTCCTCGGCTGTCCGTGGCTCCATGCTATGCAAGCCATCCCCTCCACATACCATTAGTGCCTGAAATTCCCAGTCAACGGGCAAGACGTCACCATCTATGTTGATCCCCAACCATTTGAATATTGTCGTGCTTTAGAAGCGTTATTTCCCCATTTACATTATTGTCCTAGGGTTGAAATGGGGGCATCCCAGTCATCATCCGCTAATCCACCCTCCATCGCGATAACCTCTCCATCTTCCGCCACCAATCCTACAGTCACCAAAGTCCAGATCATTGACAAAGGGTGTGGCGAGTACGAAATGCATACTGCTCTTAATGTAGCAACCATGCTGCCATCACCACACGAGTATGGTCAACCTTCACAGGCTACTCCAAAGGAAGATAAGACTGTCACCTTCAGTGGTAAGAACATCCCTACCACCACTTTCAGATCCCCAGTGTCAAGATAGATGCACCAGAAGAAGACATAAGCTAATGGGTCTATCGAGAAGAGTCTGAACCAGAAACTCCTCTAAAGAAATATTTTCAAGAAAAGTACCCCTGGCCAACAAAGTTCGTGGAAAAACATAACTATCAAGGTAGGGGCCTAGGTAAAGAAGAGCAAGGGCGGTTGCAACCCATTGATACGTCACAGCTACCAAAAAACATAGGCATTGGGTATGACAGAAAGCATAAAGGCCCATAAACATCGTCTAATACTTCCAATAGTGTCTCCATGGACAATGGCTCATTGGAAGACATACCCGAGGAGGAATCCATCATACGTGTGTATGATGACGTCGATCACGTCGATCTATCATCCATGTTTGAATGCTTATCCGTCTGCACTATTAGCCTATCCCTTTGTCACCCTGAGCTTATTGATTGGGACCTCCGTAATAGCACACCTGTCAGTATGTCTGCGGATATGTATGTCAGCTTAGCGGGGTTGGGGAACACTCAGAACAAAAATAAGAACATAGAAAACAAAAAGCGGTGCATCTAGTGAAAGAAAGCTCGCAGGAAAAGCTTCGACCTTGAAAAGTAAAATAAAGGGCGCTGTCGGCGGCCCGAAAACCTGAAGCGGAAGATGGAGGCCATCTTCCCCTTATGGGAACTTTCCGGTTATGCATGATCATCTATTGATTGAAGAAGAAACTCAAGAAGTTCTGTCGGGAGCTGCTAAGTCCCTAAAATCACCTATGTAGCTAAGTCACTCTCAGAGCAAGAGTATTTGGTCATCGTGCAGCTACTCCAAGAGGGAATCATTAACTTTGCTTGGTCATACTCAGACATGCCAGGCTTAGACCCCGCTTTAGTGGTTCATCACTTAGACATTCGCCCAGACGCCAAGCCTGTCAAACAAAAGCTCTGCAAGATGCATCCATAGGTCACATTATTAGTCAAGAAGGAATTGGAGAAGTTACTAGAGGTGGGTTTTATCAGACCGATTGACTACTCTGAGTGGATCTCCAATATAGTACCAGTTGCCAAACCAAATGGAGACATTCAAGTCTGCACAGACTTCAGGGATCTTAACAAAGCCTGCCCAAAAGATGACTTCCCCCTACCTAACATTGACATGTTGGTCGACCTGACAGTAGGACATGAGATGTTATCCCTTATGGATGGCTTCTCTGGTTATAATCAGATTTGAATTGCACCTGAGTACCAACATAAAACCGCCTTCACAACACCTTGGGGCACTTTTTGTTACAACGTTATGCCATTTGGTCTCAAAAATGTGGGGGCAACATATCAGAGGGAAATGACGGTCATCTTCCATGACCTCATACATATCATCATGGAGGATTATGTCGATGACCTATTAGGGAAATCCAGAACATGAGCAGAGCATCCTGCCATCCTAAAAAAGATATTTGAGCGGTTAGAGCATTACAAGTTGCGGCTAAATCCAAAAAAGTGTCTTTGAGGTCACATCAGGGAAGTTGTTGGGATTCATAGTCTCTCGCAAGGGCATTGAGGTTGATCCTGCCAAGGTAAAAGCTATCCTGGACATGCCACCTCCACGCAATCTAAAACAGTTAAGAAGCCTCCAAGGGAAGATGTAGTCCATCTGTCGATTCATAGCCCAGCTAGCAGATAAGTGTCAGCCATTCACTCATCTTCTGAAGAAAGATTCCACCTTCCGATGGAACCAGCAGTGTCAGATGGGTTTTGATAAAATTAAGGAATATTTAGCTCATCCGCCGATCTTGATGCCACCTATTCCGGGAAAACCCCTCTTGCTTTACATCTCTGCCACTTCAGTCGCATTGGGGGCATTGTTGGCACAACATGATGAATCATCGAAAGAGAGGGAAATCTACTACATCAATCGGACATTGGTCGAATACGAATTAAACTACTCCCCCATGGAAAAGGCCTGCCTTGCACTCATCTTCAGCACACAGAAATTCTGACATTACATGCTCAGCCATCTAGTTAAATTAATCGCCAAAATCGATCCATTGAAGTATTTGTTATCTAGAACCACTCTGACTGGCCGCATGGCCAAGTGGGTCATGCTCCTAAGTGAATTCGACATAGAATATGTGGACCACAAGGCTATTAAAGGACAAATAATCACAAATCAGTTAGCAGAAGCTCCTTTAGTTGATGCTCATCCATTGATCACAGAATTCCCTGATGAAGAAGTCTTTTCCGTTGATGAGACTACCATGTGGACACTATATTTTGATGGGTCATATACACACAATGGATTGGGGGTAGGAATTTTATTAGTTACCCCTCAAGGTGACTACATTCCAAAGTCATTCAGGATAGCATTCCCATGTACCAACAATATGGTAGAATACGAAGCTCTCCTCACCAGCGTCAGAATTGCAAAACAGTGGCATATAACTCATTTGAAAGTTTTTGGTGATTCTTTGCTAGTCATTAGAGAAGTTAATGATGAGTTCCTAACCAAGGATGATAAGCTATTACCCTACAAGCGTATGGTGGATGATTTCAAGAAATATTTCACCTCTATATAGTTTGAACAAATTCCTAGGGTACGAAACAAAGCAGCTGATGCAATAGCCACTATTGGTTCCCTGCTTGACATGCCTAAAAACCACACAGAATGTGAGTTCCTTGTGGAACAACTTTTAATCCCAGCATATGATATCCTTGAGACTGACATGGTGTGCAACATTGCGGGTCCCACTTCCCCATGGTACCAGGACATCTACATCTACCTCCATGATAATATTATACCCCCAAATCTTACACATAATCAATGCAAATCCTTCGTTCATCGCTCTTCCCAATACATCATCGTCGGTGATACGCTTTATCGTCGCGGGTATGATGGAATCCTCCTTAGATGTCTGAATGAGACTGAAGCCCATGCTACACTAACAGAGGTACATGGCGGTGTCTGTGGAGCTCATTCAAATGGTATGGATCTGGCCAAAAGGATCCTACGAGCTGGGTACTATTGGCCTACATTGGAACATGATGCTTGTGAGTTTGTGAAGAAGTGTCTTCCATGCCAACAACATGCAGATTTTATTCATGCCCCAGCACAAGATCTTCAGCCCCTCCTAGCACTGTGGTCATTTTCTCAATGGGGTTTCGACTTGATTGGCAAGATTTACCCACCATCATCCGATGGCCATACATTCATCATTACCGCCACTGAGTACTTCACCAAGTGGGTGGAAGCGATGCCTCTTTCACAGATCACCGTTACTCAGATTTCCAAATTCATCCTCTACCATATTCTCTACAGATATGGTATCTTTTCCACCATCCTCTCTGATAACGGAAAACCTTTTAAAAACCAAGCCATGAAACACCTCTACGACACCTTCCATATCCAGCATCATTGGTCAACGCCTTATTACCCCCAAGGTAATGGTCAGGAAGAAGCAACCAATAAAACCCTTATCTGTATCCTCAACAAGGTTGTCAATAACACTGGACGAGATTGGCACCTCCATATTCATCCTGCCCTTTGGGCATATCGCACATCCATCCGCACCCCGGCAAGCGCCACCCCCTACTCTTTAGTGTATGGTGCTGAAGTCGTCTTGCCAATCGAAGTTGAACTTCCATCATTGAGGATTTCTCTGAAGAATCTTATCAGCGAAGAAGATGCTCGAGTTGCACGGCTTGCACAGCTGGAACTACTGGATGAATGAAGAATAAAAGCCTATGATCATCTGCAAGCATACCAAAATCGCCTCAAACGTAATTACAATAAAAAGGTTTGTCCTCGACAATTCTAGGTGGGCGAGCTTGTTCTTAAGGAGAACCAGCGCACTCAGCAAGACTGAGACAAGAAAAGAAAATTTGAGGCAAATTGGTTGGGACCCTATATCATAGCAGCTAAATATGGATCTGGGGCATACAGGTTGACTACTCTTGAAGGAGAACCCCTTGACGAACCCATCAATATCATGCATCTGAAGAAGTTCTACACCTAAATCTGCTTGGTAACCCCACCAAATCAGAAAAGTCAAAAAATCAAAAAATCAAAATCAAAAAATCAAAAAAAAATCAAAAAAATCAAAAAAAAATCAAAAGTCAAAAAATCAAAGAGTCAAAAAATCAGAAAAATCAAAAAATCAAAAAAGTCAAAAAAAATAAAAAAAAGTCAAAAAATCAAAAAAATCAAAAAATCAATCAAAAATAGTAAAGAAAAATAAGTTCGTCCTATGGTGAAAACCACCTCTTGGTGGCGCCTTGGATAGGTATGGATGGTGAAAACCTAGTAGCAGGCGTCATCCATAGAGGGCTTAATCATTATCTACCAGACATCCTAGTTATTTTATACTTTCATCCACACTATTGTCCTCCCCATCTCATCCTAGGCCGCTTGGTATATAATGATTGAGCATTGGATGACCTATCTAGCCTATCCCCCATCCTGAGCTTTTCAGTATCCCACTTTGAGCTTATGACATTCCTTTCCTTTGTCAATCGGTTTGCGTCATCATGTAGGATCATCCATCGTGTCGGTCTTCACCTAGATCGCATCCTATCGCATCCGTCAGTCGAACTACGTTGCCCCTGCATCATCACGTAGGCAAGGTTGATCATTTGATTCACCCCTGGGGCATTTGTCCATCATCATCGGTCATCATTGTCTTCTTTTCACCTTATCCACAGTCTTTTCTGGAACTACAAGGGCTCTGCGCTTTCACGTAGGCAAGGCTAATCTATGATCGGCCCCCGAGCCCCTAGGTTTGTAGGTTGTGTCGGTCTTTTGTGCTTCATCATCAAGTTATGCCCGCATCTAACTGGTTCTTAATAAACAAAATTCCCTCGTGTTACAAGATCTTGTCCCTGGGTAACATCCTGCGTCAACTGGGTCATTCTATTTTAGCATCCATCTTTGGTCTCAACAGGATGAATCCTTCCTAGCAGACCTCGTCAATCCCATCCATCACCTTGATCCTATGGCAAAGGACCTGTTGTCCTTATTGTGATCTCTTGATGCATTTGAATTTTGTTTATCATTTGGGTTCCTTACCATCACTTGTCAGGGTCGCCTTGGTCCACCATACCATGGCGTACCTTGACTTGCTGACATGGGGGCATACCTTGATCGTTTGTTTTGACTATTGTCTTCTCAGTTGTCCCTCGTAAGACCCACCAAGATCTCTAAGGTCTTGTGTTATGCCGGGGCAACTTTGTGTGTTTGTGGTTATCTCAACATCGGGCCCAACCGAGGTCATCGCGACTTCAGGATGTTGGGAACACCTTCTTGTTTGTTGTGTTTGTTTCATGCGTAGAATACTCATTCACCTTGATCTTCCATATCAAGGTACTTGGTATCCAACGCTATAGTAAAATTCAATGCTCCAAGGATGGAAAAACCTCATTTTCATTGCATTTTCATCATTTCGCATGCATCCTTCATTTCCATCATGACCATTACCATGACTTATGATTTCGGTTGTGTAAGTACTCTCGTTCTTTTTTCTCTTGATTCCTCTTCCTCTCAGGATATTAATGGTTTTTTTAGCAAATGCACTCTTTCATACACCTATCGCCTATCTGCATTCTCATAACGGTCTTTATTGACACTTATGTGGTTATAAACATTTACCTTTCATTTATATTCCACATAAACATGTGCATCCATAAATCATAAATCATAAAAACATGCATAAATCGTCCATCCACATGTGCATCCATAAATCATAAATCATAAAAACATGCATAAATCGTCCATCCACATGAACATAT
This sequence comes from Sequoia sempervirens, assembly GCA_007258455.2. NCBI lineage: Eukaryota > Viridiplantae > Streptophyta > Pinopsida > Cupressales > Cupressaceae > Sequoia > Sequoia sempervirens. The sequence goes on from VDFB02086081.1 coordinate 245,495,506, forward strand.
GCATCCATAAATCATAAATCATAAAACATACACAATTATCCATTTTCATAATCACTCATCCACATAAACATATGCATCCATAAATCATAAATCATAAAACATACACAATTATCCATTTTCATAATCACTCATTCATAAACATGTGCATCCATAAATCATAAATCATAAAGCGTACACAAATATCCATTTTCATAAACAACTGTACATCCATCATCATAATCATAATGACATACATGTGCATCCATAAAATATAATCATAAAGCATAAATCATCCATCTATATAAACATGTGTATATATATGAAACCACATCATAAATCATCCCATATAGCCACATAAAAGAAATATCGTGCTTAGTGTCAATAAAGGCCCTCACATAATCAAAATAATAAACATCCTATCATAATACAATCCATCTCCATCATATATCGCCAACTAAGATGCAAAATCCAGAGATGTCGACCACCTCTGACCTCTGGCGACGTGAACACAACATCCATCCTGTATCTGCCAAAAAAATCAGTCCTACATCTGCCCACTCTACTGTGAGCTGCCCACATCTAATCTCTGCAGAGAGTCAGGTACTGGCCCTCGGTGCACTAGAGTCCCCTGGTACTCACGGGTGGGAGTCCCCTGGTAACTGCCATATGGAGACGGAGTCCGCCGATAGTCACTAAATCCCCAAGTGTGTGTCCCTAATGACTGAGACGGCCCTGGTGGCTGTGGGGCCTGACTAATGTAGTGCGCCATGCGCTGCACTGGATCCGAAACAACCTGCTCATATACGCCC
>VDFB02086081.1:245496393-245605723 GCA_007258455.2 Sequoia sempervirens
ATGAATTTAGAAATCTGAGTACCAGTGATTTGTGAAAGAGGCATCGCTTCCACCCACTTGGTGAAGTACTTAGTGGTGGTAATGATGAATGTATGGCCATCAAATGATGGTGGGTAAATCTTGCCAATCAAGTCGAAACCCCATTGAGAAAACAACCATGGTGCCAGGAGGGGCTGAAGATCTTGTGTTGGGGCATGAATCAAATCTGCATGTTGTTGGCATGGAAGACACTTCTTCACAAACTCACAAGCATTGTGTTCCAATGTAGGCCAATAGTACCCAGCTCGTAGGACCCTTTTGGCTAGAGCCATACCATTTGAATGAGCTCCACAGACACCGCCATGTACCTCCGTTAGTGTAGCATGGGCTTCGGTCTCATTCAGACATCTAAGGAGGATTCCATCATACCCACGACGATAAAGCGTATCACCGACGATGACGTATTGGGAAGAGTGATGAACGAAGGATTTGAGTTGATTACGTGTAAGATCTAGGGGTATAATATTATCATGGAGGTAGGTGTAGATGTCCTGGTACCACGGGGAAGTGGGACCCACAATGTTGCACACCATGTCAGTCTCGGGGATATCATATGTTGGGATTAAAATTTGTTCCACAAGGAACTCACATTTTGTACGGTCTTTAGGCATGTCAAGCAGGGAACCAATAGTGGCCATTGCATCAGCTGCTTTGTTTCGTACCCTAGGAATTTGTTCAAACTGTATAGAGGTGAAATATTTCTTGAAATCATCCACCATGCGCTTGTAGGGTAATAGCTTATCATCCTTGGTTATGAACTCATCATTAACTTGTCTAATGACTAGAAAAGAATCACCAAAGACTTTCAAATGAGTTATGTGCCACTATTTTGCAATTCTGAGGCCGGTGAGGAGAGCTTCGTATTCTGCCATATTGTTGGTACATGGGAATGCTATCCTGAATGACTTTGGAATGTAGTCACCTTGAGGGGTAACTAATAAAATTCCTGCCTCTGATCCATTGTGTGTGTATGACCCATCAAAATATAGTGTCCACATGGCCGTCTTATCAACGAAGAAGACTTCTTCATCAGGGAATTATGTGATCAATGGATGAGCATCAACTAAAGGAGCTTCGGCTAATTGATTTGTGATTATTTTTCCTTTAATAGCCTTGCGGTTCACATACTCTATGTCGAATTCACTTAGGAGCATGACCCACTTGGCCATGCAGTCAGTCAGAGTGGTTCTAGATAACAAATACTTCAATGCATCGATTTTGGCGATTAATTTAACTGGATGGCTGAGCATGTAATGTCGAAATTTCTGTGTGTTGAAGACGAGTGCAAGGCAGGCTTTTTAGATGGGGGAGTAGTTTAATTCGTAGCTGACCAATGTCCGACTGATGTAGTAGATCGCCCTCTCTTTCGATGATTCATCATGTTGTGCCAACAATGCCCCCAATGCGACTGAAGTGGTAGACATGTAAAGCAGGAGGGGTTTTCCCGGAATAGGTGGCATCAAGATCGGCGGATGAGCTAAATATTCCTTAATTTTATCAAAACCCATCTGACATTGTTGGTTCCATCGAAAGGTGGAATCTTTCTTCAGAAGATGAGTGAATGGCTGACACTTATCTGCTAGCTGGGCTATGAATCGATGGATGGACTGCATCTTCCCTTGGAGACTTCTTAACTGCTTCAGATTGCGTGGGGGCGGCATGTCTAGGATAGCCTTTACCTTGGCAGGATCAACCTCAATGCCCCTACGAGAGACTATGAAACCCAACAACTTCCCTGACGTGACCCCAAAGACACACTTTTTTGGATTTAGCCGCAACTTGTAATGTTCTAACCGCTCAAATATCTTTTTCAGGATGGCAGGATGTTCTGCTCGTGTTCTGGATTTCCCTAATAGGTCATCGACATAATCTTCCATGATGATATGTATGAGGTCATGGAAGATGACCGTCATTGCCCTCTGATATGTTGCCCCCGCATTTTGAGACCAGCGGGCATAACATTGTAACATGCGCCCCCAAGGAGTTGTAAGGCGGTCTTGTGTTGGTCTTCAGGATTCAAATCTGATTATAACCAGAGAAGCCATCCATAAGGGATAACATCTCATGTCCTGCTGTTAGGTCGACCGACATGTCAATGTTAGGTAGAGGGAAATCATCTTTTGGGTAGGCTTTGTTAAGATCCCTGACGTCCGTGCAGACCCAAATGTCTCCATTTGGTTTGGCAACTGGTACTATATTGGAAATCCACTCAAAGTAGTCAATTGGTCTGATAAAACCCGCCTCTAGTAGTTTCTCCAATTCTTTCTTGACAAATAATGGGACCTGTGGATGCATCTTGCGAAGCTTTTGTTGACAGGCTTGGCATCTAGGTGAATGTCTACGTGATGAACTACTAAGGCAGGGTCTAAGCCTGGCATGTCTGAGTACAACTGCCAAAGCACGATTCCTTCTTGGAGAAGGTAATGATGGCCGGATATCTTGCTCTGAGAGTGACTTAGCTACATAGGTGATTTTAGGACTTTCAACAGTTCCCAGATTAACTTCTTGAGTCTATTCAATTAGAATAGATGATCAGACAGATAATTGAGTTCCCATAAGGGGAAGATGAACATCTCCATCTTCTAGCACCTCTTCGAGGTTTTTGCCATCAAATGCATCCTTTATTTTTACTCTTTCAAGGTCAAGAAGTGCCTCAGGGAGGTTTTCACTAGATGACCACTTTTTACTTTTCTTATTCTTATTTTTGCGACTGGAGTCATCCTCCCCAATCCCATAAGGTTGACATACATATCCGCAGACATACTGACAGGTGTGCTATTACGGAGGTCCCAATCAATAAGCTCAGGGTGACAAAGGGATAGGCTAATAGTGCAGACGGATAAGCATTCAAACATGGATGATAGATCGACGTGATCGACGTCATCATACACACGTATGATGGATTCCTCCTCGGGTATGTCTTCCAATGAGCCATTGTCCATGGAGACACTATTGGAAGTATTAGACGATGTTTATGGGCCTTTATGCTTTCTGTCATACCCAATGCCTATGTTTTTTGGTAGCTGTGACGTATCAATGGGTTGCAACCGCCCTTGCTCTTCTTTACCTAGGCCCCTACCTTGATAGTTATGTTTTTCCACGAACTTTGTTGGCCAGGGGTACTTTTCTTGAAAATATTTCTTTAGAGGAGTTTCTGGTTCAGACTCTTCTCGATAGACCCATTAGCTTATGTCTTCTTCTGGTGCATCTATCTTGACACTGGGGATCTGAAAGTGGTGGTAGGGATGTTCTTACCACTGAAGGTGACAGTCTTATCTTCCTTTGGAGTAGCCTGTGAAGGTTGACCATACTCGTGTGGTGATGGCAGCATGGTTGCTACATTAAGAGCAGTATGCATTTCGTACTCGCCACACCCTTTGTCAATGATCTGGACTTTGGTGACTGTAGGATTGGTGGCGGAAGATGGAGAGGTTATCGCGATGGAGGGTGGATTAGCGGATGATGACTGGGATGCCCCCATTTCAACCCTAGGACAATAATGTAAATGGGGAAATAACGCTTCTAAAGCACGACAATATTCAAATGGTTGGGGATCAACATAGATGGTGACGTCTTGCCCGTTGACTGGGAATTTCAGGCACTAATGGTATGTGGAGGGGATGGCTTGCATAGCATGGAGCCACGGACAGCCGAGGAGGAGATTATATGGCAAGTCCAGATCAAGGACATGACAGGTAATGTATTGAACCACAGGTCCCACCTGGATAGGGAGATTGATAATCCCTTCTGAATTCCTTTCTGCATTATCATAGGCTTTGATTGTGATGATCTGGTTACTTAAGTCCGCTTGAGTATACCCCACCTATTTTATGAATTTCAAAGTACACAAATTGAGGGCAGAGCCATTATCTACCAAGACTCTTTATTTTATGGCGAGCAACCACGACTTTGATATGTAAGGGGCGATTATGATTGACATCGATGTTTGGCATATTGTTTTGGCTAAAGTGCAGGTGATGAGACAAAGCCAAGTGTCCCACCAAAGCTTGGAATTGTGTGGGGTCGATATCATTTGGCACATGGGTTTCTTGCAGGGCTCTATTGAGGATTTCTTGATGTATTGGGGAAGACTTAAGCAAATCCAAAATGGATATATGAGCAGGGGTCTTTCTGAAGTGATCAAGGATGTTGTACTGAGAGCTTACAGGAGTTGATTGGGCGGGTGCGGAGGCTGCAGGGACAGTGATGCGGGCTCGTCGTGTAGTAACAACACATTGAGGGTCTTTAGCTTTGACATGTATCATGGATACATGAGGTTCTACCTGCTCAATGTAATGAATAATACCCTCGTAATTGAGGGGTACATTCTTATAGCTCACGTTATTTGTGCTGTTGTTTTGAGGATTACTGTTGGAGGTGCTCGAGCCTTGATTATGGTTTGGAAAGCATTTTGATATATCTGCAATTGACCATTGGACGACGGAGCTTGACTGGGGTCAACCTTGATATCACCTCGATCTACGAGATCTTGGACGTAGTTTTTCACACCCTGACACTTATTCAAAGAGTGTCCTTTGATTTTATGGAACTCACAATATTCATTTTCCCTAAACCATGCGGGCTTAGGTTTGGATTCGTCGAGTGGCTTGGTGACTGGGTACGTGATCAGATAGTTGATCTGTAACAGTTTATTGAAGATGACGCTCAGAGGTTCTCCTAGTTGAGCATACTGGTGTTTAGTGTTCCCTTGGTTATTTTGATTGGACTATTGGGGAGGACGGGGTGTCCCCTGTAGTACAGATATGGCGTTAGGTATGGATTGTTGCTGTCTCTGGGATGTGTTAACCATGTGGACATGTTTAGTATCAGTAACACCATCATTTACTGCATTTTTGTTCTTGTTCCAAAAATATGGCTTGTCATTGAATGACCTTTCCTTATCTTGATTATATGTTTTGATGTGCCCCTTGGCAACAAGGGCACACTCAAGGATGGGTCCCTTCTCTACTACCTCCGCAAAAGTGGTGACACAATGTAATCTAAAGTTATGAGCCATGTCGAGATGAGAGTTCTCCACGAAGAGGGTGACCATGTCCTTTTCTTTCAAAGGGGTTTTCATTCGGCTTGCTAGGGCACGCCACCTTTGGCGGTAGTTAGTAAAGGTTTCCCCTTCATGCTGTTTCTCTTTGAGGAGATCCAAGGTATCAGTATCTTTCTCCAAATTGAAGGAGAAGTAGGAGACAAACTTTTCTGACAGGTCTGCAAAAGATTTTATGGATCCCTTTTCGAGGGTCATGAACCACCCTAGGGCGTTGCTCGCCAGACTCCGAGGAAACAGGCGCAAGAGATAGTTGTCATTGTGGATAACTTCTTGACACTGGGAGTAAAACTCCTGCAAGTGGGCCTTAGGATCTTTGTTCCCCTTATATTTGTCAAACTTTGGCATCTCAAAATGTTTGGGGAAGGGAATCAATGAGATGGAGGGATCAAACGGATATGGGCATATATCTTCAAACTTGAATGATTGTTTGCTAGTCCCTGCCTGAAGATCTTTCAGAGCGGCTTTGATTTCTAGTATGTCTGCACTGGCCGGTGTGTTGGATGGGTATTGATGGTAGGACGATTGTGGATTCTGAGATGATGCTTGGGGATGGTTGTATGGATGATGAGGAGGCAGTATCCCCTGTTGATACGCCAAGGGAACTTGTTGATAAAGAGGTTGTTGTTGCGAGGCGGGATACAGATTGGTTGGGTAGTTATGGGTGGTGTACTGTTGGGAAGTATGGAGAAGGTGTTGTTGATTAGTTTGTGGATATTGGGGGTGCTGATGTGACTGTTGCGATGCCACATAGGATGGTTGTTGTTGATATTGTTGTTGGTTGTAATAATTGTAATGATGGGGTGGTTGTTGATGCATTGTTGGCAGCTGTGGTGGGCGAGATGGGATGTTATGTGGTGGTTGCACTTGCAGGCGTAAGATGGATGCAAGGAATGGAGATATAGTCGGGGCTGAAGGCCGAGGTTGATTTCCTTGTGGTTGATGCAGTGGTGGTTGTGTTGAGAATAAAGGATTGACCAATGGTTGTTGTTGAGGTCGAGGTGCGGCTGAGATGTTTTGCGAGGGGGGTTGTTGAGCACTAGCGGGAGCATAGGATTGGGATGTATTTTGTGGAGGGATGTTGGATTGGGGAGGTTGTTGGGGTATGAATGACAATGGTGGAGGATTCATAGCCCCAGGAGGTGGAGGCAAGGTAGCGAAAGGGCTGCCCCCAGTATTGACAGGGGGTGGATTTGAGGGGGGTGGTGCCGGTAGCATTAATGGTTGTGATTGTGAGATGTTTTGGGGCATGCCGTAAGCGAAAGGGTCGTTGGGGTCAGTGGTTTGGGGTGCCCTTGTGACTGAGATGACGGGATGCGTGGGATTTCCAATGGGATACAAAACAACATTGCCGAATTCAGGTTGATGCCAACCTTCTACAGAAGGAACATTGGGGACGTATGAGCTACTTGGGATGTCGTGTGAACCTTAGGGTACATTGGGTGTGGAGGTGCCGTACTTGGATAAGTCGACATTTGATGGCAGTTTGACACCTTTGTCAATCAAGTGAGCCAAGATTTCTTGGCCATGTTTTTCAAGAAGGTGAGTTGTCATGTGTTTTGACCGTCTATATTGGATTGTGATGAGGTGCCATTGTGGGGATCGTGAGGGATGCTAGCACCATTGTTAGGATTTGATAAGACCTTCATTGTGTTGTTGTGATCTTGAGGGTTGTTTGATTGGGCATTCTGGGCTTGTTGGTCAGCCATTTTCTTTGTCTGTGATCGAGTCTGAATGGGCATGCAAGATGATGAGATGGATCAAGATATTAGAAAGACCTGGATGATGAAAGATTGATTTGATTGGATGGGAGATTAGATGATGATGATTGGTCAGACCGACGTGGATTGATTTGATGAAATTGGATCGGATTGATTGGTAGACACTGGATTAATCTAGATTTCGGATTTTGATCCGGATAGATTTGATGATGTGGGGGGTTGGATCGATCTAATGATTAGGATTGCTTTGATGATAAATATGATGAAGACCGAAATCCGCAACCGAGTTTAAGAAGGATCCTTGGTAACACTAGGTATTGATTAACGGGTGGATGTATGATAACGACACCGAATCCAACTTGAGATAGAAGCAGATTGATTGGGTTGGAAAGGATGACTGACTTAAGATGGATAGCAATCCTAAGTCAGTTACGATGATTATGATTAGGGATGAATACCTAGGTCAACTCAGATGACTACTCCAACGGGGTTTATATGGAATAGCAGAGATCGGAGATGAAAGCGGATTCAAGACGGATGGGGAGCGTCTCAGGATAGATGAATGACTCTCAAAATAAGAAAAAGAGTGCTCAGAATGAATGACTCTCAGAATGAGGGGATGAAGACTCAGAACAGACGTTCAGATGTTCGTTTAGGATGCTGAATGGTCGTATTGATGTTCAAAATAGAGAGACAAGGGATGCCAAGTGATAATATAGGCTGGCCAAAGGTCAGGTCCGCCACAACATAAGGTCAGGTCTGCCACAGCATAAGGTTAGGTCCGCCATAGCATAAGGTCAGGTCCGCCACAACATGAGGTCAGGTCTGCCACAGCATAAGGTCAGGTCTGCCACAGCATGTGGTTAGGTCCGCCACAGCATGTGGTCAGGTCCGTCAAAGGGTAAGTTTTAAGCTTGATGTTTTTGGTGGACAAGTAAGGAAAATGATCCAAAATATAGCAAACATGAAAAGGATTTGGCCAAACTGATAATGACTGATTTTTGCACGAGAAAGACAATTCAGACAGCACAACCCTAAGATTAGTAGAAACGGGTATGGCCAACAAAGTTTTCTACTCTAGGATGAACATGGTTGCTAAGGAGTCCTCGATATACACCCGGTACGTGAGGCCCAAACTGTGAACACCAACCCGTTACAAGCGTGAGTCGGGAACCTTAGCGAGATACTAAAGGCTCAGACCAACTCTTCACATCATCCCGACGCTTCGCCAATTACAACGTGGTTGGATTGAGGTACAACTTTCACTCTCCCCCCTTTATATACCCCGCCGGTACGCGTGGTTGGAATCGTCCCTTGGGGTGATGAAATCCCCAAGCAGGTCCCACTAAGAAAATAAAAATGGGGTGACTCAAAGGACTTGGAAAGCTACGATTTCTCGTCACCCAGGATCACCAAATGGCACAAGGGGATTAGATACGTCAAATAGCCTTCCACAAGCATGCCAAACAAGGTTTGTTGACCCCTCTAATTAAACTATGTGCCTAATTTACCAAAGGACAATTGGTAAAAACTTGAAATTTCACCTTTGGGAGGTCAGGTCCGCCAAGGCAGGTCAGGTCCGCCACCGGAGGGTCAGGTCCGCCACCGGAAGGACAGGTCCGCCACTGGAGGGTTAGGTCCACCACCGGAAGGACAGGTCCACCACAGGAGGGTCAGGTCCACCATCGGAGGGACAGTTCCGTCAACAGAGAGGTCAGGTCCGCCACCGGAGGGTCAGGTCCGCCACTCTGTAACCTGAGCCTACAAAAATAAAAAATAGCAAACGTGAAAGAAAGAGACCCATTTGTGGGTCCCTCCGGCATGCCAGAAATGTGATAGGTCATATATATGCGTTAGAAAATGAGCAGCAAACTAAAGAGTGCAAATAAACACCAAAACAACCTACACCTCAAGATTAGCCTAAGTTGGAATCAACACAAGATAAAAGCAACAAATGAAACATTATACCTTGTCTCGAATCGATCCTTTGGTTGGCCTTCGATCTTTGATGTGTATGCTCCTTGGATGGCACAAGATGCAAGCTAAATGATGATGTGAGGATGGGTGAAAATGGCTAAGTGTAGATTGAGAAATAAAATTGCAAGAGTTTGGCTAGCAAAATGATCTCTTCTTAAATGAGAGAAAAGAGGGGGTATTTATAGGAATTTTGAGAATTCCTAGAGAAAATGGACAGCCAAGATTGAGCCACCAATGATCAAGATGTAGGGCTAAGGTGAGTTGAGAACTCACAAGCCCTCACATCCTGACATGTGGCATGTGATATAGCCCTAAAAGGTGAAGTGGACATGAGGTGGAAGGATAGTACATGACATGGAGGGGGGGTACAAAGTACCTTGGGATTGGACAAGATCTCCTCATAAAGGAGGCACTTCCCTATGTGGGTGAGAGGACATGTGAGGAATTAAAAATTCCTCAAATATCCTTATGGGAGAGAAGGGAAAGAATAAAAGAATCAGAGAGGACATGTGGGAAGAAGTGAAGGAATTAAAAATTCCTTTTGAGTGCATTGGGGGATTAAAGGGTGAATTAAAAATTCACATGGGGAAGTGGAGTGCCTTGCCCAAAAGGAGAAAGTCTTTAATAAGGTTGACCAAGGACACATGTCATAAAGGACATGGGGAAGAGAAAAGGAATTTAATATTCCTTGAAAGATGAGTGGAATTAAAAATTCCTCAAAGGACTTTGGGAAGACAAAAAGAATTAAAAATTCGTTGGGGGATGGGAAGAGTTGACTAAAGGGGGTGATTAGACAAGTTGATGAGGGGTTAGAGAAAGGTTAGGTGGCTAAGAAAGATTAGAAGCCAACTTGAAAAAGTTGGAGGATGTGACACCTCCTAATCAAGGATTAGGCATGTGCACATCCTAATGGTGAGATTAGAAGATGGATTAAGATTAGATAATAAAAGATGGAGGATGTGACATGTGAGGAATTAAATAAATGTCATATTTTATTAATTCATTTGATGAAAGAGGAAGGTATTTAATTATTTAACTAGATACCTTAGGGATTAGAAGAACTTTAGAGGGATTAATTAAATAATAGTGATATTACTTAATTAATGAGGATAAGGGGATGCTTAGATGAAAGGGGACAAATTTGGATAAATTAAGTGTCCAAATTTTAGGTGTCTACAGTTACGAATGGGAACTGAATGGTATGTTTCTTGCATGGGTCTGGTGATGTAGATTGATTGGAATTCTCTAAGGAGGAAAATGGTATAATGTGTAATGCATTGTAATAGTGTTTTTTGGAGTTGAGTTGTGAGTATGAGAGAACGAGACTGGTTAGGAATTGTAATGTTGCTTGTATTGAGAGTGTGAATAGACATATGAGAGCAACATACTGTAACTCTGTATGTGGACTTTGTTCACTATAATACAAATTTTTTTTGCTTGGTGTGGTGGGTTTTTCTCCTGAAAGGGTTTTCCCACGTTAAACCCGGTGTCCATTATGTGGTTGTGTTAAATTTGTTCTATTTTTTTATTATGCCAATATGCATCTTTAATGAACTGTAATTCAAAATTGAACCATATGTATGCATTCTCTTCTTAGAATTAGCATTAGGAAAGTGTTTCCCCACCTCTGCTTTCCTTAGAAGTGGTATCAAATCCTAGCCAATTGTGTTATCCTTGTGGGTTGGTGTAATCTCCCCTTATAAGTTTATCCTAGCTTTGTTTAGGTCTTCTAAATCAAGATCTCCAAATAAGACTGGAATCAATAATTCCAATGATAAACTTCAATCTTATTAAGAGAAAATTTCAAGGCTATTGTTGACTTGATTATTAGACTTATAAATATTGGTAATAATTAACGATATGCTGATATGAATGAGCTATTGTCTGATATAATTTCTCAATCTACAATGATAGATGTTTTAGAAATGGAAAATAGGCCTTACAATATATTCGTTGTCTCTGATTTTCTATTCAATGTTATGCATATAAAAACGAGTAATTAGATGCCTCTCTCAATCAAAGTTTATGATGTTAATCGTTCACTTTATGCGATTTAACCCTTGGTTGTGTTTGATATCTTCCTCTTATTATGTAGCCTGCATTGATGATCACTTAGCTACCTAGGAGCTCCCGATTCTGCAATTAAGAATATACTCATACTCCAATCTGATCGATGATGCCTCCCTCTTTACTCCTTATTGCCTTTGTATCTTTATGCCCCAAACAGAGGGGTGCATCTCTTTGAACAATAACGCCCATCCAAATGGATGTGACTTCTGAGTTAACTAATCTACATCAATTATAGTTTGTGCAAATATTAAACATTGTTATTAGCTTAGCTGAAATCACCACTCATAAATGCTTTATATTTCTTGTTCATTGCTTTTGAAGTCATTTACTTCTTGAATCATCTAGTCCATATGAGGTCGAGGTAGCCCAAAAAGATGCCAACAAAGAAGCTTCCATGAAATAACCTTGGTGAATATAAGAATGGATGTGACAGGCAGAGACGTCTGAAAACTAGTGGCACGAAAGATATACATGTCATGAGAGAACTAGAGCGACATATCAAAATAGGGAATTAATATATTTAATATTTATTTAATTTGACAATATGTTATATATGTATAATGATTAAAGTATTTAATATTATAATGGTCATAATATTTATAATTTTATATTTTAGTTTCTTTATTAATTTTGTATATCCATTAGATCATAATAATTACTTTTTAATAATTATATTGTTATTCATAATATTTAGAACGCTATTTAATATTTATAATTATAATTTTGTGTGTGACAATTATAATTATGTCAAATGGTTAATATTTTAAATTTGTATTTTATTATCTTAATGTCATGATGGAGGGGACATGACAATCAGATGGTTTTTTGTGCCAATTATGAAGAGTAGGAGTCTTGTAGAGGAATCTGGTAATCTCGATTACAGATTAAGATGGAAAGCACATCAGGGAGGATAGAAATTGAAAAATTCAATGGTGGCAATTTTTAGTTGTGGAAACTCAAAATGGAAGACCTGTTGGTAGATAGAGATCTCTGGATTGTTGTGTCTGAGACTAAACCTTAAGGAATGAAGCAAGAATATTGGGACCTCATAGATAGAAAAGCCAAACCTAGTTGATAAGACTCTTCCTAGTAGAATCTATTCTCTTGATCATTCATGAAGAGAAGTCTACATCTTCTTTGTGGAAGAAACTTGGTGACATTTATCAAGGAAAGTCCTTGGTAAATAAGTTATTCTTGAGGAAGAAACTGTACTCTTTGGAAATGGAGGAAGGGGCGTCTGTGGTTGGTTATCTAAATAAGTTCAATATGCTCATTGCTCAGTTAACATTTGTAGGTGTGAAGATAGATGATGTGGATTGTTGTATTCTTCTGTTATGTTCTTTTCCCAACTTGTGGGATCATTTAGTGATGGCTATTGGGAGTACGACAACCACTTTCAAGATGAAGATGTTGCTTCATTGTTGTCAGAACAAACATGAAGGAAATCTTCTGAGATGACAAAGGAGGATCTTGTTGTTTGAGACAGATTGAAGGAGAAAAGTAAGAAGAAAGACAAGGAATCTAAATCAAAGTCTGAAGGGAGATCAAAGTCTCCTGGCAAGAATTCCAAGGTAAAATGTTGGAATTGTGGGCAGCCTGGTCATGTCCATAAGGATTGCAAAGAGGAGAATAAGAAGAAAAAGAAAAACAATTCTTCAGATAATGATTCTTCTTAGAGTGATGCAAATGCCTTCATTGCAGCCTTGGTGACTCAAGCATCAGATGATGTCTGGATGATCGAATCAGGTGCATCTTTTCACATGACATCTCACAAATATTGTTTTATGAAGTATGAAACGTATGCTGGTGGAAAGTATATTTGGAAAGTGACTCATCTCTTGAAATTGTTAGTTGTGGAAGAGTCAAAATTTAATTTCCTAATGGTAGAATCAAATGAATTGATGGTGTAATGCACATACCAAGTCTAGCTCAAAATTTTCTTTCTATTAGTAAGTTGAATGATGTTGGCGATCAAGTTTCATTCTTGAATGGTAATTGCAGAATAACTAGAGGCTCAATGGTGCTGGCAAGGGGTGCTTGTAGTGGTACTTTGTACAAGCTAGACGCACATGTTATTCAATGCAATAATGTCTCTGTAAAGTCAAAAAAGGTTGCCCATGTAGAGAAGGAGATAAAATTTCCTATAGGTGCAAACTCTTTGGAGGTGAAACTCCTAGCAGAAAAGACCATGATTTGGCATCAAAGACTTGACCACATTGGTGAGAAAGGCTTAAAAGCTTTGAAAAATAAAAACCTGGTTGAAGGGCTTGATGATGGAAACCTTGAGTTCAATTTTTGTGAACATTGTATATATGGGAAACAACATTGTGTTTCATTTTATTATAGTCCTCATCGATCTTTTGGTGTTTTGGAATATATTCCTTTTGATGTTTTTGGTTCAGTAATTGTTCCTTCATTATCAAAATCAAGATATTATGTTTCTTTTATTGATGATTATTCGAGAAGGGAATTTGTGTATTTTCTAAAAAGTAAATTAGAAGTGTTCGATCGATTTAAAGAGTTTATAAACTTGGTTGAAAATCAATTTTTTAAGAAAAATTAAATGCTTGAGGACAGATAATGGCAGTGAGTTTTGTTCTGCAGATTTTGAAAGGTATTGCAAAGACCATGGAATAAAAAGGCATAAAACAAAACCTTACACTCCACAACAAAATGGAGTTGTTGAAAGGTTGAACAAGACACTGATGGAAAGGGCGAGAAGTATGTTGATTGATACTAGTCTAGAGTAGAAGTTCTAGGCTGAGGCTGTGGCTACAACATGTTATTTAATAAATCGATCTCCCTCTTTGGCACTTGTTGATAAAACCCCTATTGAAGCTTGGTTTGGTAAGAAGGCCTCTTTAAGACATGTAAGAGTCTTTGGCGGCAAAGCTTATGTTTATGTGCCGAATGAGAAAAGATCTAAATTGGAAATTAAAGTTGTAAAATGTATCTTCATTGGCTACAACATTGGTGTGAAAGGATACAAGCTTTGGAATCCTGTGATTGAAAAGGTTGTATACAATAGAAGTGTAATCTTTTGCGAGTTAAAACCTTCTTCAGTGGATTTGCAGTCAGAGATGAAAGTAGAAAAGAAAGAACAAGTAGTTGAAATTCCTCAAACTCTAGATAGAGAGGAACTACAAAGTGTACTTGAAACTGAGGAGAGTTCCAACAACTCTGATAGTTCTGAAGAAGAAGAACCACAACCTCAACCTTTGAGGAGGTCTACACATGAAACTCAACAACTTGAAAGGTATGGTTTTTCCATGTTGAATGTAAATTGTGCCCATGCTTTGATTACAAGCACTAATGAGCCTAGGACTATGAAAGAGGCAATTGAAATGTCTGATTTAAATTCTTGGTTGGAAGCCATGAATGAGGAAATGAAATCATTAAAAAAGAACACAACTTGGGATTTGGTACCCTTGCCTAAAGGTCGAAACCCTGTTGGTTGTAAATGGTTATTCAAGAAGAAAATTGGTCTAGATGGCAGTGTTGAAAAGCATAAAGCTAGGTTGGTTATGAAAGGATATTCCTAGGTAGAGGGAATTGATTATGGAAAAATATTTTCTCTTGTAGCTAAGTTGACATCTATCAGATTTATTTTGTGAATTGCAACATTGTATGACTTAGAGATTGAACAGATGGATGTGAAGACAACATTTCTTCATGTAGATCTTGAAGAAGAAATTTATATGTCCCAACCTAAGCACTTTGTGGAAAAAGGTAAAGAAAATCTGGTTTGCAAATTAAAGAAGTCTTTGTATGGTTTAAAAAAGTCAACTAGAATGTGGTACCAGAAGTTTGACACGTTTGTGTTGTCATTGGGACTTATAAGATCAAAATATGATCATTGTGTGTACTTCAAAACTGAAAATGCTTGAGTTCTTATTATTTCCCTGTATGTTGATGACATGTTGTTCATAGGAAATAGTAAGACTATGATTTCTGATCTAAAATCTCAATTGTTAGCAAAGTTTGAAATGAAAGATCTAGGTGCAACAAGGTATATTCTGGGGATGGAAATAAAAAGGGATAGAGAAAGTAGAAAGATTTGGCTCAGCCAAAGTAAGTATATCAATACTATCCTAAAGAGATTTGGTATGACTGATTGCAAGCAGCTAGTTGTTCTAGTGTTGCAGGGAACGAAGCTATCTGTTAAAGATTGTCAAAAATACCCTACCAAGTTGGAGAACATGATTAGAGTGCCTTATGCAAGTGTAGTTGGAAGTTTAATGTATGCAATGGTCTACACAAGGCCAAACATTTCCCAAGCAGTGGGAGTTCTTAGACGTTTTATGGAAAATCCAAGTAGACAACACTGGGATGTTGTGAAAAGAGTTTTTTAGATATTTAAAAGGTACCTCTCAGTATGCTTTATGTTATCATGGTAACTCGTTTGGGTCACAAAGATCCATCAACATCCAAGATTATGTGGATTTTGATTGGGAAAGGGACACTGACAACAGGAGATCCACCATTGGATACATCTTCACGTTGCATGGTGGTCTAGTTAGTTGGATGAGCAAGCGAAATGCTATAGTTGTTATATCTTCTACAAAGGTAGAGTATATGGAAGCAACACACACTTGTAAAGAAGCCATTTGGCTTAGACATTTGTGTTCTGATATTGGGTTCAATGCAAGGAAAATTACTATTTGCTATGATAGTGAGAGTGCTATTTGTTTGGCAAAAAATCCAACTTTCCATGCCAGGATGAAACATATTGATGTACAATATCATTTTGTACGAGATATGGTGGAGGATGGAAAGGTTAGTCTTGAAAAGGTGGATACTCTATAAAATGTTGCAAATGCATTAACAAAACCAGTGATCATAGACAAGTATAGCTGGTGTGCCAATTTGATGGGCCTTGGGGCCTATGATATTCAATAATGTCAATGTTTTGGGAGAAGCCAGTAAATCTTCATCAGGTGGGAGCATGTTGGAAATGTGTCTCAACTTACTGGCTTGATATTGGTAGCGTTGTGTTCTCCTATCTCCATGATTGGCCAAACTGTGCTCCATCAGTGAGAATTTCTTAGCTATCTCAACAACAACCTGATAAGCCTTCAAGGTTTCACCTAGCTCTTCATCAATGAGACATTGCATGGTTGGTGAGACCTCACCTGATGTCTCCCCGATGACTTGATAGTTTGTGGTGTATGGCAGTTTTCCTTATTGGCAGGAGTTGGCTCTATCAATGAGACCTTGTTCATTGTCTCCTCAATAGACCGATATCTCCTATTGTGGCATCATGTTTACTTTGTCGGTGAGAGTAGCTCACTTTGGAAGGAATTTCTAAGATGTTTGTTAGAAACTCTAATGGATTTTATTTTCAGTAGGAGGTTGCACTGTTGTCGAGATGTTGGACAATATCTCCTCGATAGCCCGATGGCTTCATATCAGATAAACTTGGATGCTTCGTCGAGACTTTGCGAAATTTCTCTTCGATATGCCAATAGAAGACTTGAACATTCTTGTTGATGTGGCTTCAGGTGTTCCTCGTGACTTTGGGAAATGTCTCTTCGATGAGCCAATAACTTGACAACTTATGAAGGTAAAACAAAAGTGGGGTCCACATGGTGGTAAGACCTACATCGATGAGACACTTGTGTATCAGTGGGAAAACCTGAAATATCTCATTGATGAGCTGATAGAATTGTAATGGTAAAGTGGATGTCGGCAGGACTAGAATAGATTGATGAGAGGTTGGTGGTTGTCTCATCGATGGACCGATATGGAAATTTTTGATTGATAGTTTGTCTATTGTTACGAATGGGAACTGAATTGGTATGTTTCCTGCATGGGTATGGTGATGCAAATTGACTGGAATTCTCTAAGGAGGAAAATGCTATAATGTGTAATGCATTGTAATAGTGTTTTTTGGAGTTGAGTTGTGAGTCTGAAAGAATGAGACTAGTTAAGAATTGTAATGTTTCCTGTATTGAGAGTGTGAATAGACATTTAGAGCAACAAACTCTAACTCTTTATGTGGACTTTGTTCACTATAATACAAAGTGTTTTTGC
This sequence comes from Sequoia sempervirens, assembly GCA_007258455.2. Lineage (NCBI taxonomy): Eukaryota > Viridiplantae > Streptophyta > Pinopsida > Cupressales > Cupressaceae > Sequoia > Sequoia sempervirens. The sequence goes on from VDFB02086081.1 coordinate 245,513,293, forward strand.
TTGGTGTGGTTTGTTTTTCTCTCGAAAGGATTTTTCCATGTTAAATCCAGTTTCCATTCTATGGTTGTGTTAAATTTGTTCTATTCTATTATTATGCTAATGTGCATCCTTAATGAACTGTAATTTGAATTTGAACCATATGTCTGCATTCTCTTCTTAAAATTAGCATTAGAAAAGTGTTTCTGCACCTTTGCTTTCCTTAGAATAGGGTTGAGGGTATAAAGTTAAGTGTATTAGGCATATGCATTAGAGAGGGAAAGAGGGAGGGAGGGAGAGAGAGAGGTGTGAGAGAGGTGGGCCCACTAGCTTGCCAGTTCAATGAATTTGGCAACATAGTGGCCTGTTTGAAAAAATGGGTCTAAGAAATGGGGTCTTTCAATGATTTAGACCCCATTTCTTGGACCCATTTTTTCAAACAAGCCAGGTTAGGTTGCTAGTTTCACCAAATTGGAAAGCTAGTGGGCCCACTAGCTTTCCAATTTAGTAAAATTGGGAATGTAGTAGGTTACCAATTTCACCGACTAGCTTGCCAATTTGATGAAATTGGGAACGTAGTGGCTTGTTTGAAAAAATGGGTCCAAGATATGGGGTCTCTCGATGATTTACATCACTAAGAGAATTTATTAGACCCATTTTTTGAAATAGGCCAAGTTAGGTTGCCTATTTCACTGAATAAGCTAGTGGGCCCACTAGCTTGCTAATTCGATGAAATTGATAACGTAGTGACCTGTTTGAAAAAATAGGTCCAAAAAAGGGGTCTTCCAGTGATGTAAATCAGCAAGAGACCCCATTTCATCACTGGGAGACCCCATTTCTTGGACCCATTTTTTCAAATCAAGTTAGGTTTCCAATTTCATCATAGTGAAATTGAAACCCTTGTTTTTGAAAAATGGGTCCAAGAAATGGGGTCCCTGATGAACCCCATAACCCATTTTTTCAAACAGGCCTACTAGCTTTCCAATTTGGTGATATTTTCATTCTTGGACCCATTTTTTCAAACAAGCCAAGTTAGGCTACCAATTGTACCGAATTAGCAAGCTAGTGGGCCCACTAGCTTGCCAATTCAGTGAAATTAGGAACTTAGTGGACTATTTGAAAAAATGGGTCCAATAAATGGGGTCTCCCAGTGATGCTTGGTCTCTCTCTCTCTCTTTCACACACACACACACAGATACTCTCTCTCTCTCCCTCTCTCCCTCTCTTTCTCTCTCAACCATATACCTTATACCCTCAACCCTCACCCATCAATCCTTAAACCCTTAATCCCTCGACCCTTAAAACCTCAAACCTTAAACCCTTAATCCCTCAACCCTTAAACCTTTAAACACTTAATCCTTCATCCCTCAAACCCTCAACCCTTAAACCCTTAGTCCCTCGACCCCTAAACCCTCAACCCTCTAACCAATATATTAAACCAGGTCAATTCTCAATTCTCAAACCTCTAGAATATACATTGGAGCCTCAACCTTATTATATCAACCCTATACACTCAACCCTTTACACTCAACCCTTTATCCTCAACCTTATACTGTCAACCCTCAACCCTTAAATCCTCAAACCCTTAACCCCTCAACCCTCTAACCTATACATTAAACCAGGTAAACCCTCAATTCTCATACCTTTTGCCTATACATTGGACCCTAAACCATATACCTCAACCCTATGCCCTCAACCTTATACCCTCAACCCTAATCGTTAAACCCTTAAACCCTTAATCCCTCAACCCTTAAACTCTCAACCTTTAAACACTTAATCTCTCAACCCTTAAACCCTCAACCTTTAAACACTTAATCCCTCAACCCTTAAACCCTTAATCCCTCAACCCTATATTTTCAACCCCATTTCTTAGAGGTATTTTTTAATACAATGAGCACTACCTTGTCAATTCTACCACATTGATGCATTGACAAGGTAGTGCTCGTTGTATCAAAAAATGCCTCAAAGAAATGGGGTTTGACGGTGATACACATCACCATGAGACCCCATTTCTTTGAGGCATTTTTTGATACAATGAGCACTACCTTATCAATGCTACCAAATTGACACATTGACAAGGTAGTGCTTGTTGTATGAAAAAATGCCTCAAAGAAATGGGGTCTCACGGTGATGTACATCACCATGAGACCCCATTTATTTGAGGCATTTTTTCATCAATGAGCACTAAGCTCATTACCTTGTGAATGTGGACGCATTGAAAAGGTAGTGAGCTTACTATTTGTTGTATGAAAAAATTCCTTCATAGAAATGGGGTTTGAACAATGAGCACTAAGCTCACTACCTTATTAATACTTCAATGTGGTAAAATTGACAAGGTAGTGCTTGTTGTATGAAAAAATGCCTTAAAGAAATTGGGTCTCATGGTGATGTACAACATCATGAGACCCCATTTATTTGAGGCATTTTTTCATACAATGAGGGTTTAGGGTACAAGATTGAATGTAGAGTTTAGGGTTTATTCTTATGGTTAAGGGATAATGTTCAGGGTATAGGTTATAAGGTTGAGGGTATAGGGATGAGGTTTGAGGGTGTAGGGTTTAGGGTATAGGGATTAACATTTATGATATTCAATATAGGGTTTGGGAGATTAAGAGAAAGGGTGAGATGGAGAGATAGATAGGGGATATGTAAAGAGGGAAGGAGAGAGAGAGGTGATAGAGAAAGAAGTAGAGAGAAAAGGAGGAAGGTGGAGAGATTGAGAGAGAGAGAAGGAGAGAGGGAGGGAGACAGTGGTAGATAGGGATAGGTTAGATAGAGAGAAGTAGAGAGGGAAGGTGGGTGGGAGGAAGGGAGGGAAAGGGGGAGATATATAATATTAGAGAGGGAAGGAGGGAGGTAGGGAGGGAGAGAGAGATGAGATGGAGAGAGGAGGGAGGGAGGGAGGGAGAGAGAATGGTGCTTGATAGAGAGTAGAGAGGGAAGGAGAGAGTGAGAGAGAAAGATATGAGAGAGAGAGAGGAGGAAGGTGGGGAGATTGAGAGAGAGGGAGAGAGAGGGAAGAGGGGAGGAGGGATAGAGAGGTAGAGATGGAGAGAGGGATATAAAGAGAAGTATATAGGTAAGGAGAGATAGTGAGGGATAAGTAGAAAGAGAGAATGGTGAGATAAAGAGTAGAGAGGAAAGAAGAGAGTGAGAGAAAGATGGAGAGAGAGAGGAGGATGGTTAGGAGATTGAGAGAGAGGGAGAGACTATGAGAGAGAGAGAGGGAGTGAGGGAGGGAGGGAGATGTAGAGATAGAGAGAAAGAGATAGAGATAATTATATATAGGGAAGGAGAGATATAGAAGGGGGAGGAGGGAGGGATAATTAGAGAGATAGATATAGAGAGAGGAGGGAGGGAAGTGAGATTGAGAGAATGAGAGATGGAGAGATGGGAGGAGGAATGTGGAGAGATTAAGAGAGAGGATGGAGGGAGAGAGAGTGAGGTAGAGAGGAGGGAAGGAGGAATGTGAAGAGATTAAGAGAGAGGAGGGAGGGAGGGAGAGTGAGGTAGAGAGGGAAGGTGGGTGGAGGAAGGAAGAGAGAGGTGATATATAGGAAGGAAGAGAGAGGTGATATATAGAGAGAGAGAGAATTTTAAAGAGGTAAGGAGGGAGGGAGTGAGAGATATTGGTGAGATAAAGAGAAGTATATGGGGAAGGAGAGAGAGAGGAGGAAGGTGGAGAGATTGAGAGAGAGTGAGAGAGAGAGGGAAGGAGGGAGGGAGAGGGAGATGTGGAGAGAGAGAGAGATAGAGAGAAGTATATAGGGAACAAGAGATAAAGAAGTAGAGAGATATAGGGAGAGAGAGGGAGAGAGAGAGAGAATGGTGAGATAGAGAGTAGAGAGGGAAGGATAGAGTTAGGGATCAAGATGGGGGAGGGAGGGAGAGAGTGTGTGAGAGAGAAACACAAAGTGAAGGAGGAAGGTTGGGAGATTGAGAGGGAGAGAGGGAGGGAGAGAGAGAGGGAATGTGGGAGGGAGAGGTAGAGATGGAGAGAGATATCTAGAGAGAAGTATATAGGGAAGGAGAGATAGAGAGGGGGAGGAGGGAGGGAGGAGCAGAGAGAGAGGGAGAGGCAGGGGAGAGAGGTGCGAGCAGAGAGAGGATGGAGAGAGATAGAGAAGGAAAGGAAGGGAGGACAAAGGGAGAGAGAAGTGTGATAGAGAGAATGAGAGAGAGAAGGGGGGAGGAAGGACGAGAGATTAAAAGAGAGAGAAGGGAGGGTGAGAGATAGGCAAAGAGGGATAGGTTAGACAAAGAGAAGTAAAGAGGGAAGGTGGGTGGGATGCAGGAAGAGAGAGAGGGAAGGATGAAGGTGGAGAGATTGAAGAGAGAGAGAGGAGGGAGGGAGAGAGAGGTAGAGGGATAGGTTAGATAGATTGAAGTAGATAGGGAAGGTGGGTGGGAGGAAGAAGAGAGGGGGAGATAGAGAGGGTGAGAGAGAAAATTAGAGAGGGAAGGAGGGAAGAGGAATAGAGGGAGGGATGGAGGGAGAGAGAGAGGTGAGATAGATATAAGTATAGAGGGAAGGAGAGAGTGTAAGAGAGAGGTCTAGAGCATAAGGGATAAATAGTAAGTGAGATAGAGTTAGAAAGATGATACAACTTGTTGATTACGAAAATTTGACCTCCTAATTACTAATATTTGACATGTTGATTACTGAAATTTGGCTAAGTTTGAAAAATTGTAAGATCTTCAAAAAACTAGAATTTGAATTATAACTCAGGTAGAGATTTGAAACCACTCTCAAACATCCTGAAACTATATACATGAAATATAACTTAAAGTATAAGAAAGTAAATGTCCATATGTAAATGTCAACTTTCTTCATGTATATAGTTTCCCTGAAAGATAACAAGAAGAAAGAGACAAGAAATAAAGAAGATTTTGTTTTTCAATGTACACCAAAATGTGAGTGCGTTATAATGCACATTTTTTGAACTCAAAATGCACACATTTTTTGAAATTTAAACCATAACAAAAATGTGTTATAATGTGCTTTCATTTTTGCTATTTCGGGATGAAAAAGTAAATTGGCCACTTTTTTTGGCCCCCATATTTTTGAACTTACCCCCCTATCATAAGCATAAGGGAAAAAGAGTCTTGTTTTCCCTTTTCAACTTGTCCCTTCCTTTTCAACTTATTAGGTAGTCTGTGGTAGTTTAGGGTTATTCGCTCCCTTAGGATCTTCTGTGACCTGAGAGTGTTGGGGGTAGCGAATCCCCCTTCTCTATATTTTGGTGAACCCAAAGTGAATGCCATTCTTTTCATTTGTGTGTGTAAGAAATTTGTTCTCTCATGTCTCAGGTGCATTACAAATTTGTGTGTTGTGAAGCTTTATGATGCAATTTATGACCTTCAGATGCGTCGTTAGAAGAAGTCTATGACATATAAAAATGGAATCTAGATAGGTCACTTCTTGCTAACACAATCTTCTACATCTTTTGAGTTGGTTTCATTTGAGTATGTGAACATGGTCTCATTCACGTGTATTCCTCTTGCTGAGAATGCAAGTGATATTCTTGACATAACTTTTACCTCACATGATTTGCCACTAAACAAGGAGCCTTCCCCGTTGTATAGTCTCACTTGGATTAATGGTAACACTGTGACTGGTGTTATGGTTGATTCGTTCAGTCAGGTGAACATGATAATAGAGGAAACCTTTTTCATAAATAGTTAACATAAGGAGAAATACGAAGATTCAAAGGCCACTCTTCATACTCACAATCAACTTTCTATTGCCCCTATGGGTTCCATTTCTTTGTTAGTCAAGTGGTGGGACCTAAAGCTATTGATGTGTCATTTATTGTGATCCCATAGTCTAACCTGTTCAGCGTTAGGCTAGACATTCCATGGATAGCCTCTATGAACAATGTTGCCTCTATAGTCCATAAATTCTTAAAGTTCCCCTATGAGGGTGTTGTGCACGTGGTTCACGATATGGCTACAAACCACTAGTGTCACATGGGGGCTTCTCTTTGGATCACTTCTAGCTCACCTCAGTTGGACCTCTCCCTCCATAGAGAGATTTGTTATATCAAGCTTATGTTAAATATAAGACTAGGGACATGGTTTCAAAACTTAGCTATCCAATATCTTCGTATGTTATTTTTGTGAAGGCCTTTATGATTGTGCAACAATGAGCTATTTCTTCTACCCTCTCAAAAGGGAAGGAGAAGCTTACTCATGCTCTAAATCCTTCTCCTTCTGCATCTTCTTCTCTACCTACTTCTACTTCCCTACCTATGGTGGCTTCCTTGGTTCCCACTCTTGTGCCTCGCATGGGGAGTTTGATAGTGCCCACATGGAAGAAGGCAAAGCGTCAGGCTTTTTAGTTGCTTGTTTTACTGATGATTCCTTGACCTTCTATTGCAAGGGGAAGCATTCTTGTAGGGTTGTTCCTGTTGCCCAATTTCCATCCGTGGGCTCATTAGGGAGACAAATTGTGTTTTAGAGGTTCGTAAAGGCCTAGATGGGTCATTTGCATCAAGGGGTAAATCATGCATCTGGTGCTAGGTCATAAGGAACACAGTTGGAAGGCCTGCCTAGGTCAAGCTCGGCATGAAAATCCTCTAAAGAGGAGAGTCACCAAGACCATCTGGATCTCTCGCTGACTAGGGGGCTCTCGCTAAGTGAAGGCATCATCGCCATGACATCCGGCTTCGGTAAAAGGTCTTACCGATTGGGGGAGGTGCCGCTGAAAGGAATGTGGAGCTCGGTAGGAAGTCTTGCCGATAGATGAGAGTCACCCTGACTAGATCCCAGTATGCCAAAAGGAGGGTCAAGTCACCAAGATGTCTCGGCGACTGGTTAGAGCCTCACTGTGAGAAGTTGATATCGCCATGATGTCTCGGCGAGGGCATGAGGTCTTTCCAAAAGACAGAGGGGGCCTTGGTGTAGCTTTTTCCTTCGGTAGGATCTCTCACCGACACTCGGGGGTCTAGCCGATGAACGAGGGGGCTTCAGCAAGAGATGAAGCTCGACAGGAAGTCTCGCCGACCAACGGATGTCTCCCCGACAGGAGGTGAGCTCAGCGAAAGATGGAGGAGTCACCGTGATGTCTCAGCGAATGAAGGTGGACTCGCCGAAGGATAAAGGGGTCTCGATATGCATTTTTCCTTCGGAAGGAGTCTCGTCGACAACATGGAGCTCGCCAAGAAGGTTTGACATCAGTAAGGGGTCTTGCTGATATAACGATGTCTCCCCGACAAGAAAAAAGAGCTCTTCGAAGGTTTTTTCCTTCGGCATAAGGTCTCAGCGATGCAGAGGGTCTTGCCGATAAAGGGAGCCTTCGGTGTAATATTCCAAGTTGGAGGAGGTCTCCCTGACCTGGTGATGTCTCCCCAACATGTTTCGTGCTCGCCCAAGGATAAAGGGGTTGACGTAAGGTCTTGCCGACCCAAATGTCTCACCGAGAGGGATTCATATCGGCATAAAGTCCTCGCGACCAACTGAAGTCTCACCTAGGGGTTGTGGTTTCAGTATAGGGAATGAAGACCGATGTAATATTCCCAGCGATCGGTAGGAGGTCTCCCCGATATGAAGTGCACTCGGCAGGAGTTGAAGCCATTGTCATGAAGTCCCGGTGACCAAGTAATGTCCTGTCGAAAGCCGGGGGCCTCGCCCAAGGAAAGTTAAGTCATCGTGATGTCTTGCTGACGGCTTAGTGTCTCATCAAAAGGAATGAATGGAGATCAGGGAGAGCAGAATGTGCTTGGTAAAATGTCTTGCCGACATGGTGTGGTCCTAGTGATGGAGGAGGCAATATCGGTATGACTTTTGGGCTCGCTAGGAGCTCTCATCGATAATGGCATGTTCTGTCGATAGCTTCAGAGGGGCATAATTGCATTAGTGAGACACTTCTAGTGTCTCACCAAGATACAATTTTGGCTGAATGAACTTTTGACCATCGGGGAATCCATTTGGAATTTGCCCTGCCAATCAGAGAGAGCTATGAGTGAATCATTGGTAGCAGAACCAAGTACCAGGGGGATCAATAGAGTGAAATCAACATGGATTGGCTCTGAGGCATTCAAAGAAACTCAACAGGGGATTCAAAGGTGGACACGAGGATTAGAAATGAATGCGGTAGCTACAAAGGATCTGAAGGCTTCTCCGGGAATGTTTCTTCACTGACATAGGCAACAAGGACATGAGGAATGCAGCATTAATTTCATCGAAAGATCTATGGGAAGATTATTGTAGGGATATTTTGTAAGCCCTAAGGGGCCGACACACTTTGGGTATATATGGCATTTTTTGCCTTTTTGTAAATAGTTTGAGTTATGCATCCACATGAGTTAGTGATTTTTAACTATCCTTCCTCAGCTGATGTATGCTTTATAACCCAACTAAAATATGGAATGCAAAATAGAGCTTACCTTGAAAGCAAGTATTAATGCTTATACTACTCTTATTTCTGAATTTTTAGCTTATGCAAGTTTTTTTCAACTGTGTATTTCTAAAATTTGTATTCATACCTTAAAGCTGTGAAATTAATCTTTCCTTCTTAAGATACATTTGTAGATTAAGCCTTTTGAGAATTATGCATAAATCTAAAGGGGTTATGTTGAGTAAGTAAAGCAGTTGCCATTAAGTTTTCTCAGTGTATCTTCACCTTGTTTTCATTTCATGATTTCCTATCAATGCGGTGTATCACTATAGGATTAGCTTTTCTAATTGATATATTCCTTCTCCCTTTACCTTATAAAGATCAGTAGTTTAGGTGATAACACTAGGAAGCCGGCCTTCTCCGGAGGTTCATTTCAGCTTTAGGTGACCCACGACCTTGAAATGATCCCATGTTTTCCTCTAGAAAGCTCAGTTTGTAAACTTTGCATAGGGTGCACTTCTAGGTGATAAAATTTTTTGGCATGCCCAATGGGACTAGTTCCACATTATACTGTTGGTTTAGTATGCAACCAGCGCGTTCCAGACTTTACAGAAGTCATTTTTGCATACTTGGCGACTCTGTAGAGAGAAAGAACTTCAAAATCAACACCTTCTACAGTTTATGAGAAGAGTTCAGACAAGGAGCAGCTTAGTTCCTTTTGAGTATTTGTAGCTGTCACCACCAAGAAGAAAAGGCAGAGCAACATAGAGGCCAGGGACAACATTTGTTTATACTAGAAGAGCCAAGTCCACTCCTCCATCCGTGAGATTCCATATTACTGTCCCGTCTTTCATTTCCTCTAGAGTGCAAGTGAATCCACCTCAGCCACCTCCAATGGCCGCTCCAAGGAATCAACCCTTTGTTGCTTTTAATGGAGGGAGCCTCTTGAATTTTGTACAACACAATGACATTCCAATGACAGCCTTGAAGAGTCTACCAACTTTCACGGGAGAAGATCAAACTACCCTGATTGAACACATGCAAGATGTGGCTTCTTTATGCGGAGTCCATCACATAACCCAAGAGGATGTTGTAGTAAGATTACTAGTTGCTTCACTGAAAGGAAGAGCTATGCAATGGTATAGGGTCTTAGCAGTCAGATCAATTGCAACTTGGGATGAATTTGGAGACAAGTTGCATAAACAATTTCAAGACAGGTCTGATAACTTGTCTTTATTGGAACAACTAACTACAATTAAGAGGGCTCTACAAGAGCAGATGAATGACTTCAACTTCAAATTTCAAAGAACCTGGGATAGAATCCCTACAACAGTGAGACCACCTCCAAAGTATGTGTTTTTTAACTTTTTGAGGGCCCTTAACATCGATATAGTTGTTATGATACAATCAATAGGAGGGGTTTCTCTACCAGATGCCTTTGAAATAGCCATCGGAGCTGAAAATAGCTTAATACAAGTTGGTAAACTTGCTCCTAGGCCACCGATGCCTATATTCCCAGAGATTCATGGAAATATTCCCTTGCAGATACCTTCTTTTGCAGCTTTTCCATTTGTTCTAGTTGCTGTAACACAAGAAGGTACTGTATCAAGTTCTCCAAATGAGTTACAAGAGATCAAAAGTTTATTATAGACTTTTGGAAATAAAGTTGTCAGCTTGAAAAAGCAACAATCATATAGTAGGCCTTATCAACAGCAGAATCCAAGTCAGCAACAAGCATATCAAGGTAGTAGACAAGCTTACCAAGGCAATTACCAGGGCCCAAGACAGAACATGAACACAAGACCTTTTTCAGGCTTATGCTCCAGCCCCTGTTAGTACAGTCAAGGATCTGGTTCCTATTCAAAACAACTTAGCAGCAGATTATGAGTGGTGCTACCCTTGCAACCATCCTCACAATCAAGCCACTTGCTCAAATGGACTCATCAATCATGCACTTATGGTACAAATTGCCTCAAGTTCACAGCAAAGTGTATTCAATGAAGCATCTCCACAACACCAAGAGCGGCCTACCCATGAAACTACTCTGCTAAATTGGCAAGGTGAAGAATTTTGTGGATTGAATATAGATAGTTCTCCAGTTGCAGTTAACACCAGGGTGAAGAAGAGAGCATTTGAGCTTGATCAAACAGCTTATAGAGGAAAGGCGGCAACTATGGAGCCATCTCCATCCCAAGCGACTCGTGGTTTGCAAAGAGATCAACAACTCCCGATCAATGAGCAGCCACACTTGCAAACTGATCACACTAGAAAAAAGGTACATTCTAAAGTAAATCAAATTGTACCCTATAACATCCTTGACAACATAAAAAAGATGAATGTTACAATGTCTATGTGGGACTCATTAGCCATCCCAGGTCAAAAGGATATATTACAGTCATCCTTGTCAAGTTTGAAAATGTCGGATGAATCTGAGTCCCCAATAGGTCGAGTTAGAGTTGTGTTAACAAGTAATCCTCAGGGAAATGATCAACAACCTAGCAAAGAGACAGAAAAGGGAGTTAAACCACCTCCATTTTACGTGTCAGTAATCATAGGTAACAAGTTAGTTCATAACGTTATGGTAGACAGTGGAGCTAGTAGCTTAGTGATGCCAAAGAATATTGCTGACAAGCTTGGACTAAAGTATAAGCCTTTGGAGAAAGGAGTAATTCAATTGGATGGCTCTTCTGTAAAGACATTGGGAATCATTAAGGATTTGAGTCTCACCCTTCATTCTTGTCCTAATTTTTTAGTTCCCCAAGACATATGTGTCATAGACCTTCCACCTTTCTTTTCCTTGTGCTTATCAAGAGACTTTACAACCAAGATAGGTGGTTATGTGTCAACTGATTGGTCACATATGCTTTTCAGAACAAGATATGGAACTAAGGTTACCATTAAATCTAAAGGGTTGGCTAAAGATCACATCGAGCCATATAATCCAAGTCCTATCAATGCTGTTCCCATTACTCCAGACACAAATTTTGTTGTTTCAACTGGCAGTGAGCTGGTTGCCACTCAAGAGCTTCAATCAAAAGCTATTCCTGATGTGCCGTTACATGAATGGGCAGTTGAAAATGTGTTGAACAGTCTTGAAGACCTCATTAAAGATGCTGGTATGGGTAACTATGTCATTCTTGAGCCTAACACAGAGATTCCAACCCTAGAGAAAGATGCGGATCAATTGCTACAACCACAAGGTGGACTTTGGGAAATGTTCTTTGACGGTTCCAGGAGCAAGAATGGAGCAGGAGGAGGTGCAATGCTTGTATCTCCACAGGGTGATAGGTATTACTCTGCATTTCGTTTTGCTTTTGCGTGCTCTAATAACACTACTGAGTGTAGACATGTCAAATTTACATCATGCATTATCATTCAACCTTCATCATCCATTTAATTAAATAAATCAGGAAGCCATTTAAATCAAATCCTAAATCAATTATCAAAGTCCAAAAAGTCAAATCATCTAATCAGCATTAAATCAGCCTAATCATCATTAACTTAATCTAATCCTAACCTAATGCTAATCCCATCCCACTTGCATTATCTAGATCTATCCACTTGCACAATAAATCAATTTTATTGATTTATTAAAACAATCATTTTCCCTCAACATGACAAGTCAAACAGGGCATTTATTGCTCTTCTTCCTTGTCCCCCTCTCAGCATTTATGGCAAAATTTGAATTCAAATTTTCCCCCTCTTGGGCACTCTTCCCAAATCTTGCACATGCATCAACTAATCACATGATGACAAGTGTCCTTAACTCATTGGCTTGTTTTTGATCCCACATTGGTCCCTCTTCAACACTTGGCATTTTGAAAATCTTTAAATACAGGCTTCATCCTCAAGCAAATCCTTCACAATCTTATGCAAGGTTACTCTCTTCATTTGAGATTTGATCTTGTTCATCATCATTTCACCATCTTCATAGCATTTCATCATCTTGAGCTTTTTATCAAGGATTGGGAAAGGGTCACTAGCACATGTGACACCAATCCAACATGGAATAAGTGTTTATCTTGCTTTTAAAAATGTCTTCTTAATGCTGTTTTTGTTACTTGTGGCATTTCTTGAGCATAGATATTCTATTTCATGGAGGTATTTGAAGATTTGTATGTTTAGATTAATATTTCTAATGAGTATTTGAAGTGGTCTTACATGCAGATTTAAGGTACTTCATATTGGCGCTAGAAGGAGGGCACAAAGTCATCTGTTTCAGCATGATATGTTTTATTTCCATAACGTACATTCAATGAAAGATTAAAGTCATTTGATATTTTATGCTGCTTGAAAACAAAACAAAGAAAAAAATCATCTTTTCTTTTTGAGATCTGACTGTGCATATGAAGGTCGCTTGCAATATATTTTGGAATACTTTGCTTAATCTTTGATTATCGCTGCAGAAGTGAAAAGTCAGAAACTATTCAATAAATGTTACAATGTTACAATGTACAAATCAGCATGTTACAATGTTACAATGTTACAATGTACAAATCTGCGCATTCTCAAATCAGCATGTTACAATGTTTAAGTTTTTATGCGCCCTTAATGAATGTAAATATTATCTGACAAAGCAGTCTGCGTGTATTCTCTTGCTGATTCTATTATCTAGATGATTTGGTTCTGAATCTATCTTTTCTGTGTTATCAGTAGATTGCCACCTTAGTTGCACAGGCATTTATAGGTATTCTGAGAAAGAAATGGCTACAAAAATTTGGCTCTTACACCTGCCGGTAGTATGTATTTAAAATTTTCATAACACCTTTCTTGCGCGCCCTTTCTTTCTGGTACGGTAGTTGACTTGCAAGATACTTAATTTTTCTGAAAGCGCTGCTCACTAGATCTTGATTTTGCGCAGAAAAGTGGTTACCAATCTGTCAAGCCATATTTCTAAGTCTTTGAAGTTTGTACATGCTTGTGTTTTTTTAAGAAAAGATCTAAAATCTGTCTTTAATTCTTAGCTGGCGCAGTTGTCTCACACATTTATGATAATTTTGACTTAGAATACAAAAGAAAAAAGAGCAGATCTTTTAAAGCACAGTCTGCCCTTAACTTTGAAACTGCACCTTTATTAGAGGCCTTGCTAAGTGTGCTTTGATCTGATGTCTTCTCGAGTATCATTGGCTAGGAAGAGTGTTTGTAATTAGAGCACTGCAAAATGCGACTGATTTCTGTGTATCATTATTCCTGATTATCAAACATCCTTTGTATTGGCATATACCTTTGACATTGTTGGCGCAGGTTGTCCAATCATTCTCACGCTGGTCAGAGGTTGTGTCATTTGATGTTGTTATTTTACCTGCCAAATGCGTTAGTTTGAGAATACTTCGAGTTACTGCTTTTTTTATGTCTAGCTGTTGCTTAAAAGTTTAAATCTTTGAACAGATAATCAGCGCACCTATCCTGCAATCAACGCATTTCCTGAGATTCCTGCAATCAAAGCATTTCCTGAGATAATCTTTGAACAGCTAATATGCACCTATTCTTGAGAGTTACGCCATCTCAAGACTCATGTCAGTAAAATTGCAGGTGCTTCATCATAGCGGCTGCAACTAGAAGGAAAAGTCATTATGTCTCATTAATATGGGCAGATGCATTAAGAAATCTAAAGCTCCATATCATTTTGAAATGCAGCCAAAGTTATAATTTTATATCTTATTACAAATCTGGAAAAGGACACAATGATTATCTTATTACACTTTTATCAATTCCTTTGACTTGATTTGGCGTGTGGCTTGATTTAGGCGCAGTAAACTATAACTCCATCAATGCGTATTATCTACATTTGTGATCCAAAGATGAAACATACTTTGACATGTCATATTTGTTGTCAGATGTGCTATTGCTGTTAGTTCATTTGATTTAATATGTTCAAAAATCTCTGAAATCAATATTTCTAACAAACCTCAACATTGATAAAAGATGGGATGCGCAGAAATGGGGAAAGTCTTCCTATTTTTTTTAATTTTTTATCTTTTTAATGTTGTGTTCTAAATCATTTATGGCTGAATGGGAAAGTCTTCCTATTATTAACATTGCTGTTCTAACTCATTTTGCAGGTTTAGTCAAAAAAAGACCAAGGTGTCATCATGACAAAAGGGCCAAAATCTTTGCTTAATAAGTTATTTGTTGACTAAACATTTTTACCTAAAGACTTTAATACGATGAAAGGGTGGTGATTCATTATTAACCTAAAAAATCATTGAGTCTATATTACTTGAAAATAACTCTTTTGGAAATCAATGATTAAGTCTAATATTGGATTACATCTTGTCAAAAATAAAGAATAAAAAACCATTGAATTATTGTTTCATTCTTTCATCGATTTAAAACAAACTTAATCCTCACATTATTGTCTTGTCCATCTGATAGGTAAAAGGAAAGGTACCAAAAAAAGCGAACAAAGGCAAGGTACAAACGAAGGAAGAGCGAAAAACGAAAAAAATCAATAAGGAGAAGGCTATCAAACGAAAACGAAAGGAGGAGGATTTTTGTTTGAAAACACAATGTGTTTTTTAACACTTTGATCAAAACTACTTCACAAAACGAAAACGAAAGGAGGGAAATTTTTTTTTTCTTTTCTTTGAAAACGCAATGTGTTTTTTAAACACTTTAAGTGTTTGATCAACACTTCACGAAATTGTTTTCCTTTTCATTTTAGAACATTAGTTTTCAATTGAGGCTAAAACGAACAAATTGTTTTTCATTGCAAAGGACTTAAAACGAACCTTAGAACACACTTACTAGATTTCGTTTTGGTTTAAAATTGAACAAGGCAAACTTCACACTTGATTTTGGTGCTTAAAATGAAGTCATCATTGCTTTGAGGCTAAAACGAACAAGTGCTTGATTGTGTTATTTTGTCTTTTGAGTGCGTATCCTCTCCCCTTGCGCTTCGTGCGATCTAGGGTGCAAGAGAAACACTCAAAATACATTTTATTGCTTTGAAACACTTCAATTTGGGCTTAAAAATTGAACATCTTGTGCGAGTGTGAGTAGGGGCATTTTCGCGTACATTCTCGCTCTTGTGCCATCAAAGATCGATCGAGTTACGGATTGTGTCTTTGCTCGCTTTGTTTATCTTAGAGGGCCCGCCTTTGGGGAAAAAGTACTACCCAAGTTTAATTTTACTCAACCGTAACACTCTAAAGCCAAGAGTATTTCCACCGATATAAATGAGGATTTTGCTAAACGCCATAATCACGCCGTGGGTTGGTTCACAGATGGATCCGAAGGGGACTGCCACGCTGGGTCAACTCCTACTTAACGGAAAGTCCTTACTAGAACCTATGTGCTAGAATTTTCCAAAATCCTTAATCTGTTTGTTGGTGCAAGAACGGTCCTGCCGCCCACAATTTTACGGCTTTTAGTAGAGATGGAAAGCATGCCATGGGAGTTTCATGGTGTTGATGCTTGGTCAGCCTGTGAGCAAGGAGTGCCGTGAGGGAGCCATGGGGTCAAGCATCTAACCATCCGCTAGTAGGCGTAGATGGACTTGTCCAAGTGGGGACTCAACAAACATTGTCTATCACATCCATAGGGCTTGTAATTATTTTTGTTTGAAAACACAGTGGTATTCGAAAACATTTTGCAAACAAACACTTAAACATGATCATGCAAATTTCAAACCCCTTTTGATAGAGCAAATACCTTTTGACAAATTTAAGTGTTGTTGCCTTCCCTTGGGATTATGTCCTTAGAGGTTTCTCATCACTTGAATTTATATCGTCATTTGCTCTAACTAGGGTTAACCTAGGAAATCCCTTTGCCTCAATTTCTTGGAACTCCCACACAACACTTTGTGGGAAGAAAAGGAATTTAGACATTGGAAATCTTACTTTGAAACTTTAATCAAGAGTGTGTTTGTGGTAAAAGGAATACACTAAGCAAAGATAACAAATTGGACCCCACACATGTGCTTGATATCTCTTGGTCATATTGGTCTTTTGATTGCTCTTAGAGAAAAGTGTGTTCTTCAATACCTTGGCCTAGTAAACAAAGTCTCTCTAAGTCTCTTAGGATCATCAAAACTTTCATCTATCTTCCAAACATTCATCAATCCATCTCACCAAAACAACTTTAGATCTTTGCAAACATCATTATAAACTTGGGTACATCCTTAAACCAAATCAAAGTCAATTGTTTAATTAGGTGTGTGGGAATGCATCCTTTCTCATACATCTAATTGAATTAGCAAACCTTTTGAATAAGTTCATCCTAAAGATAACATCCAACATCTTAGGGTTTACAAGTTCATCATCCAAATCAAACCAATCAAAAAAATCAAGCCCTAAGTCTAGCATTGATCCAAAGTCCTAAACGTTCATCATCCATATCATTTTCACCTTTCATCCTTCATCTCGTCATTGATCCTAAGAACCTTGGAGGTCACTTTCATAACAAAGTCAAAACACAAGAAGAACATGGAATATAAACTTGATCCATACATCTTGGGTAATCCAAAACAGTTGAATCTTCAAAGCCTTGCAATGCCTATCAATTATCAAAGTCCATGCATGGGATCATTGCCTTCGACAAATGTCAGTGGTACAACAAGTGTGAGTATGCCCAAGTCAAAGTTTGGAACACATTTCCCAATGATAGATCTAAGTCCAAACCAACAAATCCACCAATCAAACAATCAATACATGAATCTTCAAACGAGCAACATCATCCCACCAAATCCCTACAAACCAAATGTGGATGTACCAAGTGCAACTTTTCGAAACATGAATCCTAACTCGAAAAACTTTGGAAAAATGATTCCCAATACCAACAATGTTCATCCTATCATGCCAAATCTAAACATCATCCCAAATCAGAACATTATCCAAAGTCAATTTTCCCATAATCCCATTCAAAAACTGCAAACATGCATGCCAAAACTACTTGAACACAAGCCAAATCAACTATCTCAAGTGAGTCAAGATCAAAATCAAGAACAAATTTGGCAAGATCAAATTGCGGAAATAGTTGAGGCATTGCGCCAAGGGAAATCTCCACCACCATTACCTACATCATTCCTTGGTTTAGGGATTCCCCCTTTACCTAACACCAATCACGCCACCCAATTCAATCCAACTAACGTCAATCAAACCATCACGTCAAATCCTTTGAATATACCATCGACATCGCACCAACAGATGGTATCCAATCAAGCAACAATGATGATCCCAACCAATCAAAATACGGTCTCCCAAGGACCTATCACCTCAGTTATTCCAACCATCACTATCCCTTCAATCATTCCAAACACCACTATCACGCCCATCACATCTCAAACCCCCACAATCAATCCAAGCGTATCTCAAACACTTGTCACTACATCCAACATGATTTCGAATCCACCACCACCCCCACCACCACCAATTTCCACCACATCAATCCAATACAATGTGACATTACAAGCTGCTTTTCAAAAAGGATACCAACAATATCTAGCCATGCAACAAGCAACACAAGCTCAACAAGTGCAACAATCCTCTCAAATTTCCCAAACCTCTCAAGCTACCCAACCAACACGAGCACAAACACAAAAGATAACAACTGTTGAGAACAAAGATCAAGATCACTCCATCATTGAATACCTTGAAGTTGTGTCTACTCCATCCAATGATCAAATGAATATATGTCAAGAGTCACCTCTCAATCATGATCAAAATACATCGACAATACCCAACAATGATCCAATTCAAGAAATGTCAACATCATTTGACCCTATGGTTGAAGACATTAGAAATCTCTCTATTGCAATTGTTGAAAACAATGTTCAAAATCTATCCATCAATAAAGATATTTTCGCTTCATCCAACGAGGCATCGACCAGTGATCATGTTGAAAATGTATCTACATCACCTAATGAGGTAGAGGACATATCTCAAGAATTTATGCCAAAGCATGATCAGAATCTTTCACCAAGGTCTAGCAATGGTCCTTTCCAAGACATATTGACATCCTTCGACCTCATGATTGCCGATATTGAAGGAATCTTCAACTCAACACCTGATCCAAGTCCACTCAAAAATCATGAAGATATTAAGCCACTTCCCATGCATAATGAAGATATCCAAGAGCCATTTGTAAGCAGTCCATCCTTTGAAACTGACCCATGTCAAGAACTTGATCCAAAGCATGTTAAAAGCAACTTCGAAATTAATCAAGATCAAGAATTTGTATCTTCAAGATACTACAATAATCTGATGGACACTCTCCTATCTATGCAAGATGATCATATCCATGAAGCACATACTCCTCCATCTACCCATGAGATGTTTTCTACAGATGGTCATGTAGATGATCTTCATCTAGAACAAGATTGTGTTACACAAAAAGAGCAGATTCTTAACTCCTACAATCAAATGGAGTTGTCAACATCAGGATCAAACATGTCCCAAGTTCAGATTGAGGACATCATGAATAAAGATATCGAACATTATCCACTCAAGGAAACAAGTCAGAAAGAACAGGATAATCCAGAGTTAGCAGAGCGAAAAATTGAAACAATGTCATCTACAGTGATCATTTGTCAAAGCACATTTACTGAACAAAATATCTCAAAGCAAGTAGAATCAAGGCATGAAGGTGATACTATCACCATACTGGGGGAAACTTCATCTCAAGCAAACATCAACATAGGGAGCACGAAGAGTCCTTATGATGAAGCTAGTGTCAATACTACAACCAGTCACGTCATGTGTCTTTATCCACCCATCACCCCATCCATGAAGTGGGACCAACATCAAAGGAAATATTTGAATCAAAGTACAAAGAATGTTATCAAATCAAGAGAAGTTGAGAAGCATAATGGACAAATCAAATACATATGGATACCAAAGAATACAAAGAAAGATCATCCCTATCAAACTCCATCAGTCAAAGAAACTGTGGGGAAAACTAAAAGAGGGAAATGTATCCATCAAAGATGTCCGCAAAATCAAAAGCAGGCTTTTCAAGCAACATACAAAGTGTATCAAGCAGTTGGTCCTAATTCCATGCACACTTCTGTATCCACCTATCATTGCTCACCTTCCCAAGTTTGGAGAGTCAAAGGTTCCAAACTGTCAACCAATCCATCTCTTATGCTCAAACACACTATATCCACGCCTCCAGATAATATCCAATCTTTACATTGACCGGTATTATAACAACCCTTCATCATAAGGATTCGAAGGCAATCTATCGCTATGTGCGCACGGAGATGTAGTTAACCTTGGGTATCACGGCATGATCAAGAATCCTGCAAAGCTGTATCTGGCGCACGATTTTAGCAAAGCCCTTCAAAGGTATATATCGATGCATATTATGACAAGTTACTGCCAACACCACTGTGTGGTTCAGTATGAATCTTCAGAAAATACAAAAATCAAAAAATATGAAAATCCAAAAAAAATTAGAAAAAGGATTGAAAATAGTAAAGATAAAAATCATCCTCTAGTGAAAACCACTACGGTGGCGCTTTGGGCAAGACCATGATGAAAACCTGGCAAACAGGCATCATGTGTGGAATCGAGCATTTACGTGCGCCACTTCGGTTGAAAGCATCTCATCCCATCCATAATAAATCGAGCATTCAATCCATCCCATCCATATTAAATCGAGCATTCCATCCATCTCATCCATAATAAATCCATCCATCCATGAACCATTTATCCAATCCATTCGCATCTATCTGCATCCATCATCTTGGTTATCTTGATCTTGATACAATTTTGGGGCACGCTTTATGCTTGCTTATGGTAAAACATCTTGACATGGGTCATTGATCCTATCCTATGTAGCATTATCTAGGCTATGAAGCATTATCCAAATGGGTATTCGTTATCCAAACACCTTATCTTATCGCAATATAATCCTTGGCATACTTTGCGTGCTTACCATATCCATCCATCCATACACTTATCCGAGCATCCATCCATTGCATTCCATACGTTGCTAGACATTGGGGGCAGATATGTACATCTTGCTTCGAGAATAAATCTTGGTCTATGTCCTCCAACTTATGTGGCGATCCGAACATTGGAAAACATGAAATAAAATTGGTCTAACCACTTGTGAGCAAAAATTCGAAGCACTAGCCCATGGCATATTTTGACGAAAAGAAATTCCTTATTATTCTTCATCTTTCATCGAACATCAATCCAAACAATCGATATCAGTCGCATCTAAGCTGCACGTCAAATGCCACATCAAATCATCCAAACATCTTTTGTTCGAAACCAAGCTTCATCAAACATGATCACTCAAATCCAATCAAAAAATCATCATCTCTCGTGGGATATCCTCAACAATGTTATCATCATCAATCCCATCAAATCCTTGTGTTGCATAACACTATCATTGCATTGTTGTGTATCCTCAACAATGTTATCATCATCATCAATCCTTCGATCTGATCAATCCACCTTAGCTTGGTCTTCAACAAAATCCCAAACAAAGCATTGATATCATTACACATCCATATTCAAATCGTCAAAATCGTGCAAAAAATCAAAAACATCCAAATCATGCAAAAATCCAAAAACATCCAAAACATATCAAAAATCCAAAAAACACTAAAAAAAAGCAGAAAACATCAAAAACATTGGAATCCGAACTACGTCGTCTCTGAGCTTAAACGTAGGCAAGGCTAATCTTTGATCAGCCCCCGAGACATCAAAATCCAAACATTCGAAAAAAAAAAAAAATCCAAAAATATCTGCAAAAAACATCAAAATCCAAAACATAAGAAATCGAAAATCAAAACATCTAAAATCCAAAACACCAAAACAGCCCTCAAAACATTTCAAACATCAAAACATCCAAATATTTGAAAAAATCCACCCGTCCCATTTCGCTTTCACTCGAAATAATCAATTATCCATAATAAATTGATCATCACCTTCATCCTTTGGCAAAACAAATAGAAACAATCATAGCAATTGGAAAAATCAATCTTCAATCATAAAATCAAAAGCAGTCAAACAAACTGCCAAACATAAAATCAAACTTGATCACCAAAATATGTCGTACCAACCTTATATCAATAGCCTATCAATCAACTTATCAAACTATCATCATCCTATACAATGCATTTCCTAGGATATATCATTCTGACAATGGGAATCATTTTGGATATCACCCTGGATTCTTATCCTATCAAAACAAACCCTTTTGGCTAGAGATATGAAGAACATTGGCTTGTTTGTAGTACTTGATCTTTCTTTTGATTTATCTTATTGTGCTCATTCCAAGGACCTCTCGATGATATCCGAACGAAGATTTAGAGAGATAGGAATGGGGAAACGATCATTATCTTTTTTTTGTTGTGCTTGTTGGACATTCTTGTAAAATAACTTGGCTAATACTTGCTTTGTTAGGTACGCCGTAGCAAGGTTTCCGTATATCAAGTGTGAACAAGAATACTCCTATCTCCTTGTTAAGTCAATGTCCATCACACTAGGTACAACGCCATCCCGATTCTTTATACCTTGATGCATCGTATCAGGCGCATATCGTACAGCGGCGACCTTTGAAAATCCTAACTTGATAAGCAAATCATCTATCATCATCTATCATCATCTCTAATAAAGTCTCGACCAATCATGGACTTGTGGGATCCTCTTGTCATCATCTCATTTCCGCACTAACATCATACATCCATCATGCATCCATCTTGCATCCATAAATCATCAGTATTTTGCATATCATCTCACATGCATATCATCATCATAATATAGATCTGTTAGTCTAAGCATATCATAAATCATCCGTTGCATAATCACAGCATATCACATCATTCACATCATCAATCTCATCCATCTTACATCATATCATCATTTAAGTTGTTTAGGATAATATAGCTTTGTTATTTTAAGCATCTTAAAATCATCTCATTTGCATTGTCATCCATAACCATCCATTTTGAACCTCTTTATCGTGAGATCGACCCTCAAATCGAATCTTTCCGCTCGATCTCTCGAGGGGGCAATGTACCAGTGTACTTCTTTCCGCTGGGGCATCTGAAAAATCATGAAATTTTTTAATTTCGATTGCGGCAAGTTTATTCTTTGAACCAACGCAACAAGTACATTGTTTCAAAGAGGGGCAAAATGTAGACATGTCAAATTTACATCATGCATTATCATTCAACCTTCATCATCCATTTAATTAAATAAATCAGGAAGCCATTTAAATCAAATCCTAAATCAATTATCAAAGTCCAAAAAGTCAAATCATCTAATCAGCATTAAATCAGCCTAATCATCATTAACTTAATCTAATCCTAACCTAATGCTAATCCCATCCCACTTGCATTATCTAGATCTATCCACTTGCACAATAAATCACTTTTATTGATTTATTAAAACAATCATTTTCCCTCAACATGACAAGTCAAACAGGGCATTTATTGCTCTTCTTCCTTGTCCCCCTCTCAGCATTTATGGCAAAATTTGAATTCAAATTTTCCCCCTCTTGGGCACTCTTCCCAAATCTTGCACATGCATCAACTAATCACATGATGACAAGTGTCCTTAACTCATTGGCTTGTTTTTGATCCCACATTGGTCCCTCTTCAACACTTGGCATTTTGAAAATCTTTAAATACAGGCTTCATCCTCAAGCAAATCCTTCACAATCTTATGCAAGGTTACTCTCTTCATTTGAGATTTGATCTTGTTCATCATCATTTCACCATCTTCATAGCATTTCATCATCTTGAGCTTTTTATCAAGGATTGGGAAAGGGTCACTAGCACATGTGACACCAATCCAACATGGAATAAGTGTTTATCTTGCTTTTAAAAATGTCTTCTTAATGCTGTTTTTGTTACTTGTGGCATTTCTTGAGCATAGATATTCTATTTCATGGAGGTATTTGCAGATTTGTATGTTTAGATTAACATTTCTAATGAGTATTTGAAGTGGTCTTACATGCAGATTTAAGGTACTTCACTGAGTATGAGGGCCTCATTCAAGGTCTTGAGTGGGCAAGGAAGAGAGGAATAACCCGCTTGAAAGTCAAGGGGGACAGTGAGTTAATTGTCCATCAAATAAGAGGCCTGAATGTTGCTAAAAATGACACACTAAAGTCTTATAGAAATAGGGTGTGGAACATGCTTGAAGATTTTGATGCCTTTAACTTAGTGTCTATTCCAAGGAACCAGAACAAGCATGTTGATAGGCTTGCAGCCATTGGGGCACAGTTTGATATTCCAGATAATATTAGAAGAGACAAAACACAGTAGTACGTTAAGGTGATTATCAGACCATCAATTCCTGATAATAACATCCACTGGCAGGTATTCGAAAGTGATGAGTAGATACTGACCTTTCTGCTCCAAGAAGATCAATTTGCTATAGTGAACCAAGAAAAGATTAAGCAGCAGTATGAGGGTCAAGTGATACAGCTGAAGACAAATAAACTTCCCAAAGGGTTGGTTACCTTGGAATCCATATTCAACTCTGATGATCAGCTTAAAAAGAGCAAAATTGGCCTTCAAGTCAAGGAAGATCATTATGAGGAGGTTGAAATCTTTAAAGGTAATCTTCTCAAATTAGGTAAAATTTGTTCAGCTAGGGATAAAAGAGCTTTCATTATTTTATGCCAAGAGTATCATGATGTTTTTGCTTGGCAATATTTTGATTTAAGAGGGTTTGATCCTCATATCGCACAACATACAATTGAGTTAGAACCTGGTGTCAAGCCTGTTAGACAAAAACAGAGACCATTGAACCCTAAGCTTGAACCTTTGATGATCAAAGAGCTGACCATGTTGGTAGAGGAGGGTATTGTGTTTCCAATTAAACACACATCCTGGGTTTCTAATCTTGTTTCGGTTAGAAAGAAGAGCGGTGAGATAAGATTATGTGTAGATTTTAGAGATCTTAATAAAGCATCTCTGAAGGATCATTATCCCTTACCGTCTATGGAACAAATTCTCCAAGCTGTGTCTGGTTTAGAAAGATTTTCTCTTCTTGATGGGTATTTTGGTTATAACCAGATTCTGGTCAAAGAGGAGGATCAGTATAAAACAACATTCACAACAAAATGGGGCACTATGGCTTACAAGAGAATGCCTTTTGGTTTATCAAATGTTGATGCCACCTTTCAGCGTGCCATGGATATGGCGTTTCAAAATTTAATTCCAAGATGTCTGCTAGTTTATTTAGATGACATCACTGTGTATTCAAAAAATGCAGACGAACATTTGTCACATCTCAAGCAAGTTTTTGAAAAATGTAGAGAGTATGGGATATCCCTCAATCCTACAAAAATTATTTTTGCAGTCCATGAAGGTAAACTTCTAGGCCATTTGGTATCAAAAGATGGAGTTACCATTGATTCTGAAAGAGTTAAGGCTATATTGGAGCTACCATTGCCTAATCATAAGAAGGGATTGAAAAGATTTTTAGGGAGAATTAACTTTCTGAGAAGATTTATTCCCGATGTTGCAAATTTACTACAACCTTTGACTGCCATGCTCAAGAAGAACATAGTTTTCATTTGGACAAAGGAGGCAAGGCATAGTTTTGAAGAAATCAAGGAGGCTTTAGCATCTTCTCCAACATTGATAAATCCAAATTTCTCTAAAGACTTATTTTTGTATGCTTTTGGTAGTAGTAGTTCAATCTCTGCTATGCTGGTTAAAAAAAATAGGAATAATTTAGAGCAGCCCATTGCTTTCTTCAGTCAAGTACTTGCTGATTATGAAGAGAAGTATACATTTGTGGAGAAACATGTTCTCACAATAATCAGAAGCCTGAAGAAATTTAAGCCTCTAGTTTCAAACAATAAGATTCATATTTTGGTTGCACACTCAAGTGTGAAGGAATTTTTGTTAGATAAAGATCTGAATGAAAAAAGAGTAGGGTGGATCACTAAGGTCATGGCGTATGATGTAGATATCAAGATTACCAAACTGGTTAGAGGTGAGGGTCTCTATGAAAAACTTGCTACAGGGTCAATCAGCGAAAATGAATTAGAAAAGGATGTTATTTTTGCTAATACAAATGAGTCTCAGGATGCCCAAGATGATGTACCTGTGGAGACAATCAATTGGGTTCAAGACATGACCCAATTTTTACAAACTGGTGAGTGTCCATTAGGTTTGAATAGAGCTAAAAGAAGATACTTCAGACTGCAGTCCATACCATATGTGCTGGTGAATAATGTTCTCTTTAAAAAGGATCTAAATGGTGTTCTGCTAAGATTTATTCATAGTGATTAGATTGAAAGGGTACTTTATAAGTTTCATGATGGAGTTGCAGGAGGTCACTTTGCTCCAAGAACTACCACATGGAAAATAATGAGAGCTGGCTACTACTGGCCCAACTTATTTAAGGATGCTCATGCATGGTCAAGAAAGTGCATCAAATGTGCTCTATTTTTAGGAAAGGAGAAGCTACCTGCTATGCCTCTACATCCAATTTAGGTAGAGTGGCCCTTCATGAGATGGGGCATTGACTTCATTGGGCCAATAAATCCACCATCCAGTACTGGTCACAGATGGGTGCTCACTGCTACAGACTATTTCACACGGTGGACAAAAGCAATAGCTTTGAAAGAGGCAAAAGAGTCTTCAGTTTTGAGCTTTTATGAGGATATAGCCACCAGATTTGGAGTTCCTGACTCTATCATATCTGATAACACTCTTGCATTTGTGGGATTAAGGTTAACTAATTGGGTTGTTAAACATGGCATTCATTTGAATACATCCTCAAATTATTACCCTCAGGGTAATGGTCTGGCTGAAAGCACAAATAAGAATCTCATCAGGATTATCAAAAGACCAATGGAGGATAATAAAAGGACCCGACACATCAAATTAAAGTATGCACTTTGGGCAGACAGAGTGACTCCTAAGAGGTCTATTGGTAATTCACCATACATGTTAGTCTATGGCAAAGAGGCAAGATTGCTTTTGTCTGTGGAGCTTCCAGCTCTTGACATTATACATCAGTTGGAGATAATTGAGGAACAAGACCCAATGTACGTGAGATATGCAGAGCTCATGGAGCTCGAAGAATCAAGGGACAAAACAATGAAGGTTTTGGAGTATCATCAGCTCCAAACAAAGAGGACATTTGAAAAAAGGGCTACAACAAAATATTTTAAGTTGGGAGACCTCGTGCTCAAATGGGATGTTCTGAAAAGCAGGCTGGACCATCACACTAAGTTCGACAACATGTGGATAGGTCCATTCATTATCAAAGACTGTAAGGAACACAATGCTTATCAACTGGCTACAACACAAGGTGAAGTACTCCCTATCCCAGTCAATGGGATACACCTCAAGCCTTGTTTTCAAGTCTAATGGAGTTCCTCTATTATCCATATTAGGTTAGGTTTATGTTTCCAATAAGTGTTGCTACACTTTAGTTTAGAAGTTCTTCCATTTCCTAACTGGTGTGTCAGCACAATAAATATTTTCTTTCAGTTTCCCCTATTTTTTTGCTTTTTGGCAACATGTTGTGTTCAATGAGTCTTAGCCGAATTGCAACCATGTACGAACTGCCCTGGGTTTGTTTCTGAAGTTCTCCTAACGACTCCATGCCTAATGGAAAAGTCTAGGCTGTTGGTCTTCATGTTTAGCAGGAAAACATCCAGCAAAGGTCGCCATAAATGTTGCCCAATTTCCATCCGTGGGTTCATTAGGGAGACAAATTGTGTTTCAGAGGTTCATAAAGGCCCAAATGGATCATTTGCATCAAGGGGTAAATCATGCATCTGGTGCTAGGTCATAAGGAACGAAGTTAGAAGGCCTGCCTAGGTCAAGCTTGACATGAAAATCCTCTAAAGAGGAGAGTCGCCAAGACCATCTAGATCTCTCGCCGACTAGGGGGCTCTCGCTAAGTGAAGGCATCATCACCATGACATCCAACTTCGGTAAAAGGTCTTATCGATCGAGGGAGGTCTTGTCGAAGGGAGGCGGTGCCACCGAAAGGAATGTGGAGCTCGGCAGGAAGTCTTGTCGACAGATGAGAGTCACCACGACTGGACCCCAGTTCGCCAAAAGGAGGGTCAAGTCACCAAGATGTCTCAGTGACTCGCCAGAGCCTCACTGTGAGAAGTTGATATCACCATGATGTCTCGGTGAGGGCATGAGGTCTCGCCGAAACACAGAGGGGGCCTCGGGGTAGCATTTTGCCTTCGGTAGGATCTCTCACCGACACTCAGGGGTCTTGTCGATGAATGAGGGGGCTTCGGCAAGAGATGAAGCTTGGCAGGAAGTCTCACCGACCAACGGATGTCTCCCCGAAAAGAGGTGAGCTCGGTGAAGGATGGAGGAGTCGCCGTGATGTCTCAGCGAATAGAGGTGGTCTCGCCGAAGGATAAAGGGGTCTCGATATGCATTTTTCCTTTAGCAAGAGTCTCGCCGACAACAAGGAGCTCGCCGAGAAGGTTTGACATCGGTAAGGGGTCTTGTCGATATAGCAATGTCTCCTCTAGGAAAAAAGAGCTCACAGAAGGTTTTTGCCTTTGGCATAAGGTCTCAGTGATGCGGAGGGTCCTGCCGATAAAGGGAGCCTTCGGTGTAATATTCCAAGTTAGAGGAGGTCTCCTCGACCTGGTGATGTCTCCTTGACATGTTTCGTGCTCGCCCAAGGATAAGGGGGTCCGTAATGTCTTGCCGACCCAAATGTCTCACCGAGAGGGATTCATATGGGCATAAAGTCTTGGCGACCAACTGAAGTCTCACCTAGGGGTTGTGGTTTCGATATAGGGAATGAAGACCGGTGTAATATTCCTAGTGACTGGTAGGAGGTCTCCTTGATATGAAGTGCACTTGCCAGGAGTTGAAGCCATTGTCATGAAGTCCCGACGACCAAGTAATGTCCCGCCGAAAGTCGGGGGCCTCGCCCAAGGAAAGTTAAGTCGTCATGATGTCATGCCGACGGCTTAGTGTCTCATCGAAAGGAATGAACGGAGATCAGGGAGAGCAGAATGTGCTTGGTAAAATGTCTTGCCGACATGGTGTGGTCCTAGTGATGGAGGAGGCGATATCGGTATGACTCTTGGGCTCACTAGGAGCTCTCATCGATAATGGCATGTTATGCCGATAGCTTCAGAGGGGCATAATCGTATCGGTGAGACACTTCTAGTGTCTCGCCAAGATGTGATTTTGGCTGAATGAACTTTTGACCGTCAGGGAATCCATGTGGAATGTGCCCAGCCAATCAGAGAGAGCTACGAGTGAATCGTTAGCAGCAGAACCAGGTACCAGGAGTATCAACAGAGTGAAATCGACGTGGATCAGCTTTGAGGCATTCAAAGCAACTCAACAGGGGATTCAAAGGTGGACACGATGATTAGAAATGAATGTGGTAGCTGTGAAGGATCTGAAGGCTTCTCCGGGAATGTTTCTTCACCGACATAGGCAACAAGGACACGAGGAATGTAGCATTAATTTCATCGAAAGATCTATGGGCAGATTTTTGTAGGGATATTTTGTAAGCCCTAAGGGGCTGACACACTTTGGGTATATATGGCATTTTTTTCCTTTTTGTAAATAGTTTGAGTTATGCATCCACATGAGTTAGTGATTTTTAACTATCCTTCCTTAGCTGATGTATGCTTTGTAACCCAACTGAAATCTGGAATGCAAAACAGAGCTTACCTTGAAAGCAAGTATTAATGCTTATACTACTCTTATTTCTGAATTTTTAGCTTATGCAAGTTTTTTTCAACTATGTATTTCTAAAATCTGTATTCATACCTTAAAGCTGTGAAATTAATCTTTCCTTCTTAAGATACATTTGTAGATTAAGCCTTTTGAGAATTATGCATAAATCTAAAGGGGTTATGCTGAGTAAGTAAAGCAGTTGCTGTTAAGTTTTCTCAGTGTATCTTCACCTTGTTTTCATTTCATGATTTCCTATCAATGTGGTGTATCACCATAGGATTAGCTTTTCTAATTGATATATTCCTTCTCCCTTTACCTTATAAAGATCAGTAGTTTAGGTGATAACACTAGGAAGCCGACCTTTTCCGGAGGTTCATTTCAGCTTCAGGTGACCACAACCTTGAAATGATCCCATGTTTTCCTCTAGAAAGCTCAGTTTGTAAACTTTGCATAGGGTGCACTTCTAGGTGATAACAGTTCCTATGCCTCAACCTCCATGGCCTCCGACTATTCTTCCATTTATACCTGAGGCAGACAACGGGAAGAGGATTGTCATCGAGGCTCTGGTGTTTATTTCTCCTCTTATTGTCATTTCTACTTTTGTGCCTCCTCCTCTTGCTCCTACTCAAGATACCACCCTTCCACCAAAAATGGTTGTGAAGGATACTCCTAGCACTAGTAGAAAAAAAACAATAAATGACTAAAAAAACTACTAAAAATTGGTCACGTGTCTATTAGCTTGGTCATGTGACCATTAGTAGTTTATTGCCAGTCATTTATAACGCAACCAAATTCATGACTAAACCATTTTTAGTCATTTATTGGTTGTTTTGATTGATCAATTTGGTACTAGTGTATTTAGTCATTGATTGTTGTTAACTGGTCATTTATTTAGTCATGATCTAGTCATTTATTTAGTCATGGTAGTCATTTATTTATTCTTGGCAGTCATTTATTTAGTCATTGTAGTCATTTATTTAGTCATGGTAATCATTCATTTAGTCATTGTAGTCATTTATTTAGTCATGGTAGTCATTTATTTAATCATGGTTTAGTTATTTATTTAGTCATGGTAGTCATTTATTTAGTCATCTATGAACTAATACTTTTAGATGTGTATGTAAACTCCTATGTTTGGAGAATATCTTTATAATAACTAGTCTATGAAATTGCAAACCAAGAGAAGTCATTGAAATTCTATTGTGATTGAAAGATATAAAACCTTAAAACTCTTATGTTATACTGAAAAAATTAAACTGAAACAATCATAAAACTTCAACAAATCTGCTCAAAGGACTAAAACAACACTATTGGAAAATAATTCATTGTATATTCAAACTGTATATAAAATATGTTACAAATAACTCTATATATAGAGTTTTTAAGTTGGAATATTTCGTAGTATGCAAACTTCTGATTTATTATGCCTTTAAAATTTTAAAAAAACTAAAACTAAAGCTAAAAAGCCATTGGTGTGAATGCATGTCTTCAGTGTTGCCACTGTTGCACATGGGGTGGGCTATAAATGCATCTAGTAAGGCACTAGTTTTGTATTTTCTCCTTGCTCTGTACTTGTCCACAATAAAAAAAACTCAAAATTTGTTAATACTATATATATTTTTGGCAAGAACAGTCTAACAGTGATCAAGAATAATGAAATAGACAATGCAATAAAACTATCAACATTTACCCTTTATAATCATCACCTGCATCTAACTTTTGGGTCCAATTACAATTGTTGTTGGCGTTGGATATCAATCCAAGGTAAGATACTATAAGGAGTTATAATCTGCGGCTATTTCATATAAAAATGTCATAAATTTTGAGAAAAAGGACTTAAATCATATTATTTTGGGAACCCCAAAAAGCCATAGTGCATGTAGTACCAATACTTTCCTATCATTATTTTTTGGTGAGCCCGCTGACAAAGATTTGTTAGTTAGGTTTCGTCCACAAGCGTTGGTTCAATCGATCCATGCTACATTGACAGTTCCACCTATGAGTACCCATGTCTTGCAATATACTTATGGTGTTATGGCAACACTTTGTTCATTTCTTCTCCACCAAGCATGAGAGTTTGGGGATCGCTATAGGTCAGTGACCACCTGAGGAAACTCTTATTCGATCCACTGGCTGGGAGGCACCTACCTCATCCCAATTGCAAGGAGAGGTTCACCATGGTGTTTCTGGGTAAGGAACAGAGACAGTGCCCGAGTAGGGCATTTAGGCACTAAACCTCTCCACTTGACAAGACATGCATTTAATTTGCACCTTGATGAGCCAAATTGTAGGCAGAGTGCACCACAATTGCAAGAGAGCCCTCGCATAATAGTTGGGTGTTGTAGGCAGAGTGCGGCTCCCAATAATCCCCTACAAAAAGAGCTCGACATGGACGAGTTTAGAGTGACTACCATTTGGAGACTACAAAAGTGATATGGAGCCAGGCATTTTAGGGCATTATGGAGTCGGAGCCAAAATTAACGAATAAAATTAGGCGCCCATTTTGAAATGGACTCAAAATTTAATTCAGTTTGTTTAAACGAATCTCAGTTGTTCATTATTTTCTGCCATTTTTTGGGTTGTTTTTTCACGTTTCCCTCCAAAATTGTTCTCACTTATTAAAAATATTGTTTTGACGAGGGTTTAAGAGTATGTTTATTAAAATGAAAATTACAACAAAGATCTTAATAATGAGGACATTTAGGTTTTAACATTATGTTAATTAAAGATATTAATATTTTAATATTTAAATTAAATTAACATGAATTCTTTTTTAAAAATATTTTTATATTAAATATTTGAATACTTTTATATTTTAATAGTTTTACAAATATTATATTATATTATAATATAATATTATATAATATATAATATATAATATAATATAATTTATATATAATTTATAATATATTATAATATTATATTATTATATAATATTAAATACATTATAATATAAATATAATATTATAGTATCAATAATATAATATTATATAATATATATTATATATAATATATAGTATTGTAATATAATATATTATTATATTATATTATAATACAACCCACTCCCTCAATTCCAAATATATTTTTTAATTATCCATGCTTTAATATCATATTGTCTAATTTTTATTTGTGTGACTAATTATTTAGTTCTATTTTTACTCGATGATCAAATTAGTCACTTATGGTGATCAAATTAGTCATTTATAGTTGTGTTGCAAAAAATGAGTAGAATTTAGTCATCTTTAGTTGTTGTGACTAAAAGTTTTAGTCACGTAGTAATTTATTTGTCAAATTCTACTAGTGTAGAGTTGAGCAATAGTCCCCAGCCTCTTCTCAAGTCACATCCTCTAGTACTCGTAGCCAATGTAATCGGCTTGCACGTGAGTGGAAGCACAAGCGAAAGGCTCTAGCTGCAAAGCACATCGCCTCATAGAAGACAAAGGGGGAGTTAGTTACATCTATTTCTACATCTTTTGCTATTGCTCAACTTTCTTCTGTTGTTCTTGCTTCAATTCCCATCACTTTTGTTTTGCTTCTAGTTCCTTCGATGGGTCCTAATGATGCTCACCCCAAATGGGTGCAACTCTTCATTGCTTGCTCCATGGAGCTTTCTCTTTTGATGTCCCTCCTGGGCATCCCTCCTTTCTCACAGCCCATTGACATGCTTCAAAGGTGGTGTCTGCTATGGCTCTATCCTTTTCCTCTACTTCCACTTATTTTGTAGGGATCCCACATACTCCACTGAAGCGTAAGTTGGAGGACCTCACCACACACAATGGTCATAATAAAGGTTTCCTCCTTCAGAGGCTAGTTCTATCTTGACTTGTGTTGTATTTGTGATAGAGGCAACACCCACTACCCTAGAGTTTGTCACTACCCCTTTTGTTGAGGCTGGAAGTGACTCCCAAGTGCCTTGTCTCTCTCTTTCTAAGTTGACACAAGGCACTCCTCAGAAGTGCATGCTCAACTTAGTGGATGATATCTCGATTTTGTCCTCAATTTTCTCGAAATTGATGACCTTTGTTTCACAAGAACTCGGTGAAGAAGACCTTGAGGGGCTTTCTTCCTTGGGTCTTGTTGCAAGTGAGTTTGAGGGTAATTCCCTTGCTATCCCACCCTTGCAGGTCCATCCTCCCTCCCCTTATAATGATCTAGATTGGGAGTAGGATGACCTACTAGTCGATGAGAACTAGAGTGGTGCCTCTTTTTCATCTGTAGATTAGATATGCGTATGTGTTTGTGTTCCCCCGTTCTTGTCCTTTTATGTTTGTGATCCTACTTGGAGGACACTTGCTACCCTTGTAGGTAATTAGATAAAAACACAAAAATCTATTGTGAATTTCTATTTGTGTCATTATTCTTCTATGTGTCGTAATTTTGCTTTCTGATATTGGGGATGATGCAAAGCATTGGGGGAATTTAGGCCTTCTTCCATGTTGACCCAATTTTTATTTTTACTTTGTCTTCATGTGTCATTCTTCATGTTCCAATCATTTTTGGGATTGATGATAGTTCTTTCATATACTATATTATATCTATCTATTTATATCTATGAACAGTTCTAACCTTGAATTCTTAGATCCACTTGTCTCTTGATTTCTTTGTCTCTGTTTATCTACTTCTTGATGTTGTGGTTTCAATGTGTTGTCCCTCACATGTGTGACAACATACCATGGATACATCTCACTATGTGTTGTGTGCCATAACATCTCTTGTCTTTATTTTCTCCTTGGGATGCCATGTGATCCTCTATGCAGCACACATCATCCTAAAGGGGGGCTACCATGCTTTTCTAATTTTCAACATGGAAAATTCTTTCAAAAGGATTCCTTGGTTTCAAAATCTCTTTACAATAAATTCTTTGACAAAAGAATCTCTTGTTGAAAATATCATTTTTCAAAAGGATGTATTCTCTAAAAAAGGGACTCCTTGATAAAAAAAATTTTCAAAAAGGATCCCATAAGTGGAAGAGTCTAAAAAT
The DNA here is from genome assembly GCA_007258455.2 of Sequoia sempervirens. Classification (NCBI taxonomy): domain Eukaryota; kingdom Viridiplantae; phylum Streptophyta; class Pinopsida; order Cupressales; family Cupressaceae; genus Sequoia; species Sequoia sempervirens. The sequence continues at coordinate 245,547,193 of VDFB02086081.1, forward strand.
TTTCCTTTGACAAAGGATCACTTTTTCTAAAATGAAAGGGTCTAAAAACTTTCCTTTTCAAAAAGGAGTATTCTTTCCAACAGGTTCCTTGATGAAAAAATAACTTGCAAAAAATTAAATGTCTTTCAAATGGTGCATTCTTTCAAAAGGGTCCCTTGGTGTCTTGATGTCTTGAAGGTTTCCCTATTGAAAGAAATTCTTTATGAGAATTGCTTCCTAAAAAAGGATTCCTTAGTGTCTTGATGTCTTGAGGAGGACTCCTTTGCATCTTTTATCTGATATTTGGTGTTGTGTGTCTCAGTGTCAAACATCTTATATCTTGGTGTCTAGCTTGGGGGCAACTGGACTAGACCGATCTTTTTTCTAACTTTCCTACAACGGAGTTTGCAGTAGCCATATGCTTATCTATTTGTTCAATGTGTGTCTTGTGTCTTATTTGATCAAACTTTGTCTTATTATGTTGGCTTGTGTCTTCTTGTGCCTTATCAATGTATGTCCAATGTATATCTATTATGATTGGATTTTTTGCCTAACATATTTGTCTACAACCTAACATGTTTGTGGTGAGATCACAGATAGCTCTGCAGGATCAAAGAATCGTGTCATCTTCGCATCTTGGTGGAGCTCCCTCTTTCACGTCAAGATATATGGGATCAAAGATCTGCTTCCTTGACGATTTCAATATAGTCTCTTCAACCTCTTTTTACTTTAGCTCTCATACGTATTGACACACATGCTTGCTAAAGTGGGGGAAAAATGTAATGGCATAAATTTGCACCATTAATTTACCTTTATTTTAGCCTTATAAATTTGATAATGTAAAAACCCTATGATTTTTCTCTACTTTTTCCACATGTCTCTATTATCTAGTGTCGGTGAAGGGAATTTCTGTCAAGGACACATGCAATTCACATGGATGTCTACATGCCACGCTAGTATCCTGACAAGATTCCTATTTTAGGAAGCTATAGAAACGTTACATTTCCTAGCCACCTACAAATGTAACGTCCCCCTACTGAATCTTGACCCTCGGGAATGACTAATATTGCCTCTAAATTTTTCATTTTAACTCCATTCTTTCATTCTATCGACTCTCTCCTAGAAAAATTCTTCCATTCTCTCAAACTCTCTCTCACTTCTTGTTCATTCTCTAGCTAATTCTCACTCTCTCTTGCTTATAGCAGCTTCATACTTGGTTTCGACAACCTCTCTTTATTTGAACGCCATTACTATTGTATGTTCATGAAGCTCTACCTCCTTGGCATGGTGTCTTTGTTCTTCTTCCTCTATTTACCTTGAGCGCTTGTAGAAGGGAGTGTGATATTGTGTCTATTTGATTTCTTGCATTATCATTCTTGTAGAGTAGCATCCAAGTTGTCATTGTTATCTACTATATTATTTATTTTCTATCTACTTCTTTATCGCTTTTCTATATCTTGTTGTCTATTGGTTTTCTGTGGAGGTGGGAACACTGAAAGGGGGACTTGACTGAGACAAGTTCCAAAACACAACTCCAACATTTTTCTTATTACTATGTGTGTAGGTGCTATTCGTTTGCTTGGAGCTAGCTAGAGAACTAGACCTTGAGTAAGTTGGCATTCTTATTATTTCTTTGTCATTTCATTATTAGAGTAGCTTTCATAGTATTCTTCTTATTGTACTTTGCATTTTCATACATTTTTGTCAAACTGTAAAACCAAAACATTTGGGTTGTTAGTAGACCTTGTGTGTTTCTAGCTGCTACTTGACCCTCTGTGCGTACAACATGCCAATGCATCTCTGAAACTCCAATGTGACACACTGAATTTCGACCCCCCACATTGTCATCCTTTGGAAGAGAGTCATCTGGTTTGCAGTTTGAGATATTTGTGGTTAGCTCACCCGATTCTAGAAAACACCTGTCATAAACAGAAGGGAAATAGAGTCCTGTTTTCCTTTCCTTTTCAACTTATTAGGTAGTCTAAGGTAGTTTAGGGAAATTCGCTCCCTTAGTTTCTTCCGTGACCTGAGAGTCTTGGGGGTAGCGAATCCCCCTTCTCTACACCCACTAGATGGAGACGAAAACATGGTTACTACCAGTTGAGATGTGGAGCCCCTCATTGATCTTCCCCTAGAATAACTTATTGTTGGATAGATGAGTTTGCATATGATATATGTTTTGTTTGAGGTAGAGCAGATTATGAAGAAGCCCCAACTAATCTACCTTTTGGTTTCCCAATCAGGTTGATTGGGATAGCCCTAACCTCTCTATTGGGATCCTCTAGTTGTGCTGCTATGGAGACACCTTGACTTGATGTTGGACTACCCTTCCTTCCTTATCTATCTTAATAGATTTAGCTTTTACTAATTTTCTTTTCTTTTCCATGAATTTATCAAAATATTGTTTCCATGTGGCTTTCTTCTTTCGCTTCTTAACCTCCTTTCGATAGGTGATTGCAACTCATTTTTATTTCAACGTTTGAATGCACTTATCTATCAATACTTGACTATAGTCTATAATTGGCTTCATGATAAAATTCAATGATTTTACCTCAGGCTCTATCCAATTCGGGTCTTGGATAGATTGGTTAAAAAATTTCTCTACATCATATAACAAATAAATTAGGACATTCTCATCATCCTCATTGACTTGGGGTGGAACTTCATGGGTTCCCAGAGTCCTCATCTATTTTAATGTCAATCTTTGATATTCCCTCTTCATGAATTCATGATTGTCTTGACAATCATTCCATAAATCCTCCATATGAGGTTCATGCATTGTTTTCTTATTAATATAATTGTGAAGTCTTCCTCCCTGATCATATCTTTTCCTTTCCAACTTGAACAATTGTAGTCCAAGGGACAAAAAATCCTCTTCTACTCCTTTAACATGTTTAGTGAATTGCATTCATATCATCCCATATGAATGGGGAACTTTATTTGTCCTCTCCTTGCCTCATAGGATTTAATGAATTTACTTATAAATTCCAACAATACCAATTTATGTGTTGGGTACTTTAGCATCATGTAGGGTTTTTCGGTGGACCCCTCAAGCTCTATGCATGTGAACTTAGGAAATGGTATATACCAACTCTTGTAGTATCTTATCACACTTTGTACATCCACATAGATTCTTTTTTCTTATCTCCTTCAGTTATTCTCACCAATTTCATTGAGAACACATCATTCACCCTCCTATTATGATTTAGATACTCCTTAGCTATTATCTGAGGGTTATTTTGATACACTAACATTTTCCCTAGAGCATTTCCCAATACTCCCATCTTATGTAAACCTTACAGATCAACCCTTACTACACATGAGTAGATGGCATAGGAAGACATGTAGAAGGAATTTAATTTTACAAAAATTGGAATTTCATCATATAACAAGTCAGTGATGGTTTTTTACCAGTGAATTAGGGTCATTCCATTCTTCACATGTTTAAAATTTTATGGAATACATCCAAGGTTGGAACACCCTTGCATTTCATGAACAAGCTATTCTATTCAACATCATCATGTCAATATCGTTTATATACTATTGAAAATCATACCTATAAAGGGTTTTAGGCATCTTAGACACAAATTTTGGCTTCTTATCTTATTTTTACCATGCCACCAACATTATTCTTTTGTTTTTCCCTTCAGAGTCTATGTATGCCTTAGTAGATTTGATGACATTTATCAAGCTCATTGTTGGGAAAATGCAAATTCTAAAGCTACATGAAACACCTTCTGGTGTTAAGTCTACATATACTCATCCTTCCTTCAACACCACTCACCTCTTCTTATTATAGAAATGTATACACTCCCATACTAATTTCAGGGCATCCATAGCTGGTGGGAAACTTGTGGCAAATGTAACCCATTGGCGACAATATTTTTTTCATAATGTTTCATGTTTGGAGACATAATTCTAGTCATGAAGGCATCTATATCAATAACCCAAGTGAGTACTTGTTTCTATTACATATGATTTCCATACTATGGATTATGGGAACACAAACTACTTCTTAAGATGCTTCTTTTTCTTGCTCATGGTTGCCTACAAAAGAAATTCATAATTACTACTACATTGATTAGGGTCAGATTTTTGTTTTTACTTGCTTGATGCTAAACCATTCCAACTAATTAAAAAAGAAAATAGATCCATTTCACTTTGATTTAGAAAGGAAAATACTAAATTAGAGTGAACCCAAGTGTGTAATTTCATAAAAATCACAATTTTAGAATTTAGGCTTGATTAGATTGTACCTAAACATGAAGAAATAATACTTCATAAATGAAGGTGATATAAATCTTGGGGCACTCCTCTCTAATCCTCTTTTTGCAACTCGTTTTTACTTGGTCGCACTCAACTTTCAATTCAACAACTCAATTAGCTTGGTCACAATTTTTTTGTTAGAGCACTTCTTGCTTTGAATTTTCTTTTTTGATTGATAAAATGACAATAAAAATCCTTATAACTTTATGAAAGCAAAAAGAAAACTAGCATTCACTACCTAGAATGAGTAGGTGAGGATTAATGGTATAAATTTGAACTAACTTGCTTGTTTTCATTTGAAATATGTGAAGTTCAATTAGGCCATTTTCCTTCCCATTTATGTCATGAAATTGAATTTTTATGCAATAAATACATTCTTTCGTGGTCAATTTACACTAAGAATCACTTTTATTCACTAAGGAACTATTACTAGATATTTATGGGGAAAATCGTTGATACTAGAATTTCGAGCATTCTTACTGGATGTGGAAATTATGGGCGTAGGATATGGGGTTTTGTAAGAGTGAAATTATCTACAAAATCACCCATATTTTGATTTGGGATAGGTGTAATTGCAACCAAATATAATATGGTTAGTGTCACTACATCATTTATACTACCCTTTATTACGTTAAGAGCTCTTTTGTGGGTGAAATAGTTGCTATTGCATCTGGATATGATATCGTATGCTATGTTTGATTTAGTTACATCGAGAAGTTCAAATTTAAGAGAAAAGTCAAAATTCATGCAAATTTTTTTGGGTAGTCAAAGTGGATCTTCACCCAAACTCAAATGTTTGGTTCACTAAAATGCAAGATTTTTCTTTAGGATAAAATGGTATTTAATAAAGTTTCGATTTTGCACAAAGGAAAAGTTTTACCTTATAGAAGACCACATCATGTTACAACATGATCACTTAATGTTTAGTAAGCAAAATTAATGGTACTGGATTTCTACAGACTAACCTATTAGATAAGGAACATCATCCAGGCAATATCAAGTTTAGTAAGATTGAAAATTCTTGTAAAGCGTAATTTATTTCAATTGATTTTAAGTTGCATGAAAATACAACTTAATGTTATTTTGAGCTGATTTTTAACTTCTCAACAAAAATAACACATTTAGGATATTCAAATTCAAAATTTCCACCAAAACACATGGATTTTTCCATTAGCACCAAAGCAAAACCAAAAATAAAAGGGGTTCCCAATTTGCTTTGGCAAAATAGAGCGTGTTGTGAGGCTATACAACAAATAGGTGTGGTTTTTCATGCACACTAAATTGTATTGTTTTATCCTAATTTTTACTACCATTAGGATCACATGACATGGTACACATTAATTAATTTTAAGAGTTGGGACTAATAGAGTGCTTAAATGCCTAGATCATTGCATACTATTAGTTTAATCTATTTTTATTTTTCCAACTATTATTCCTTATTGATAGAGCATTAGTTTGACATTGTTAGTTTTTATTTATTTTTATTTCAAGTTTGTATTGCGTGGGAATATGCTGAGTCCAAATCTATGATGAACCATTTTTTTCTCAATACATTGGTGCTTAATCACAAATCCACATCTACACATGTTCAATGTCTTTGAAATTTTGAACCACACCCGAAGCATGGGATTGATTGGTTTGCTTGGTGGAATGATGTCATAACACATACTTCTCATATCCTCTATATTTATGGGCATCAATTGATATTCTTTTATTTTCACTCCTATGATGCTTATCACCTCAAAGATCCTCCAAGCCGCTACTAATCTAAACATAATCATTTGATTTTATCAATTAGCTTTGAATGGCTTAGCTTTGCCACCAAAAATTTGTTGTATATGCTCACACAACAAAGGGAGCTCAAATCAACGCATAGCTTCATTGGATCATGATAGGAGACAAGCTCTCAAAATAATTTTCAAGCCTTAAGTGACCGACATACTTTTATTCCATTAAACAAATCAACAAGGGATAAAATATTCTTAAGGATTTTCCTAACATTTTGTAGGCCTTTGTTTCACATAATGAGAAATTCCTTACTACTTGAGTATACTTCGACTTGGTTTGCTAGTTAACAATTCCTTAAGTTGGCTCCTTGTCGAGTCTCAAACTCTTAGCATATATTCTATGATTAGATTCTCACAAAGACGATCTAAGGGAGGCTGTATTTTTCAATGTCTAATGATAAGGCTCATAGTCTAGATTGATTCCCTTGCAAATTTTATAAAATATTTTGGGATACTATGGGCAAAGACCTTCACAAGTTTATGCAAATATTTAAGAAATTTGTTCAAACTTTTTAGACATGCTCCACTTCTCTTGACATGTGGTTATGTTGGGAATCTAGCCTTGTCTACCTTTAAGTATACTTAGATGTAACTTGCTTTCAAATAAAAAAATCTCTTTAACATTTGAAAAGACAAAAATGCAACAATTTTTTAGTAGTTCTATAAATAAATATTTTCTATATATACAAAAGCTATAATCTATTCTAATATTCTTATGCAAATTTTGGTGCAAGCTTATAATGTTGGATTGAAGTTGCTCATCTTCAATATTTTTGGGATCATTGGGACAATGCCCTCTACACTATTTTTGAAGTTCTTTGTAATCCCTCTACTTCTCCTCAAGGGTATAGACATGGTCAGAACTAGTGTTCCAAACATGACAAAAGCTCTTAATCCCATGGTTATTAGCCTTTGGATATTAGACATAATGTTACCTACATAGGATGGTGTATCTTCTTGACTACCCTTTGCTTCCTCTCATGAGCATGGTGCTACTTGGTGGTGGCCTTATTTAAGCAAGGTCCATTCTTGGATCTAGTCATTTGCCTAGTCTGCCTAATCTTCCTTGGACTATACTCCTTAAAGAGGAGAGATCTCATTGGTTGGGAGCCTATTAAAAATTCTACCAATAGTGAATTGATGATAAAGACTCTCTTGCTAGGATTGTTTTTATTGTTTAGTGTTATTTGATTTTTCATCTTTATCTTGCGTAGACTTTGAGTGTGTGATTTCATATCACCGTTCTTTTATGTAGATTACGTACTATTATTGTTTTAATTTAATAAAAATTAACTAGGATTTATTCATAAAAAAAATAAAACTACAATAACAATGAAAAATCTAAGCATATTTTTATTTTGTAAGCCTCATACTCCCTTATAATTATTCTTAGTATTCTCTTATTGTTGTTGAAGATAAATTATCAAAAAAATATTCTTCTACATACTCTTCTTGTTGTTGAAGATAATTTACCACATGTATATTCTTATCAAGAAGATTTCTTCACAAAATACTCATATTACAACTGAACTTATGACCATTATCCATATTTTCCAATAGTTTGAATTATAGATCAAACTTAATCGAATAATAGTCATAAATAATATTGTATGTTATGTGTTAAGATCTACCAAATATTAATTCCATTTATTTAATATATAAAAAACATTTTGATATAATTTAATGGTGGTAGTAACATATCTATAAAACATATTTCAATAATATACTATATTATAAATAGTCTGTATATAAAATTAAGAAAAAAAAATTAAAAAGCAAATTGCACTTTAAATTTCTAAAGCCAAACATTGAGCGCAACAATTTATCTTTTGAAATACTTCATTGTATTTTCTTTGTCAGAAAACATTAATTACATGACACAAGATATTGTTGTCCTCATGATACCAAAACCCCTCACATGCACATCCTTATTAACTTGAAGCACAAAACAGTCCTGTTCTGCTCTGTCCTACGCACTACCTATGTCAATCTTTTTAACATCTCCACCGTTGGCAGCTTCGGTATTGGTCTTGGGCGCTTTCACACTCAAAACCCCGTTTTCCAGCTTTGCTGATATGCCTTCCACATTTACATTTTCAGGCAGCCGGAATTGCCTCATAAACCGCCCGCTCGACCGCTCAACGCGGTGCCACTGGCCTGTTTTTTCCTCCTGCTCTTTGTGCCTCTCACCACTTATTCTCAGAGTATTTCTGTCCACCAAATCGACTTTCAAGTCCTCCTTACGCAGTCCTGCAATCACAAGAACAAATAGGTCAAAATACTGAAGAAACAAACCCCAATTGCCTGATTAAAAAGCATAAATTCGAGAAAAGAGATAAATAATTACCAGGCAAATCGGCCATGAAGAGATGAGCTTCAGGGGTTTCCTTCCAATCGACGCGTGTGTTGGCCACTGCCATGGCATCCCCTGAGAAAGCAGAGGCCGGAGCGGTCATGGTGAGGTCCATCACATCCCACACGCGGGAAATGGGAAGCCACGGATCGAACAGGCTGCGCTCCCATGGATCCCACACGCTCAGCCCTCTCCCGAAAAATGGTGTCAGAGCCATAATTTGCCGAATTTAACAGAACACGAACACAGTAATTGTTGCGATGCTCTAAATCAGATATGACGATCGGATTTTCTTGATGAAAAGGAAAGAAGGGAAGATAAATTTATAATCCTCAGAAGAGGTTTCTAGAGAGATCTAGGAGAAGAATGTACTGGATATACTTGTAATCTCTGAAAGAAAATTGTGGGCTGAGATTAAGATGGGCCACCAGTAGGATGCTTTGGCACTTTGCTTTATAAAATTTAGAATTTGTAGTTACTGTCAATTTTGAGCAGGTAGGCTATATATGGGGATCCTAAAGAAAATATTGGTGCCGAACAAATAAATATAAGTGAGCGAAATATGTAGGTCGTGGAGTGGAATAGTTTTTAAGTAACCCCTAAGGAAAAGGTATTTCTTGCACTATATGTCACAATAATAGAAAGAAAATGTATGCTTGGGATAACAAGAAAATTCACCACTAAGAGTTACAAGATCGTGTTGGAGGAAAACAAGTTCAAAGTCAAAAACAAAAAAAATATTAAGGAGGTTTTCAATGATGAGTTTGATTTGCTGAAAACCAAACTCCAAAGGTATCCGAAGAATGAATGGTAGCTTTGAGTCTTCAAGATTATCTCTTGCCAGCTAGGGGTTAATTCTATTGTTGTTGTTCTTGTGTTTTGATGTTAGCTTTCTTCCTATTAATCTAGTAGTTTTATTTGGCATTGGTGTTTTGCTAATTTATGTTCTAAATTGACTTGCCTTCATGCTTTGTAAGGGAAGGGATCCTTATTTTTCCTCTCTATCTAATAAAAAAGACTACATAGATATCTTCAAAAAATATTGAATGTGTTACTCCAATAAGATATTTATCCTAGGATTGTGGTAATTGTCTTCCATCAATCAACCCACTAATTTGAAATGTCTTTAACTATCAAGATTTAAAAGTCGATTAAGGAGACAATCTTGTTCTATTTGTGAGGAATAAATGCAATGCTTGAAATGATAGGGCTCTTTAGAAATCATGACTAGTAATAATCTTTCAAATGCAACTTTTCAAATTTCTTCTCAATTGAGTCTTTGATTCTTAGTAATATATAGCCCTTTCAATTCCTCATTGTCACTTTGATTTGCTCCACACACCTACAAAACCCTAATACTAGACATTATCCAATTATTCATAGCTAAAAGATTTTTTTTAGGATTCAACACAAGTGTCTCAATTTTTTTGTAATGTTTGATAGAAGCGATAATGGATAACATTACACTCATTATGACTAATGATTTCCACAAGTATTAATCAACCTCTCACCACTATTTATGTACACAAAAATAATTTAAATTAATGGGTTTTGTGGCATGATTTTTCCTTACAAGGATCTCATCTTTGTGAGAAATTTCAAGGGAACCTTGGCAATAAGATAACAATGTCAAAGATATTATTCCTTATGACAAATTTAGAGGGATTTTTCTCTTCCTAGGTTGTTATTTCAATAATAGAGCCAAAAACTTTATGGTGATTTTGTATAAGGATATTTTTATATGTGAATACATTCTATAAGTTTTTGTAACCTTATTTCCAATATTTATACATGTTAATTAGCATCATTTAAGTTCTATAATATTTTTGAGAAAATGTGAACCCATATTTAATTAGATAATATTGCAACACAAATTAGTTGTGAAGAAAAAATAAGAGATAAAATAGAATAATTGAATCACATTCAACAAGACACAAATTTATGTGGTAGAAATTTGACTATATACCATGAAAATATCCATAGGGAAAAATTATGAATATTCTTATTTCTCAAAGGAAAAATTACAATCTTCACACAACTACTGTTATAAATTGATATGTCTTTCAAGACTAAAAAGATATATATATATATATATATATATATATCTTCCACATAACAACTATCATCAAACTTAGAAAAAAATAAGACATTTTTCTTATTGTTGTCACAATCCACAAATATCCACCTTGACAAAAATATACCTAATACTTTCCCATAACCATTCATCACCTTTTTGCAAGCCAAGAAAATCCATTTACTCCACCTCAATTTCTCTAATAGTACTAATTTTTAAACATCTATACATGATTTTCTTCTCTATGATCTTTCTTAAAAGAAACTACTCTACCTCCATCAATAGAATGACTTACAAAATGGTATTTAACCACAATATGATTGGTCCCACTGTGATAAGCTATATTTTTAGCCAAATGGATAATACTTTGACTATTGATCACATAAAACATTCACCTTGTCCTACTTTTCCAAACTCACCCAATAGACCCATTAACCAAATTGCCTCTTCACATGCTTGTGAGGAAACTATATACTCTACCTCAATATGGCTAAAGAAATTATTCCTTGAAGCTTTAACATCCAAAAAATAGGTCCTCTTGTAAGAGTAGAGAAAAATCCTAAAGTAGATATCTCATTTTTTCTAAATCACCTACAAAATTTGAATCAACATAACCATAAATTGAATCACTACAACCATTATAGTTGAATCAATAATCACTTGTGCCTCTAAGATAGTGAAGAACACCATTTCATTGCTACATAATGCTCCTTACCTATATTTTTCATGTATTTACTAATAACACCAACTGCATGTGAAATATATAGTCTTGTACATACCATTACATACATTAAAATTCCCATAGCACTAATATATGATACATGAGGAATATAATCATTTTATTATTTCTTGTTAGGACATAAGCTTCAAGAAAGATTAAAATAGGAAGCAAAAGGGATATTTAGTAATTTCACATTGTTTGAATACTGCATGCTATGGGGATCTTCTCCACATACTTATATTTTGATAGGGTCTGTGCAAGATCACGGGGGTCCAAAAAATGGCTATGTGAAAAAAAGGCATTTTTAACACGTCCAAAAACATGAAATTCATGCCTTTGACTTTTTGCAGGCTAAAGTACAATATCCATTTTGGTTTGGTAATACCAAACCAAAACAAATATCCATTTTAAAATGGATATCCAATTTGAAACAAATATCCATTTTAAAATGGATATCCGATTTGAAATAGATATCCATTTTGTTTAAGCCAATCTTTATAATTGCATCAGGTCCAACCCTGGCCAATTGTTTTATTTTATATATTATCATTTTTTTAATATATTTATCATATACGCAATAAATTAAAAAACATTATACTAATGTTTATTAATTTAATATTATATTAATATATTATAATATTATATTTTATTATAATATTAAATATATTAAATTTATTATATAATATTAAATATAATATTATTATAAAATATTATAATATAATATAATATAAATATATTATAAATAATATAATATATATATATTATATTATATAATAATATAATATAATATATATATATTATACATAATATAATGTATATTATATTATAACATAATATATATTATATATTATATTTTCAAATTATACATTTGAAAAAAACTGCTGACTATATATTAAAATAATATAAAACAATTTTTTTATTGAGAGATCATATTATATAATTTATTATATTATAATATATGTATTATTATATACTAGCATACATATATTAAATATTAATATATATAAAATGCGCCAAAGGTTATCCTTCTCGAGGCGCCTATTTTCATCATTTTATCTGAGTGCAATAGGCACCTTGATAATGAAAATGATGAAAATAGGTGCCCCGAGAAGGATAACTCTTGTCGCATTTTATATATATTAATATTTAATATATGTATGCTAGTAGTAGCCGCGACATGTGTAACACATTGAATAAATTAATATATTTAGGGTTATGATTAGAGTTAGCATTTAGGATTAGGGTTTATATCATGGTTAGGGTTAGCATTCGAGTTAGAGTTTGGTTTAGATTTATTATTATGATTAAGGTTAGGGTTTAGTGTTAAGGTTGGGTTTATGTGTTCCTAATCCTACTCGAGTCCTAACCCTAACCCCAATCCTAACCATAACTTTTACCTCAAGCAATATCATATAACCCTAATTTTAACCCTAATCCTAATTGAAACTTAACTTAACCCTAACCATAATTAAACTCTAATCAAGAACCCTAAAACTATCATAACCCTACCCCTAATTGAACCCTAACCTTAATTAAACTCTAGCCCTAATTGAACCCCAACTCTAAACCAAACCCTCTTTGTTCCTAACCCTCATTTTAACCCTAACCCTAATTGAACCATAACACTCACCTTAACCCTAATCCTAATTGAATCATAATCTTGTTTAAACTCTAGCTATAATTGAACCCAAACTCTATTTGTTCCTAACCCTAGTCAAGTCCTAACCCTAAACCCAATCCTAACTGTAACCTTTATCCCAAGCTATATCGTATAACCCTAATGACAACCCTAACCCTAGTTGAAACTTAACTTAACCCTAACCATAATTAAACTGTAATCAAGAACCCTAACCCTATCATAACCCTATCCCTAATTGAACCATAACCTTAATTAAAATCTAGCCCTGATTGAACCCCAACTCTTACCCAAACTCCATTTGTTCATTACCCTAACCCTAATCCTAACCATAAATTTTATCCCAAGCTATATCATACAACCCTAATGTTAACCCTTTGACCTTAATTGAAACTTAACTTAACCCTAACCATAATTAACTCTAATCAAGAACCCTAACCCTATCATAACCCTATCCCTAATTGAACCCTAACCTTAATTAAACTCTAGACCTTATTGAACCCCAACTCTAACCCAAACCTTATTTGTTCCTAACCCTCACCTTAACCTTAACCCTAATTGAACCATAATCCTTATTAAAATCTAGCCCTAATTGAACCCAACACTAACCCAAAATCTAGCCCTGATTAAACCCCAAATCTAACCCTAATTTAACCCTAACCAGGTAACCATAATTGAACCCTAACCCTGTAATGCCCCACCATGCAACCCTAGGGGAAGTTGCAATTTACTACACAAATGAACTAATTTTTTTTTTCTTTTTTTAAAATAAGAACAATTAATAAGCAAGTTCACTAACCATTGCCAACCAAACCCCTAAGGTTACGAGACTGAGTTACTCAAACCCAAACAAGAAACAAGAATTAACCATAACATTTACATACTTAACAAATAAAGTTCACATATATTCCATACATAATAATTTACATAAAAGAATATGAGATACCACTTGATTCCAATAACAATTAATTACAATAAGATTACAACACTCATTCCCCGAATGAGATTAAACCAATAAGTATGATTACATATTACAAATTCCACCTTGATAACAAATGAGGGGTAATGAAATTACAATATTAACTGAAATGAGCAAAGCAAGAAAAGATACAGGAACCCACGAGCTCTCCAACTAGAAATCTCATCCACACGAACAAGAAGAAACCCAACAGATTAAGGTGCACGTTCCACCCAACCGTGTGATACCCGAAGGATCACCCCCCGTGCTAGGAGATAGTAACCAGGAATTCATAAACAAGACCATCTACCACTAGACACAGGCTAAAACATAACTGAACTGGAAAGGATACAAGTACAACATAACTTAACACAAAGGTTACAATGCTTCCAGAGAACAAGGTTCATGAACATCATCTGAATACCACACAATATATGGCTAACTGCTGATGTAGGTAGAGTGTCATACATAAATTTCCATGAGTTACCCTAGCTCAACCTTCCTAGGCTACCGGACCCCCATCTTGGGTTACCCTGGCTTGCCTCTACCGGCCGCCGGACCCTCATGCAAACTATGCGTCTCGTCTCATCTCGAGCCTTAACAAACGCTTGCTTCAAGAGAGAGGCATTCATTATCTTTATTAGTGTGAAAGTTCCCCATTGATTCGTTTAAATTATCACTTGATTAAACCCTAGGTGAGTTACCCTGGCGCCCCTTTGTGTGCCGGACCCCCACAAAGAGCCACTCTCCTATCGATAACACACACGATACAAAACCACAATCCAATGGGTAAACTTGATAAGACGACCTCTCCAATCCAAGGAGGCAACATATAACAAAACCCACTCCAAACACTTGGAGGAAAATGAAATACAAAGTCCACTCCTTCCAAGGAGTCACAGACCACACAAACCCTCTCCTAATCCAAGGAGGCACTTACCACCTCGTTCAAGAAAATCGGGTGAACAACATGATACAACTTAACATGTTTCCCAAGGCGATTTGCAAATCGAACCACCACCAAACATCCCAACCCAGAAAACTCCTCTGGAAGACTTACTAACCCGATTAGCCCAACATTCCCAATAGATATAATAGAAAAAAGAACACTAGTTAAAAGCAACTCAGACATATTAAAACTTCTAAAAATTTAGATTTCGTAAATCCAATTTAACAATAAACTTGCTTAATTATTTCTAATTTAAAACAATCTAATCCATGAGACAAGGACAAAACCTCGCTAATTGATTATCTCTATAATTTCCCCCAATTTTACAACACAAGAAAATAATTAGTCTGATCAAACTTCGTTTGCAACCAACTAATATTTAAATTATCACAACATCATTCTCTTACAATTTCTCAATTCAATTAAAACGGATATTCATATTCTTAAGAAAAGTCCACCCTTATAAATAGCTATCAACATTTGATAAGCAATAATAAATTAAATCTATGGGTTATTTTAGATTCCCCAATAATATTTAGATATCAAAACCCATGTCCCAATGAAATCATTTTATTAAAAAAATACATACTTTCCCCTCATTATAATAAAGTAATCCTAAAATTATTATAATTAAATATAAATATATATCAGACAAATATATATATATATATATATATAAGTATATACATAATTATATACTTAATGTATATTCATTTATATATATGTTTAAATATATATATTTTGAAATCCATTTAAATTCTAATACATTTAAATCCAATTTAATTTCCTACTAATTAAATATGAAATTAATATATATATAAATAAATATATATACATATATATATATATACATAACATATATTATATATATATTATAATTAAATAATATATATATAATATATATTATATACCATATATATAATATATATAAAAATTTAAAATACATAATTAAAAAAAACGTATTTAAAATATATATAAAAAAATTAAAATATAAAAAAGACAACGAAAGAAAATTGCTGCTGCGCAGCCCCCAAACAGGGGACACAATCCCCACATGGGGATTGCGTAGCAGCCTCTCCCCTTGGGGGAGTCGCTGCCTGTGGAGGCCGTGCTTGCTGCCTCCACAACCAGCGCCTCCCTCATGGGGGGCCGGCTGTGGGGGACAGTCCCCACTCCCCCCCTTAATATAAATTCTATTTTAATTTTAATTTTATTTAATTTAAAACAAAGAAAAAAATACTCCCCTGCTACAGAAAAAAAAAACCAGAACAGACACATAATTTTTTCATTTTTATTTTATTTTATAAATTTCACAAAGTTTTTCATAGAAAGAAAATTAATTTCCAAACCTAAACAGTATATGCATATATATATATATATATATATATATATATATATATTTTTCTCCATTTTATACACAGATTGGACAAATTTTCATGAGGAGAAAACTAAGAAGAAAGATTTTGAACACAATTGCATGGTATAAAATTCTGGGTTTTCCTCAAAATGAACAGGGAAGTTTAAACTCTTCATTTGATTCCTTACAAATTCTATTGCTAGTTTAAAAAAAATTTATCATGGGTTTGCATTCAATTAAACAATATTTTTAAAGATTTTACCAACAACATAATGAAAATTTGAAACTTATTTCCAAAAAGAACAAACAAAAATGAAGGAGGAACCTGGTTTTTTCTCCACAAATAGAAGGATTCAAATGGTACTTTGAGATCTCTTTCCAGCCCACCAAGAAATCCCCTTGCTTCTTCAAGATTCCAAGAACAAAAAAAGCCAAATCTTTCCTCCTCCTTTCTTCCACAATTTCAAAATTAAACTTAAAATGAAATAGAAAATCCCAAATAGAGTTTCCCCAATTTTGGTCAAACCCCTAAAATATCCCCACCCACTAAATTTATTTCAAAATTTGGAGGATATTTCAAATTTTTAAATTTAAAACAATTTTTTCTTTCTAAATAGAATTTCATGCATTTTTCAAAATTCTTTAAAACAAAAGAATACAATTTTTGCAAAGCATTTACTTTATCAATAATTTCCAAAAGTGAAGTTAAAAACACATTTTCATTTATTTATTTTAATTTAACTCTAACTATCCAAACATGATTTTTTTTACTTTTATTTTAATTAAATTTTTATATACAATAATGCCAAAACAACTATCTCATTTAATATATCACCATTAATCTAATTAATTAATAAACTCAATCTAATTTTATTAATTAAAACAAATCAATCAATAAAATAAATAGTGTTTCAACATTGCAACTAAATACATTTAATCATCAATTTAACTATGCAAGCCATTTAATAACCTCTATAATATGAAATTAAATAAATACTCAAGGTGAAATGGACCAAATTAAAACAAATAACCCGCCAACAACCTGACGACACACTATGACTAGGGTGACGACTTGGCACAGAAAACCTAGCTACTATCTCCCAATCGATTTTCGTTGGTCAATGAAGATGCTCAAACTTGTGAACCAGGTGGAGTCGATGTCATGTACTTGTCAACCTGCGAAAAAAGAGTACATGGACATGCATATATATATATAATATGATCAAACACAATGTGAAGAGGAAATCTCATAATCGTAGGGCACTCGCAAGTGAGTGATACAATCCTATCCCCTTCACCAATACACAATTACTAACTGACAATTCTAACATCAATGATATGATCAACAACATAAAACATCGTTAATTCAAATATCTTCTAAGTTAATCCAAAACATGCCATAAAGATAACATCAGAATAAAATAACATTACATTAAAATATAGCCTTCAAATCCTTTAACAATTGTGATCAAAAGTAACCAAGTTCCAAAGTCACAGCATAAACAGAACAAAACATTACAAAGAAAACACTGCCAATCCAACATCCAAAATGGAGGGGTGTTACAAACCCTAACCATAAACCTAATTAAAATAACTATATTTGAACCCTAATCAAACCTTAACCCTAATTAATCCCAACCCTCACCTTAACCTTAACCCTAATTGAACCATAACCCTAATTAAACTCTAGCCCTCATTGAACCATAACCCTGATTAAAACTCTAGCCCTAATTGAAACCCAACCTTAACCCAAACTCTATTTGTTCCTAACCCTAGTTTAATCCTAATGTGAACACTAATCTTAAGTGAAAACTAACCCTAATCAAACCTTAACCCTAATTAAACCCTAACCCTCACCTTAACCCTAACCCTAATTGAACCATAACCCTAATTAAATTATACACCTAATTGAACCCCAACCCTAACCCAAACTCTATTTGTTCCTAATCCTAGTTGAGTCCTGATGTTAACCCTAATGTCAACCCTAATTGTTTTCCATCATGTTTTGTTAGCACTAACTTGAACCCTTATCCTAATTCTATTTATAACCCTAATCCTAATTCTATCTCTAACCCTAACACCAACCCTAATCTTAAACCTATCTATAACCCTAACCCTAAGCCTAATCATAATCATGATCCTAACATAAACACCAACCCCAATCCTAATCCTAATTCTATCTCTAACCCTAACCCTAACCCTAACACTAATTGCAACACTAATTCCAATTCTATTTCTAACCCTAATTCTAATTTTATCTTTAACCCTCACCCTAACCCTAATCCTTACACTATCTCTTATCCTAACCCTAACCCTAACCCTAACCCTAACCCTAACCCTAACCCTAATATGAACACAACCCACAACCCTAATCCTAATACTATTTTTATCACTAACCTGAATCTGAACCCTAATCCTAACACTATTTCTAACCCTAAACCTAACCTTAATACTAACCCTAATCCTAATTCTATCTCTAACCACAACCCTAATCCTAATCCTAACCCTTACCCTAATTAATTTAATGTTGGCTCCATCATAACCTAACCCTAACCTTAACCATAATTAAACTATCTTAAGTGTATTTGAACCCTAACCCTAATTGTACCATAACCCTAACTCTAATTGAACTCTAGCCCTAACTTTGAAAGACATTTCTCCCCTCACAAAACCCTCAATCCTAATCCTAACCCTAATTGAACTTGAACCCAAACCCTAAGCCTAATTCTAATTTTATCTTTAACCCTAACCCTAACCCCCTTACACTATCTCTAAGCCTAAGCCTAGCCCTAACCCTAACCCTAATCTTAACACAAACCACAACCCTAATCCTAATTCTATTTCTATCACTACCCTGAACCCAAACCCTAATCCTAACCCTATTTCTAACCCTAACTTTAACCTTAATACTAACCCTAATCATAATTCTATATCTAACCCTAACCCTAATCCCAGTCCTAAACCTAACCCTAATTAATTTAATGTTGACTCCATCATAGCCCTAACTCGAACCTTAACCCTAATTAAATCATCTTAAGTCTATTTGAACTCTAGCCCTAACTTTGAAAGACATTGCTCCCCTCACAAAAACCTCAATCCTAATCCTAATTCTATCTCTAACCCTAACCCTAGCCCTAATGTTGGTCATATCTCTAACCTAACCCCAACTAATCCTAAACCTAACCCTAATTCTATCTCTAATTGTAACCTAACCCTAATCTTCACTCTATCTCTAGCCAATACCTAACCCTAAACCTAATCATAACAAAAACCTCATCCCTAAACCTAATTCTATCTCTAACCCTAACCTTTACCCTAATCTTTACCCTATCTCTAACCACCACCCTAATCATAACCCTATTTGTAATGCTAACCTCAACCCTAATTCTAATTTTATCTTTATGCCTAACCCTAACTCTAATATTATCACTAACCTGAACCCTAATTCTAATTCTATTTCTAACCTTGATCGTAATTCTATCTCTAACCCTAACACTAACCCTAATCCTAACCCTATCTCTAACCCTAACCCTAAGCCTAATCATAATCATAATCCTAACATAAACCCCAACCCCAATCCTAATCCTAATTCTATCTCTAACCCTAACCCTAATCCTAATCCTAACACTAATTGCAACACTAATCCTAATTCCATTTCTAACCCTAATTGTAACCCTAATTCCAATTCTATCTTTAACCCTAACCCTAACCCTAATCCTTACACTATCTCTAATCCCAGCGCTAGCCCTAGCCCTAACCCTAATTTGAGCACAAACCACAACCCTAATCCTAATTTTATTTCTATTACTAACTTGAACCCGACCCCCAATCCTAACCCTATTTCTAACCCTAACCCTAACCCTAACCCTAACCCTAATACTAACCCTAATCCTAATTTTATCTCTAACCCTAACCCTAATCCTATCTCTAACCCTAACCATAATCCTAATTATATCCCTAACCCTAACCCTAATCCTAATCTTGACCCTATCTCTAACCATAATCCTAATGCTAACCTAATTGTAATCCTTATTATATTGCTAGCCATAACCCTAACCCAAATCCTAACCCTAACTCTAATTAATCTAATGTTAGCTCCATCATAACCCAACCCTAACCTTAACCCTAATTAAACCATCTTAAGTCTATTTGAACCCTAACCCTAATTGTGTCAAAAATCTAACTCTAATTGAACTCTAGCCCTAACTTTGAACAACATTGCTTGCCTCACCCTAGGTGAGAGAAGATTGCTTTCTATCCATTTCTTTTCTATTCAAATTTTCTTATTTTCTTTCTTGTTATTTTTATGGTCTTATTGTATCCTTCACTTTAATTGAAGTGGAAGTTAATTTATTGTGAACCAAATTTGATTTTTGTGGTGTCATTTTGAATGAGATAATCAATAGCATACATGAAAAGAGCTCAAATTCTAAAACATGTAAGATGCATATTCATTCTAGGGATTTTGGAGTGCATCCTAAAAGAGCTCGAAGTTCATGTAAACCATCCTATGTGAAAGGTATCATTTTTTGGACACAACCTAACAAATCTACATCAAATATAATGATTAGCTAAAATAAACTTATTTACCACTACATTAAACAACAATGAGATAAACAAAAATATGAGAATGCTAATGCTAAAAATATAAATCTCATTAATAAATTTTCCATCACCCATGTTATCTTGTAAGTTATCTTTGGGAATACAATAAACAATGGCAAAATTGCGTTTATGTGTAGTTAGAAGATTTCTTTCATTCTTTTACTAATAGGTGGACTTTAAATGTCTATGGTTAGATGAAATTATAATTAATTATTGTTAGATTATTGAAGCAAGTTAACAATAATATATGTAAATATTTGTGCATGCTTCTATCTTATTTGAATATAAGATTTTAGATCTTTAATAAATTTTAATTATTTTTAACAAAATTTTCTTCATCAAAATTTTACAAACTTCTTATGTAATATTAAATAGGAAACAAATTTTGTGCTTCCAAATCCAAGTTTTGAAATAAATAAATTTGCATTCATTTAAGATATATAATAAAAATATCAAATATATTCTTAATGTATTACTTTTCAAAAAATAAACATTTTGAAGATATATCGTGTTGGCATTACTTTTCAAAAATAAACATTTTGAAGATATATTGTGTTGGCATTACTTTTCAAAAAATAAACATTTTGAAGATATATCGTATTGGCATTAATTTTCAAAAAATAAGTTCATTTTGAAGATATATCGTGTTGGAAGAAAACTGCAACACAAGTTCAAAGAAAAATATACATTTTGAATTGCACTTTGTCATTGTGGCTATAACTGTCCATCTTGGTGTTGTACCATTGGCCAACTAAGAACATCTTAGCTCTATATTTGCACATATTATTAATTAGCATTGCTGGCACAATCTTGTTTCCCATACACACTTAATTAAGAAATTAATTTATTTTATTCATTTTGATAAACTTGTAACTTGCATGGTAAATAATTTTTTGTTCTTTCCCTTTCCGTATTTCTACAACCTAATCAATTAAAATAAAAATCAGCACTCTTAAGCACAAGTTCATTGCAAAATAGGAATATTTTTATCAATTGGCATTGTTGGGAGTTGGCAACCAACATTTTACAATTAAAATCAAAAGTTTATAAAATAGAAGGCTTGAAAAAGTGGTTGTGCTTAATTCTGCATCGATTTTCATGAGGAACATTTCTACCACAACTCTGTACAGTGCTTACCATTTTGGGAAGATTATATCATTATGAGAAGTGGCAAATAAGAGTGTTTCTCAGCAAAAAATATTGTTGCAATGAAAAGCATCAAATAGATATGAGCACTTAAATTGAAAATAAATATGAATTTAAATATAAATAAATATGAATCTGAAGCTTTGAGGGGTACAGGCGATAAGATAATGCATCCCATATTCAAGATGAGTTTGAGATTTAGGAGCTCAACATAGCATGATTGCACTTGTACGCATGGTAGAATTTAAAACAATACAATTGGTAAAAAACTAAATTGAATTGATAAATGAAACACATCATTACCACCAAGGATGGAATAATGATTACAACCAAATATTAATATAGGCGTCAGGACTGTGTACGGGGAGATACCCAAAGTGGGATTTCAAGGATTTTGAATAGTTCAAAATAGATTGAAGTTAGTATGAGCACCCGACACACTTCAGACTATTACATGGGCTACATGATTTTTAGTTGCTAATTTTGAAACCCGAGCTCTATAAACTGAGTAAAAGCTAAACTCACTTGCACAAGTTTGAAGATAAAGATGAAGGGATTTCTTTTCATCAAGAGACATTCTTGGGAGAAGCAAGTCTTGAATAGTTCTCTTGTGCTAACGTTGTACCTCAAAGTGGTGAGGTTAGTGGGATGGCTCTTGTGTTTGTTGTAAGGTACTGCCAACTCTTCTGCAATTTTTTGGCCTATAGGAAACGAAGGAAATACCTCTGAAAATTCTCTAATAGACACATACCTATACAAATTCTCTAGCAGACACGACATTGAGAAATAAAAAAAGTAGTATTGAAATCAAATATTCAAAATGGATTTGTTTGGAAAGGCTGAAAAAACATCGTATATATCATATAAATGGTTTGAAGAAACATACATGTACAAGGTCGATGAAATCACTGCACTATGCTTGCAAAGTTCGTTGAAATCCATTCACTCACTGGATCCTGTCCTATTGATGATGTTGATTTCCTCTACTTCACCTTTCTTATCTCTTATGTATCTTCCCTCTTTTTAAAGAACTAATGGCGTCGCTTCCTCTTCCACCACTCCTATAATTGACGGTTGGTTGTCTTCCACTCTCGACGGTTACATAATGCCAACATATGCCTAGCAATCGTTTCTTGAGTCATAACTGCTCCCGATTTTAGACTTCCATTGAGTCATCGAAATAAATGCAACTCCAAAAAATGTACATCTATGCTAGGACAGTTGGCAAAATACGAATCATTTGAGGGAGAATATGAATCAAGTCTTTTTGCTAAGACTGTTACTTTTGCTGGCCTCCTATAGGGGTCGTGCTGCCATTATAAGCTTACACCTCTTGGCGTAATTATAATATAATACATATATAATATAATATAATAATATATTATATTATATATTATCTTATAATATAATAATATATTATATTATATATTATCTTATAATATATATATTATATTATATTATATTAAATATTATAATATAATATTATCATATTAATATAATACATATATAATGTACATTATATATTATATAATATTGTTATCTATTGAAATTGCACCTTAGCTAAGCTACAAGATTTAACAGGATAAGTTGCATGACTTAGCTTTCCAGAGAAAACATGGGAAGACCTCTAAAGCTATGGGTTACTTGTAGGCAGAGGTCAACCTTTGGAGAAGGCTGGCTTCCTATCAGTTATCACCTAAACTACTGATTGATGAGGAAAAGGGAAGAAGGATATGCATGAACTGAAAAACTAATTCCTAAGGTGATACACCTAACTGAGAAAGACTTGAAAACTTAAGAAGATAAACACTTGTTTTTCAATGAATGAAACCAAAGCACTTACACAACTTATTTCAATAAGTTTTATGCATAAATATTTCAAAAAAAGGCTTAAATTGACCTATCTTCCATAAGGGAAAGGTTATTTTCACAATCTAAAAGCTATGTGCAATCTCTAAATACAGTTTCCAACTTGCATAAAAATTAACTTTGCAGAAATGGCATAAAATATGAGACAAAATTACAAGGAGGTTAAAATACCTCACATGTGATTTGATCAATCACTTTGATAACACACTACTCTGCAAGAATAAGAGGGTAAAAAGCTTCAAGCATTGATTTTCAAGGTCCTTTGTGAAATTCATGTCCCAAATGAGTTACAAAATCTGTAAAATTTGGCAAAGGATTGTAAAAGTCACAAGGCAGAAAAGTACAACTTCAGAATTGAGTTACAAAATCTTAAATAAGAAAGCTCCAAACAGTTGCATGAAAATAGGAACTGGAAGCTTCTTCAACTCGGATGAGGGTGATCCCACAATAGTGGTTTACAATTTTTGGCCAAACTGGACATTGAAATTATTATTTTTAACTAAATCTTCACATTTGGGCACCTATAGTGGCTAAACAGTGAAGAATTTGAAGATGATGAAAACTAGAGTCTCATCAAATTTTGCCTATAGATTCTAAAAATATTCTTTTCAAAAATTTTGGAATTAGATTGCACTTCTTTTTCCATCTCCCACGAAAACTAGTTTTTTTAGAAAACAACATTTTTAAAAAGTGACACACATTGTATAATGCATAACTTTTTTTTCATGAAGGATAAAATTCTAATTCTTTCAAATTTAGATTTGTAACTCCGATATCTAGTGCTTCCACTTGGTTAGATAGTTTTTTATTGAATATTTTTTCTTTAATCAAGTTTCGAAGTCAAACCAATTACAATTTAGACATAGCACGACCATATAACACAACTTTTTTTGTATATATCGAAATTCAATTTTTTTTTTGTTGGATCAAGGACTTCAATATGTGGTGCACTCATATTTTTCAATTTTTTTTTTTGATAATTTGTTATTTTTCCACATGTGCAGAACATAGACCTTCATTTTCAATGAAAAACCTATGTTTAATAAAACTAAAGAAACAAATACATAATAAAACCAAAACATATTAAAATTATATTTGTTGGATAGCTCAATTCGATGACTACCTAATTCAGTTGGGTTTGTGAAGATTCCTCCATTTTCATCCTCAACTTGAGCTTCGAAGCATAAAAATTTAGGTTTTTTTGTGAACAAAGTAAAAAATTAGGGAAAAGGGGGGTTCGCTAGAACCCCCAGGGGTTTGAGCAAACCAGGGTTCATTCAAACCCTAGTTCTTTCGAACCCCCTTCCAAAAAGAGGTTTTCACTTGTTTTTTGTTCGTACATGCATTGGTTTGTTCAAACCAATGAGTTCATTCGAACCCCCAAAATGATTTTTTTTGGCATGGAGTCATTTTTTACAAGTTTTCCTTCCTCATTCGAATTGTAAACCACTTTTGTGGGTTTACCCATGGCTTCAAAAATCCAAAAATATAGCAACAATATTCACTCTAAAAGGCTTCAATATGTGTGAAAAGGTCAAGTTTGACCAAGTCCAAGATAAAAACTCAATAAATTTTCCACTAGATGCTCTCCTTGTGTCTCAAAACTGAAATAACATGCCTATATTTACTCCAGGTGTCTCTCAAATGAAAATAACCTCCCTTCGTGGCATGCAATCAATACAAGTTTATCTCCATTTCCATTTCTCCTTTGATTTAGCCATAACACATGTATGTTCCTATAATTTACATTTTAAAAGAATGTCTTAAATTAAGTGATTTATAGAATTATCACTTAATTAAGCATTTTACAATGTAAGTAAAAATGCAAAATAAAATAAAGATCAAATATTCAGCCATAGGATAAAATTAAAACAAATATCAAAAAGTCATAAGACTTATGACATGAATGGATAAGGAAAACATCATATGGAGAAAATAAGGCATAAAGTCATGGGGGTATTAGTTTGTATCATAATTTTTAAAACATAAAGAAAAAATGCTTAACTCCAATCGGCTAAGATTAGGGATACAAACCCTAAGTTGAAGCAAAAGCATGAGAATTCATTTCATTTGGTTTTGAGGCTTTTTGAAGAAGTTGAGCCACCATGAAACCCTATCAAACTTTATTGTTGGAGGTTTTCTCTATATTTGATGCCATTCCTTTGCATATTCTGAAGGTTTGACAGAGGTAAGTTTGATTTTTGTTCAAAGTTGAAGCCATTTATGCTCTTCAAGCCGCGACTAAAGCATTTTCAGATATTTTTATGTATGTTTCCACCTTCTGTTGTTGTCTCTTTTATTCCTTTTGAGATCGATATTGGAACATATCCTGGGGGCCTCTGTTAAAAGATATTTAAAATTCCTTCAAATTTGAATTTGGGTAAGTTATTTCTCAAAACATGGCCTTCTTTTGATTGATTTTTTGTGCTTCTTTGTTTATTTGTAGCATGAAATCATGCTCAAAACAAAAACCCAAATCGTGGGTTTATGATTTAAAGTTACTGTTTCATGGTGGCTGCACCATATTATATTTGATGCAAAAAAATTTAAAATTTGGTCTCCCTCTATCATTTGTTTCTATGGTTACACTGGGTTTTGACCTTCTTATAGAAAATCATGAATACTTTATATGATTTTAAGTTTCTTATTGAAGAATTGTTGCATTTGCTTCTTATGCAGAAAATAGTGAATATTTTTGCATATTTCTTTATTTTCTAAGAAAATATAAAGGCCAATCAATTCAGTGGCTGGAGTCTTATGTTTTTCCTGCTAATTTCATGAGATGCTTCATGGATAGAAACTATGATTTTTAAAGTTGCAGTTTCCATGTTTCTATGCGTTTCTTTCTTTATTCTGGGGTTGCTTTAAAAAAAAAAACTTATACACCATGGTTGCATCCATATACAATTTTGGGTGTAAAGTTTTTTTTTTATATTGCTCCTTACAAGTCAAAATTTCATGATGTGGCCATAAACATGGCGCAACCCTTGGCTCTCATTACCCAGAAGCAGAATAAGGCAGTCATATAGGCGTTGTATTTAATTTGGTGATTTCCATATAATTTTTAAACTATCACCACTAAAATTTCCCTCTATGGCATTGCTCCACTATCTATAATTTTGTATTGGGAACCTAGGTTGAGGTTGTTGTACTTATGCTTCATGCCCTCAATAACTATAGGGACATTGAATGTGCCTATCTTATTGTGTTTTATGTCCATTTGCTTGTATAAGCATTGTATTTTGTACACCTCATGC
The DNA here is from genome assembly GCA_007258455.2 of Sequoia sempervirens. Classification (NCBI taxonomy): domain Eukaryota; kingdom Viridiplantae; phylum Streptophyta; class Pinopsida; order Cupressales; family Cupressaceae; genus Sequoia; species Sequoia sempervirens. The sequence continues at coordinate 245,574,150 of VDFB02086081.1, forward strand.
ATATGGGTATTTCACCATTGCAAGCTTAAGGGTTTCACATATTATTGTCCTCCTTGGACTGTCTTGATTTTGATACAATTTTTGTACGTTTATTTGTTGTACTTCACCGTCCAAATAAATGTGACTCTGACATAAAACAAAGGAACTTGCTGCTAAAATGTGTGACCTTCAAACTCTAGTTACTAACCTTGCTATTTATGTGGTCATTAGACTCTAGTTATGGGTACAAATTCTCATTTTTCCCTTGGAAATGGTGGCAACCTAGGATGAATACTAGATGCACAGGGGATATATGAGTAAATGCTACCTTTTTTTAATACTAAATTCTCCACCATTCATTATAATTGTCACTGTTCTACAACTTGTGTTATTGACTATGAAAATTAGTGCATTCACTATCATCATGCTTTGGTCTTTTGATTGTTCCTAACCTTCAAAAATTCAAAATTCCCCTTTTAACTATCATATGAAGTTTGTAACCTAGCATCAAGGTTTTATATGATTTCTTTTGACCTATATCCTCACTGTCATTTCTTCTTCCAATGTTGACAGTTCTAAACATGCTTAGAAGTTTGAACTTAAAGGAAATTGATTGTTTGTATTTACTTTCATCTTTGTGTCTTCTTGAAATATAGTTGTCTGGAATTTCTCTTCATGGCCTTCAATAATGATTGTGATATCCTTTACATTTCCTTTATCTCTTATGATCACTAGTGTAAGACTTTAAGTTTTTTTTTTATATAAAGTAGATTATATTGAAACAAAGAAAACAGTCAATACATAAGGTTAACAAAACTTCCCTTATCTCTGCATTGATCACTAAATTATGCATCACACTCATCTTTCATAGTTGTTCTCTTGATGAATCCTTGAAAACTTCTCATATTGTCAATGAGTAATGTAATTTGTACTTAAAACTACTTTATATGTGAGTTGAGCTCAACCCTTGTGGGAGCCACACTTTTTCCCACTCATTTTGAATTAAAACATGATTATACCTGTAGCTACACATGAAGCAAACAAGTTAGAAAACATATGTGTATTTTGATGTGCTATTTTGATGGCTTCAATGTTTTCTCTGGTACATTTAGGATATGGATGTTTGTTTAATGCAAATTAAGATCAATTTATACATGAATAGGTAAATGATCATGTATGGTGTGTAACTTGTCATTGCTTAGAGTGTTTCTCTAACACATTGCCTTGATTTAATGTAGGAAACAAGAGTCAGTCTCAAGGAGCTAGGAAAGCTAGGACAACTTAGACAACAACCAGACAAGAAGACTCAACAAAAACTAGTCATTCTCAGGCAATGACTAGTTACCCTCCCTACATGCACATTTTCTTCTTCATTCCTTTACTTATTCATGTATATGTTGATTTTTATTTGCATTAAATAAGAAAACAATAGTTAAACTCATGGCTTGTGTGAGTTAAATGAATATTTCTATTCAATAAAATAACTTTTTTAGAAGAAATTTGCAAAATCTTCTTATATTTCATGCATCTGTATAAATGCGATGATTTGTTTTCTGTAATATCTCAAGTTATTTCATTTATATAAATGAATGCAATGTAAGGAGAATATCAAATGTACCATTTTATTTCTTCTTTCTATCAATGGGCTCTACCTGATTGAGCCATAGGTGAAAATCTAGGTAACAATTATATTATAATATAATGTATATTAAATGTAAATAATATAATATAATATATATTATATATAATATAATGTATATTCTATTATCATATAATATATATTATATATTATATTAAACATTTCTAAAAAATCACCTGCAATTAAATATGGTCAGGTCCCAGACCCAACCATTTTATTAAGAAGTCTATAACCTAGGAAAAAGATATCTGTTATAAACGGATATTCGTTTCCTGCACTATAAACAAAATACCAAAAAAATTGAGAGCCATTTTTTATGTGTTTGTGCGTGGGGTTTCAACAGTGCGACTCAGATATTCATTTAGGAGAGGTCAAACTGCTAAAAAATCTATCAAAATTTTAAGGTATGTTTGGTTTTTTTAATTTTAATTCAATTTATATTCATTTTGTAATTGTTTTTGAATTTTAGTCAAAAATAGGGTATATTTGATAGATTTTTTATTACATTAAAACCATTGTTAATTTTGATTTTTTTTTTATCAATTTATAGGTTTAAAATGGATCAAAATGAAAAACCTAACCCCACACAAAATGAAAACCTTGATCTCACACAAAATGAAAACCCTCCAAATCCTCCTTCATCGCAACCATTGTTTCCAAATCAAAATGTGCCAACAATACATGATTCTATTCATAGAAATTTAGATCAATTAAGGAAAGTATGCCAAATCTATGAGACACTCAATGAACTATTAGACATGAAAAACACTTTGGAAACTTAGCATAATATATTTGCATAGTGGCGAGAGGAACAAAGACAATTTTATGCTACTGGGTTATCATATGATGAGGTGAAGGCTCTTGATATTGAGAAATCCCAATTATCTTGGTTATTCATTGATTAGAGAATTGGATAGCCTGTTAATGTGCAGAAACCAAAATTTTCAATTAAATGGTGCACCCATAGAGGCATATTAGATATTTTTTGGAGATGTTGGTGGATGGTTTTTGATAAACTACCCAACAACAATCTTGACATCCCTTAGTATTTTCTCCAAAAATTATATGCTGAGTTTGTGCTAGGGAAACATGTCAATTACTTTGACATGTGAGATTTCTAGGGTGCTGGTAGAGGGATGCCATAGGTTAGACCTAGGGCACACTGAGTCACCCTAGTTTGTCCTCCTCCACCTATTGCTACTCCGACTCCACTACCTTACCTTGAGATTGCTATAGATGCAGGGACTTTGAGAATTTATGCATTACACTCATTGAGTGATCATTTGGTCATGTAGAGCCATCATGTTGTGCAACCATTTGACGGCGCATCCAATCATAGTGGTGATGCACCTAATACATTCCAGCATGATGGTGGTGCACCTGCTGCAATAGCTCCCACTGGTACATCACCATCAGCTCCCACTGGTACACAACCATCAACTCCCATTGGTACACCATCCTCTTTGGGACATCTTTGTGTGCCTCATCGTTGCATGAAGTGCAACAATTTATGTTTTGGTCCTCTTCGATGGTCCACTGAGGCTCCCATAGACTCATGACTTTGAGGTTCACAATATGCCAAATGTAGGAGTTTATAGAGCACGACGTGGAACATTTGCAAGAGAGACATCGTCTATCAGGGATGATATAGGAGGACCGGTAAGACTTAAAGTAATTTCATAGTGTTTTTTATGTAAATTATTTTATATTTTATGAAAGATATTTTTACTAATATATGTTTATGTGTTGGAATCTTTAACAGTTGTTGACAAAGGAGCAAATGTTAGAAGTGTAGCAGGCTATGCATACTGCCATTTCATTTTCCTTAGAGAATCAATACATGGTAAATTATTTAAATTTTTATTTTAGATGTTAATCTTTGAAATCTATTATGTTTAAATACATGTACTACATATATTGATAGTCTAATGTAATCTTGTCTTTTTATGTAGCAACTTGGTTCTTATACAACCTTGTTGACTGTGTCTGACCCATTGGATGAAGTTGCACAATAGGTATATATTTTTTTTATTCTCAACATTATAATTATATGTGCATGTGAATTTACATTCTTGTCATTTTTTATATAGGAAACCATCTTAAATGATTCATCCACTATAAGCCCATCTAGTGTCATAGCATCACAACAAGTATGCGTTTATTTTATATTGCAGATCATTTACATTTAGATAGGAGTAGATATGACTATTTGTCAACAAATATATGTTAATTTGTATCATTTTTTATTTTATCTGCTATAGTCCTCTATTTGACTCAACATTGTGATGAGTGAGAGACCATTACTTTATACGAGGACTCCTGATCATCCTAAGGGACAATCATATGTAGAACGTCTTGCAGAAAAGAGAGAAAGATTTGAGGTAAACAAGAATTGCATTATTGATATAATATAGTACATGTATATTGATTTTGATGTTAAATTTGTAATTTATAAATGATGTTATATAAGTTTCTATTTACTAGTCTATCTTGTCAACCATTCACATAATCTAATTTGTGGTTTGAAATGTTATTGTGTAGGAAACTTTAGAGAAACTAACTTCTTCAAGGAGGCTCGACTTTGATGGTCCAACATAGGATTAGGATATGATATAGATTGACATGTACTTAGGGTTTGATGGATCTTGAGATGACATATATGCCACAATTTGTAAAACTTGTTCAGAGTAGGCATATGCCAAATTTTTATATGCACAAACACAATTATTCTACAGTTTGATATATAAGAATTGATATTCGATCTAATTTTTTCCCCGTGTGCATGTCTTTCTACTTTGAATTTTCAAAACGAAATGCATAATTATCTTAGAATGGTTTAAAGTTATGATTGTAATGTATGTTATAGATTAACGAAATAAATTTTTAATAGAACTTATGAATTGCAATTGGTAATCCATCTATTTCTTTGAGGAGTTTTTTCAAACAATTCATTTCCTTTTCTATTGTACCACATTTTTCATACATGTCTACCAATACATTTTTATCAAACACTCATTTTGATAATACCCATGATTTCAAGCTCTGTTGAATGAATTTACATTTGACATTATTTTGTTTTTTAAACTCGTGTAATGAAGTGTGTAGCTAATTTTAATTTCAAAAGAAGTGAAAATTAATGAAAAGTGGATAAAAATTAATGAAATGCATTTCATGTTACAATGTTCATTTGAAAGTAATATAATCATTTTGATAAAAATATGTCACTTAATGTTCATTGAAGCTTAATAACATGTAAAAGGTATAAAATCATCGTAAGAATCAATATCTTTACAAAATCAACTCAAACCCACAAAACAAAAAGTTGTGAGAGACACCCATTACCCTTCTCTTTAACATATCTCAAAACCTAATGTTTTTGTTTTGGAACAACCCCACTGAAATTGAACTATTATGCTAAATAGGCTCCAATTAGCCCAAATTTACAAAAAAAATCCTCTTTAAAACTGTTGCCCCTCCAAGATTCCTTTGGAAAGTATCTCACCAAGCTATAAACATCCAAATTCCACAACTATCATCTTTGTAAACACCATCTAAGTCACTCAATCATGAAACCCTCATTTTTCCTAGATTATAAGGGGGTTTATTGAAAGTATGCATTTCCACACTTATCTCACTCAAACAACACCTCAAACACATTTATAGAAGTCTGAATATGCTTAATACACCTTTAGAAATTGTTTCCCCAACAAATTTCAATCACTAACATCGTTAAACCTCCCAATTTCACTCAAAAACCACACTTTTCACATCTAGGGCAGCATGCCCAAACCTCAATTGACCTCCCCTGCTCTCCCAAACCCTTATAACATCTAATTCCTACCTTATTGGGCCATTTCACTGAGCCAAAATAGATACAATAGATGGAATGGCCAATTATTTCATTTTCAAGTCTTCAAAACCCTTAAACTAGTCACACTGACCCATTAATAGTAATTTTCCTCCAAGATGCTTTAAATTCAATGAAAATCAAAAATATTGGATGCATATTGAAGTTAAAACAATACTTCACCAGATCCCACCACTTTTATAGCAAAAAATTCCTGTATGGGCAAGTATAGTGCCTTAAATCTACAAATTATAATACAAAACAGAAAAATTTCTAAGAAAATAGTGATTTTAGTATTCAAAATTCAAATTCTCAATGGATAATTCCTCTTAAAACATTCAAAAGGCCTTTTAAAGGAATTAAAAACATGACCAAACAACTTCCAACTACTTTCCAATGAACTACAACAAGATGACTCTTGAACTTCCATCATTTGACAATAAGTTGCAATTTTGACTAGTGTAAAGTTGCAAAGTGGTGCAACTTTTGTTCTGCAACTCGTACGACCAAACAAAATATTCCAACATGTCTGAATGGGTATGTTTATGCTAGGGATGGTCCTCTTTTGCATCCAAACATGTTGAATCACTCTGAGCTACATTGGACTGACGATTTCCCTTAAGAGTCCAAAATGCAAAAAAGAAACAATCTCTGATGGGCTTATCTCAAAACCATGATGCTTATAGACTATGAGATTGTGTTGGGACCCTCTGCAATAACGTCTCTCAGTTTTTTCTTTCTTGGAGGCATTTTCCTATGGTGATGAGTTTTCAATTGAGGAAAAAGTTGTCAAATGCAAGTAGTGTAAAGTTACAAAGTGGCGCAACTTTCGTTCTGCAAATCGTAGGACCAAATAGATTGTTCCAAAAAGTCCATATGGGTATGTTTATGCTAGGGATAGTCCTCTTTTGCAGCCAAATACGCTGAATCACTCCAAGCTACATTGGACTGATGATTTCCCTTAAGAGTCCAAAATACTAAAAAGCAACAATCTTTGAAGGACTATTTCTCATAAATCGTGATGCCTAAAGACTCTCTGTATGAGGCTAGAGAATCATGTCGGGACCCTCTACAATAACCTCTATTGGTTTTTTTCTATCTCTGAGGAATTTTCCCAAGGTGATAAGTTTTCAATTGAGGAAAGAGTTGTCAAATGCAAGCACTGTAAAGTTGCAAAGTGGTGCAACTTTCATTCTACAACTCGTAGGACCAAATGGACTGTTCCAACATGTCTGGATGGGTATGTTTACGCTAGGGATGGTCCTCTTTTGCACCCAAATATGAAAAATCACTCCAAGCTACATTGGAGCAACGATTTCCCTTAAGAGTCCAAAGTGATAAAAGATAGCAATCTTTGAAGGACTATTTCTTGGAAATCATGATGCCTATAGACTCTCCGTCTAAGGCTATGGGATTGTGTTGGGACCCCCTACAATAATCTCTCTTAGTTTTTGCTATCTCAGAGGCATTTTCCTATGGTGTCAATTTTTTAGTTGATGGAAAATGGGTTAGGTGGATGTGATGTAAAGGTGCAAAGGGGTTTAGGGTTCATTTTGTTCCTTGTGAGTAAGTGAAAAGGTGATTCATTTACTCAAATAAATTTAAGTCATGAACTACACACATGAATACAAAGTATACACGTTAAAACATGTAGGTCGTAAAGTATACATTAGAATACTCAAATACACTTAAGTCATGAACTACACACATGAATACAAAGTATACATATTAAAACATCTAGGTCATAAAGTATACATTGGAATACTCATAAGTGACCAAGTATACACATAAGTTGTAAAGTATTCACTTGAATACATGTAAAGTGTACACAATATGCATGATATTATCATTCAATAATTGCTATCAAATATAGGATTTACAAAATGTCATGTAGGCATACAACAAACTACCCTAATACATAGTCATTTCCCAGTAGGGGAAGGAAATAGAGCACACACTGCCTTCGCGGTCAACATAGTCTTCTACAAGAGCAACATGTTGACGTTTTGGAGTGTCAACCACCTGTACAAACCATTAAGGTATCATTCAAACTACATACAATAGAAAAGATGCTTAGAATAACAAATCTATATTATTTTAAATAACCTAATTGATGATGAAATGGTAATGCAAACTATAAATGATGCTTACAATAAAAAATCTATATTATTGTAATTTGTTGCATACCTCTCCCAAAGGATCAAAGCTAGCTATTGTTGTAGTAGGTCCATGATCTATCATGCTAGGAACATCACAATATACTTCAAATGAGAAATCTACATTGTCACAATAGAAAAGATGCTTAGACTAACAAATCTATATTATTCTAAACAACTGAATGATGATCAATTGGTAATGCAAACTATAAAAGATGCTTAGAATAACCAATCTATATTATTCTAATTTGTCACATACCTCTCCCAAAGGATCAGAGCTAGCTATTGTTGCAACAAGTCCATGATCGATCATGCTAGAAACATCACAATATACTTCAAATGAGAAATCTATATTGTCACAATATAAAAGATGCTTAGACTAACAAATCTATATTATTCTAAACAACCTAAATGATGATGAATTGGTAATGAAAACTATAAAAGATGCTTAGAATAACTAATCTATATTATTCTAAACAACCTAAATAATGAACCTTAGTAGATAAACAATATAAAAATGTGATGAACAATATCATACCTGTCCCATACAACAAATGATTTGCTACTCAAGTGTGCCTAAAGGGTCATCTCTTACCTTCAGAGTTTATAGTAATGCTTCATGATCAACACTACTAATTGTCCATAGTTTTTTTCTTTTTGGTCTAGCATGATGTCTCAATAACTTAACATTTATTGCTATAACAAGGTGCAAATACATCAAAATGGTTTTGTGTTTCTCATAGTCTTCATATGCAGGTATGTCATTCTTTGTAATCATATATGTTCGCAACCAAATTTCAAAAACAACAAATGAACTTGTGTGATCATAAATTTTTTATAAACATCTAAATATACTTAGAATAAAAAATCAATATTACTGTAAACAACTTAAAACAATGATGAAATGGTAATGCAACCAAGTTCTAGAAAGAAAAACTAAACCTATAGGATACATGAAGCCATCATCATCTATCATTGGTTGTGTTAACTTTTTCTTTCCTTGTACACATCATGCCAACCAATAGTCTGATCCCTCTTCACTCCCCAGCGGTGCTACAACTACATAGACATGTCTTGGCTATACAAGATTTGAAAGATGATCATATTCAAGTGAACTTTCCATTACATCTTGTAATGAGGATTTTGCTACAAATAAATGGGTTTGGTGTTGTGGAATCCATGTATCTACCTACTCACTTGACTTGCCTTGATCTCAATCAAATTGAATACAATCCTGACAAAAACAAGCCATCTCTCATGTCCATATGGTCCATGCACTCACATTTGAGCTTTGAACTAAATGCATCTTTGAAGAATCTCTAATTGTTTGACATTCCATTCTGTCTCCCACTATGCCCTCCTCAACCAACCAAAAGAACCTACACACTTGTGAATCAAGTGTCCCCCTTGTGATAGTGCATATGTACATCAATCCATAATAGAACGTGCATTAATAAATTTTGCACCACCTCTGATATTCATTTGTTCCTTAACCGAAGCTCTCTTCACACATGCACCTGTGCCATCATGCTCACCTTTTCCATGCCTAGCTTCAAAAAAATTCCAAATATGTGGTACACCCCTCTCTATATGCATCATGCTCAACCAATAAAACATGTGAGCATTCTTGAATTTCCCTATGCAGTTATTTGACCAAATCGAATGTTGACCCATTGCAATTCCTTTTTCCTACAAGAACTAATTTTTTTTTTCAAAAAAATGTTGTACAAACTCGGATGAATGAGATCTATTATCACTCATGTAAAAATGGTACTCCCTTATTATCTTCCTTTCCTCTTCTGTACTATCAAGGGAATGCCTATATGTTATGTGGACAACAATGGCAATTTGAATAGAATTATAATATTGTGATTGAACTTCATTTTGTGGTTGCAATGTGTAATTTTCAGTAAAACCAACTATAGTTCCAATGGGGAAAGAGTCCTTATAGATCCTAAATTTCCGATCCAACCACTGCGACCTGTGGCTATGCCTTGCATACTTATAGAAAATATTTTTCTTAAAATTTGAAATAAAATCAGCAATACTTACCTCTCTTGCAACCAACTCGCATCTAGAACCCTCACCTCCACTTTTCAATGTATATTTCACTATCTCATACTTGTTTTTATCAACAATTTTGTTACCAAAATCATGATCACTGCCCTCATGAAAGCATGTTACAAACTTCGATAAACCACCACATTGCAAACACATTTGATTTAAACAATCATTTCTATAAAATAAGCAACCATCAACTTGAATACATAAAAATGAATCTAACAACTCCTTGGATGACTTGGGAAGTTGCACTGTATGACACTCCTACAACATTTCATCAGTATTCATAGTAGAACAAATATGGCATAACAATTCATGATACATTGAAAAATCAACATGGTATTTACAACATGTATTACAAACCTTAATAGGAACACAATAAAATGGCTTACAAGAATCAAAATCCCTTTGTGTGATTTGCAAATGTGGATGTTCTTGAAAAAATTGTTTGTACAAAATTATTTGGCTACATTCTAAAAATTGTTTAGGATGCGATGCACGATCTCAATTACCAATTCGTAACTTTAAAGCATCCTTTACATTCGGTGATACTCTAGAGTGAGAATTCCAATATTGTTCAATTTGCATCTTTACATTGTCGGTTAGCTTTTTATCAACATGTAGAAGCCTCCCACTAAAATACCATGTATCATTTTGAAGAGCACTATCGAGTCTTCCTCTTCTTGACAGTGCTCTATTCAATGTTTTATGATTTAAGTTAAAATCAATACAAGTTTGTCTCAGTAAATGAGAAATTTTCAAATGATAGCTTACTAGTAAGGTTGTGATCACTCTTCGAGCAACCCTTCTATCTTTTTCCTTACTAGTCTTTCCAATAGAGGTTAAAGCATTAAAAATATTTTTTACAATAAGACTATTTTTTTCTAATTTTTTTGTGAGACAAATCTTCAATTTTTTTTAATAATGGTCTCATTTTGTAAATCTTAAGTAATTGCGCAAAAATTTGGTATTGTTTAGTTAATGTCTTATTGGAAAAAATCTATTGAACATTTTTCGTAGGCCACAAACGAACCATTCATTGTGACCTTTTTCCTTGAAGATTATCAATTATGTTCTCATCTATTTCAACCAACCATTTAGGGGTTCTTTTGTAATTAGGTTTTGTATAAGGTTCATTTTTAAAACTTTCAATAACAATTTCAGTTTGAACCACATTTTCATTGTTAAAAACAATTTCATTTTCAACATTTTCAATAACAATTTCATTTTGAACAACATTTTCATTATCAAAAACAATTTCATTTTCAACATTTTTAATAACATTTTTAACAACATTTTCATTTTCAATGTTGTTCATATTTTCATTTTCAATTTCCACATTTTCAATTTCAATATTTTCATTTTCAATTTGAATATGATGTTCAATATTTTCAATTCCTATTTCATCTTCACTTGAATTAACATTCAATGGTTTAGAAGAAGCTTCAATTTGAATATTTTGCATACCTTGTCTTCTTTTCCTATGATTTTCTCTATCTTTTGCTCTATATGCTTCAATTTGATTTGCTGTAAGTTTCCTTTTACCTTCTCTTATGCCGACTGCTGCTCCCTATTGCACTAACAAAAAAACACACACAAATGATTGGAATTCTAAAAAAAGTGTTAGAGAATCTTTGAAAAGTTGAATTTCATTTGATGCAGATAGAAAACACGAGAATTTTGTGACAGAACCAATGTAGGGACCATTGAAATACTCAAAAAAGTCCCTTTTTTGTTTTTTATATAACTTACAAATGGATATTCGTTATTAAACAAATATCCATTCTAAATGGATATCCGTTATAGACAAATATTCATCACCTGCAGTTTTATTACAATGTCATATGTTATATAATATAATATATATTATATATTATAAGTTAATATATATTATATATTAATATATAATATATATTCATATATTATAAGTTAATATATATTATATATTAATATATAATATATATTCATATATTATTATACATATTAATATATTTAGTATATATTAATATAATATTAATATATATAATATATATTAATATATTTAATATAATAAATATATAATATATTATCCCACTTTATAAACCCTACACCCACTCTCTCTTCTCTCCCACCTCTCTCCCACTCCCTCCCTCTCTCTCTCCCACTCTCTCTCCCACTCTCTCCCTCTCTCTCTCACTTCTTCTCCCCCATTATCTCCCTCTCCCTCCATCTCTCCCACTCTCTCCCACTCTCCCTCTCTCCCACTCCCTCCCTCTCTCCCACTCTAACCCACTCTCTCCCTTTCTCCCACTCTCTCCCACTCTCTCCCTCTCCCTCCTGTTGGGACTACCAAATTTTGAAAATTTTATAGCCACTTAAATTTATAAAGTCCACAAAATAGCTACAGTTTGAGTGAAAAATTGTTTTAATCCATTCCATATATCATATTCCCCAAGTAATCCCATTAGATTTGATCTTTTGACACACGAAAATCCCTCTGATCATTATTGAGCATGAGTTGTTGAATAAGTAATCATATTGACATGAGTAGGTCTATGTCTCTCCGACCCATAAGCTATAATATTTCAATTCAGGTGTTTTGGGCATATCGAAGAAAGATCAACATTATCACATCGATCAATAGCTTAAGAGGATTTATACTTAGAAAGACAAGGCTTGTTGTTTCACTGACAGAAAAGTTATCAGCAAGAAAAATGCTATCGGAGTAAGATCTTCAAGTCAGCTCAAGCATACATGTCACACCAATAGAATTCCATCAGCAAGATACCCACTTTGTCTAATCAATGAAACACAAGAGAAACATGTCATGGAGACATGTGCTATCAGAATGAGCTTCAAATGTCTTCCCGACTCCATATGTCATGCTGATAGAATTTCATCAGAGAGAGTCTTGTTGACTTATCAAAAGGAGGAGGATGATACATCATGGAGACATGTAACGTTGGTGTAACCTTAAAATATTTTAGTGATACCTATCCTCTTGCCAATGCAAATACAAATGGATCAAAATTTCATCGGTAGGAGTGATATTTGGTCTCCCTGACCATATAAGGTGCTTAATGAACGTTTGGCTTGATTCAAACATATAGATCGTCCAAAGTTTAAAATGTCTTGCCAATATAATCATTTGATCTGACAACGGGGAATTTGAAAAATTTGCTACACTCGTGCTCGAAGTTGGACATTAATGGCTTCATGAATACACACTGTATAGATGATCCTTTGAATCAAAGAATAAAAATTAAGGAGAATTTGTAGAATTGGCACTGAAAGGAATAGAGAATGGACAAGAGCCAAAGAATTTTGTGCAACCCGAGATTTCCAAGTAAGCTTTTGAATTTTTGCATCTGTATTTCAATTATGTCACTTTGATAAAATAAAAATGGAAGGTTCGAGCTCTGGAAAATCAAAAGGTAGAAAAAGGAAAGATGAGGGTAGTGTTGTGCAGTTTTTGCACACATGCCCCACTGAAAGCAGGGACCCTCTTTTGCTTTCGCTTTTATGCTTTTGGCCTTTTGATTTTGAGGGGTTGCATGTGGAAATTTCCTTGGCATGTGTTTAATATGTTTATCTTGCTCTCCCAAGTGTTTTTCCCAAGTGTTTTTCCCAAGTGTTTTTCCCAAGTTGCATTTTGAAAATCTCATGTTTCTAGCGAAATCTGGGTTTTTGCCCTAATTCGGGATTTTTCGGTCCATCCGAATTTCCTGGATTTCTTGTGGGTTTTGGTTTTCATGCTGTTGTTTAGGTTTTGGCCCCATTTCAGGATTTTCCATTCCCTACAGATTTTCCCAGAATGCGTTCAAAATTTGGCAAGTTGGCCTCAACACTATGGTTCAAGAATTTTTGGTCTCTGCGGAAATCTGCCTAGGCCGGTTTTTTCTGAAATTTCGCCTTCTTGTCAGATTTCTAGATTTCATCTGGTTGTCTTGTCTGCTTCATTGATGCTCTTTGTTGGGGTTGTATTCAGTCGATCCTTGGGGATTTTCTTTCCATTATGCTTTATCATTGGCGTCTTGTTGAGTTTTGATATTCGATCTTGTGCTTTGGCATTTTGTTTGCTTTGTGCTTTCATGGTTAAAATCAAGGGTTTCATGCTTGGGGCATCGCCATTTCATCTTGATTTTCTTTCGGTTGGACCTAGTTTGTTCAAGGAAGATCTGTTGAAGGTTCTGAGTTATTTGGTTTCGTTCCTAGTTCCTCAAATTTGTGACCTTCGGTCAATTTGAGCAATTTCATGTTGGATTTCCAGGGTTTCTGTTGACTTCGGGATTTTCCGATCTGGCCGAATTTTCCTGGATTTTCTAGGAAGCCTGTGGAACTTGAAAATTCAATAAAATGAATGGTCTTAATGATAAATTCTTGTCTTTCCATGCTGTTCATAGATAAATTACACGGTTATTTTCAGTTGTTCTGCATTCTGATGATTTAATGGTGGATTTTTTTCCTTCTTCGTTGGAATCTGCCTGGGCCGGATTTTTTTGGAATTTCCTTCCTGGCCCGGATTCCATGGCTGGCTCGAAATCCCAAATCGTGTTGTTCATGATTGCGCGGTGTTTCTGGGTTGATTTTTATTTGTGTTTGGGCTTATTTGGATTATGAATATGTTGTTGATGGTGAGCTAATCTTAATGTTCATGTTATGATGGTGTTATAATGGATATTAATGGTGGTTTTTGCTGAGTGGAGGCTAAATTTTGCTGAGTTGTCAAGGAAGTCCTAGAGATAAAATTTAATGAAGAAATTCAAATACTATTACTCCACCCTTTGGCCGACTTGGGGAGGGTAGTTAATTTGGGCCTACATTGAAACTTGTGCCTTGGTTTGAATTGTGTTGAGGATCCCAGGCTGACCTGGATTGAGTTCATGCATTAAATGCTAAGTTATTCTATTTTGAATTCTCCTTGGGCCAAAATGTTTTGTGGCCATCATTATTATTGTAAAAATCAATTGGGATGACTTGTTTGTGGTTTTTTATTATTGTAAAACCCTTATTTGGCCGACATGCTCTGGGGGTTCTCTATAAATTGGGAACTTTGCCTCATTTGTAACATATAGGAGGAATTATTAGTAGAAGTCGTTGGAGATAGTTCTTAGAAGCAATTAGGGTAGTAAAGTAAGAATTAGAAGTAGAAGTTAGTCAATTTCTGAGCAAGTGCTGTAACAGAACATTGGAATTGTTGTTGAAATCTGGTGATTCAATATAATTGTAGACATTGTGATTTTCTGGTGATCTCTTTTGTGTTGACTTATCTTGCATGGTTCTTATGATTCTATCTTTCAAATTGCTCAAGGTTATTATATTTAGATTTATATTTGATTCAATGATGTTCATGATTTAATGTTTGAAGTGTTTGCAGCAATCCTTGGTCCATACTTTTTGCAGCTAGCTGATTGTTAGTTGCTTTGCAAAGTTAGCATGGACTTTATATTCATTGTTCTTAGTTTAGTTGTGGAGATTTATCCATTTCAATTGCAATTGGGTTGTCTTGGATGAATGTTCACGATATGAAAATATTTAAAACCTTAGAAGATTGCACTATTTCTGTGAGATTGTAGATTTATCTTGGTCAAGCGGAATTAGTTTATGAGGGATTGGTCCATTTCAAGTATTTCATCATTTGCGTTGTTAATCTTAGGAATAGTGTTAGTCTTAGTCATCTCTTGAAAACCCTAATCTTTTGTTCTTTCTTTCATTATTTCAGTTAAATTTAGGATCAAAGTATCATCATATTGCTAGATCTGATAAATTGAAGATTCAGTCTTTGCTTGTAGTAAGGCCCCTTTGTGATTACCAACATTTTCACATTTATCATTGAGTTGTTTATGCATTGTTAAGACCTGGCATTAGAGACCTTGGGGTTATCTCTTGAGGCTTGCTGAAAGAGGTTTACCTTTCAAGAGAGATAGGATATTATATTTTGTCTGAGTTGTTGTTGTGCAAAAACATCATCAATAGGTAGTTATCTTAGGGGAAGGAAGGAAAAAACTGAGACTGGGGATGAATCAGAAAAAATTGAAAGAAAATTGAATCAAGATCTTATCGACCAACTACCTGGCTCAAGACCTAAAGCTAAGGCATTTTGCACAACTTAGGGAAGATGTGGAGAAATTTGAGGACAAGTGCAAACACATAGGGGATGTGTGGACATCAATTCGGGGTATGAATTATTTATGTTCCAGTATCATAGGAGGGATAGGTTCGAACTGGTGTGAAATCCTTGGAAATTCAACCTAGGGAAATTAGTTGTCCCAAATGTGTTCATGGATGTGGAATTATTAAAAATCTTAGCTATCTGTAATTCATTAGGTAAGCCTTTCATACATGTGTCAGAAGCTACAATTAGTGAAGTTTTTAATCTAGAAGGTGCATGTGACGAAGCCATTGTGCATGAGAATTTAGAGAGAGAATTATGGAGAATGGATACCATATATAGGGGCTGGAGATTTCCATTGTATAGACCTAAGGTGGATGGAATTTTGGTTCCACTAGATGACAATGATGGGCCTCCATTTCATGTAGACTTATTTGAGCCCTATTTGAAATATACATACTTCTCAGTATGTCAGGTGTTGGGGATGGAAGCTCCTGAGCTTATGTCTATTATACTAATGGTAATTGCAGTTGATGTTCAGTATCACAATGCCAGACCCTTTGACTATGCTTCATACATTTTCAAAGGAATTGATTCAGGCCTAATGACAATAAGAAATAGATCCCCTATTTTACATTTCAAACATTACTCTATTTTCATGCATATAGCAATGCATTATGGACAAGAATTGGGAATGTGGTCAGATGAGTTAAGGATTGCACAATTTGATAGGGAAGGTAAATTGTCACCAATTTAGTTATGGACTGCTATATGGGATAGCAGGTTTTCCAATTCAAGTTTTGTGCATTTTGAAGAATACTTTGTTAAACCATTATATAGATTCTTCAACCATCCTTGTGACTATGCATTGTCTGATGAGATAAAAAGGTTCCTTGGACCTAAAGATTTCAATGAACCTATTGGTCATAATTGGGGAGATTGGTATTGTTTTGCGGAGTCTACTGTGATCATAGTATATGGTTTTGAAGATACACCATTCATCTTGCCTAAAACAATGCATGATAGAATTGCCTACTTGGAATTTGTTAGGAAAATGGATTATTCAAGTGTAATGAATTTAAGTTCCTTTGGAAAACAGGCATTTATGCCAAGCACTTTGTGCTTTGGAGATTTCACCATATTGCCAAAGGAAGGGTATGATTAGATCCTAAATAAGTTGTTACATTTTAATTTGAAGAGAAATCCACCACATAAAGGGTTTGATTTGGAGGGATACATTGAATTTACTAGGAAAAAGATGAACATAGGAGGGTATGATCATATACCTTATCAATTTGATGATATGCTCAAAAATTTGGAAGAGAAAGAAGCTGAGATGGTTGTTGATTAAAATAACAAGGCAGTAGAATAGAAAATGAAAGAGACACAACATATGGAATTGTTATCTTTTGGAGATGAGGCATTTGGTGATGAGGGATCTTAGGGTTCAATTGATAAGATTTCTAGATTGAAGACTAAGGATTATAAACTTCCTCCTAGAGAACTAGAAATTGAAGAAGGTTTAGACACAAACACAAGGAAAATGGCTTATAGATCTTTTGTAGTTGATGATGAGTTTGTGAAATATCCAGAATTCAGAGCTTTTTTATATAAACAAAAGGGAAAATCCATAAGAGAATCTATTGGAAATATAACACCGAATAATGAGGACCAATTGTTGAGTAATTTGAAATCAAGTGTGGAAAAAGAAATAAAAGATATGACTCCAGAGAAAGGGAGAAAACTGTTAGAAGATTCAAGTGTCATGTTTTTCCCATTATTGAATCTAAATCCGGCTCTAGTTTTTGATAGTTTATTAAAGGACAATAATGCTACCCATAAGCTTAGCCTTGAGGGAGTGACAAAAGTATACACAGGGTCAAAGTATAACCCTGATGAAGGTTCTATTATGATCTGGGCCTTGTATCCACCACATAAGAAGTCTATTGTTATTGACACTGAGAAGGATTTTGGACATGTTATGACACTAAAGGTTGGAGAAGTTGATCCTGTGGCTACAATTGAGATTGGTATACATGTTTGCAAGCTAAATAAAGCCTAGATCCAAATTCTAATAAAAGAAAAGGAAATGTACAAAATAAACAATGAAAGGATACTTAGGGAAAATTATTGCTTGAAGGATATGGTTGAAAACACATTGAAAGGTTCAACTAGGCTACTGATGCAAGGAGAGAGCTCTCAAACAAGGAACAAGTGGGAAGGGTCAGATGTATAATCTCAAGGAAAATTTGATACACTTTTTGTAGTGATTAGAAAGAGACATGCCAACTTGATGATTAGGTTGAGCAAGCTTTGGGGAATTCACTAAAAGAATTATGTTACAAAGTAGGAGGATAGTAGAGTAAGTGACAAAATCCAAGAGAAATTTTAGGAAATACATAAGAGAGACCCTGTTGATAATGAGGCTATCAATATTGCTAAGGAGATCATGAAAAAGCATAGAGGTTACCATGAGGAACTTCAAGAAGATTAAAAAGGATTAACTGATGTCACAAAAGAAGGAATACCAACATTGTTTGAAAATGATGGAAAAATAAAAGAAAAGGCCAAATGGATTGAGGAATGCGAGTTGGTGTTGCAAAGGATTCTAGAAATGGCTCCAGGCAAAGATTCGACATTGGATGAAGCATGCAAACAAAACGAGAAAATGGTGAACATAGAGATAGCATTCAAAAGTGGATTGGGAGATGCTGATTGTTATCAAAGAAGGGATTATCTGGAAGATTTTTCAAAAGTTCACTTATGGCTAAATAGAGCCTAATTTTTTTGTTTTAATTTTTGTTAGTTATAATCAAAAGACATGTCATTTGATCTAAAATTGGTTGCCTCTTGTATAAATAAGAGGGAGCAAGATGATTAGAAGACAATAGATTAGAAGTAGGAGAAAGTTACAAGCGAATAGGGTTAGATACAATTTTTACATTTCAAAAGACCATGATGCATGTATGAAATTTTGGAGGAATCAATGAAATATCTTTGATTGTATGGTGTTATACTAGTATCAATTGTTTTTTGAATTAATTGAAAATATTATCAGGTTGTCTCCAAAGTTGATATTTCTTGGTTATTTAAATTGATATATCATGTATATACTCAATTTATCAATGCACATTTGTTGTACTTGTGTGATATGATTAATTGGTTCTTTAAGTGAATATTAAATCCTTTTGGTCACTCACAATAATTTGGAAGTGTCATTTGGATCACTAAGAAAAATATAATAATTGCATTCCTACATGTTTATACAAGTTATAAACCAATATTATAAATGCCAAATTGTTAGAGTTCTGCCAAATATCAACCACTCATCTTTGAATTTCATCTGAATCTGTTTTACCCTACAAGGCACTAGTCTCACCCTTGGTATTTAGTTATATCATACCAAATCCGAACCTCACATCTGTTAGCTAAACATAATAAATTTTACCTTGAAATTTTGGATATAATCTATACCAAATTAGTAATTCATCTCTCCACTCCCAATTTCCATTGTGGATAGATTGCTTAAGGAAGAAACACACAATTCAAGTCTGCTTCATTCACATAGGTATACCCACCTAGGTCTGGCATAACCTAAATAGAAGAAGATACAATTGCATTAATTGGTCTTTTATGTTAGCCAAAAATGTATCAAGAGCTTAGCAACCTCTTGTGGTTTCAAACTAGCATTTTTGAGACCTAATGGTTTAATGACTTTGCTGGGGACCAAATCTAAATCTAAGCCTTCATCACAGAGTCAATACATTACAGAAGACTTCACTGGGAACAAGAAATCATATAATTTTCTCACTTCTCTAGAAGGTGAGTAGCGACTTTGATAAAGTAATGTTCTCATTAGAAAAGAAAAAGCCTTAAAAGTCTAGCTATGCAAGGAAAAAGGTCCTTGTATAAATGAGGTCCTAGTGATAATAGTAAATGGACACATAAGAATGATAAAGGTAAGAAGGCATATGATGAAATGTGCATGAAAAATAAGGATAAAACATCAAAACCACACTTTGAGAAATATAACTTCTAGAATACATTGACAAATGAAAATAGCTCAGTAGGAGAACCTCACACTCATGAGGAGAAAAGGAATCCTTTCTATCATCCAGATCCTCAGAAAGAAGAAGAATTCAAGGCTGAAATTGAAATGAAAATAATCAAGAGAAAACATGAATATGATCATGGAATAGGAGGAAATCAAAATGAGCCTATTAATAATGTAGCTCCTGAAGGAAATTATGAATTCATGACTCAGGAGGAATTAGATGCACACCTGGAGTATGAAAGACAAGAAATGGAAAGATCAAAAGCTGAATACGAACAGAGGATCCAAGTGATAAAAGAAATCAAAGATTTGAAGTTGCGAAAGGCCTAATATAATGCTCAGATAGCTAACCTCCCTAAATATGTACCACCTCATAGGAAAGGGAATAATAACTCTAGACCTTGAAATCCATCAAAAGCACAAAAAAATCAGTTAGGGAATCAATACAGACCTTCAAATGTTCCACCTAAAAATCCATCACAACATCCAAATGTTCAGCTACCCCATGGTCAACACTATGTGCCACCACCCCAAGTACAATATAATAATCCATTATATCAATACCAACATCCTCAAAACCCACCTCCTCAACCATACACAACCATGATCAGACAGTTTGATTTAGCAGGATTCCAAGTATATCCTTACCCTATGCACAACATTTGGAGAGGTCTTGTCCCAAAATTCATAGGAAGTAGTGTAGTCACTGCTAAGGAATACTTGAGGAGTTTTAATGCTTTTATTCAAGATTTGGATATGCAGTATGAAGATGTACAGATGAGGTTTTTCATGATGTTATTAACTGAAGAAGCTAGAGATTGGTTTAATAGTTTACCAACAACCTCTATTGATTCCATTCAAGAGTTTCATGATCGGTTTCTTGAACAGTATGGGAACTAGTGCGCACCAGAATTTTCATTGCATGAACTAATAAGTATCCAGAAACATCAAAATGAGTCAGTTTATGACTTCAACTAGAAGTTTTCCAAATTACATAACAAGATACCACTAGGGTCTAAGTTGGAAGACCTTGCAGCATTGAGCATTTATTTGAAATCATTTGATCCAAAGACTAAATTAGAAATAGGTGCCCCAGAGATTTAGTTGAAGCTCATAAAATAGCATTGACTATTGGAAACAACAAAAAGGCTACTGGGATGGTTAGTAATAGAGATAATCCTAGGGTTCCCCAACACTTCAATAATCATCAGCATAGGCAAGAAAATACATACAAGAATGAAAGGCCCAGGCTGCATGATATGACTTATAATACAAAATGGAAGGATGGAAAGCCTATGATGGATAAGCCTAAAAGTAAGGAGACCCCTGATCCTTTGAAGAAGAGAGGAGCGTACATGGTAAACAATAATCCTTGGTGTCAATTTTGTGACTTTCCACATTCCCCTAACCATTGTATTGTAGCTCAATCAATACAAGAAGAGGAGATTCCAGTGGACAATAATGAAGATCACACAATTTATTTTAACTTCCCATACTCTTCATCTCGTTGAGCAGGGGTATTCATCTTCAAAAGAAGGAGGCTATGAGTATGATGTTGATCACCAAAGGTACAATGTCCATATGGAAGAA
Source organism: Sequoia sempervirens (assembly GCA_007258455.2). NCBI lineage: Eukaryota > Viridiplantae > Streptophyta > Pinopsida > Cupressales > Cupressaceae > Sequoia > Sequoia sempervirens. The sequence continues at coordinate 245,595,567 of VDFB02086081.1, forward strand.
CAAAAAGTTTTTTCGAATCATGAAGAAAGCAATGAAGAACAATGTTTTCCTACTACACCATATCAGTTAGGTAAATGCAATATAAGAAGACCAACTAAGGAAGAGATCAAGAAATTAACTATTGCTGCAATAGAACAAGCCAATAGAAAATATTGGTTGAGAAACATAACAATAAATTAAAATGAAGGTGTTACAAGAGGGATATTTGTGAAAGATAAGAAAGCACCATAGGGAGCTTCAAAAAGGATGGAAAATAAGTAGCCTAATAAGAATGAACAAAAGCATGTTCATAAGGAGGAAAATAAAGAATTATATAGGGACAAGCAAAAGTCTGATCAAACAAGTAAAAGAGAAAAGGAGGAGAACAAAGGAGATTCATTGGAGCAAAGGAAGATGATCAAAATAGAAGTTGCCTCTTTTGATTTCACACAAGCTTTATCCCAGGTAAAACTGTCTGTCCCATTACTTGAAATGATGAAGATTAAAGAGTATAGGGATAGTTCTATTCAGTTAATATCTATGGGAATGATAAAAGCTCAAACTTTGAGAACAAGGGGACCAATAAGATTAGTAATAAGCACTAATAAACCCTCCATAAGTTGATCCATTTTTTACTATATTACTCATAAACAACAAGCTGGTAAGGAATTGTATGATAGATTCAGGCGCTTCCATCAATATCATGCCAGTAGGGGTCATGAAACAACTTGGCATGTTGGTAGAAATTGCTAGTGGAAAATGTTTTTCTATGGATAGCAGACCTATTCCAGTGGTAGGAATTATAAAAGATGTAAAGGTGAAGTTGGTTGCTTATCCACAAGCAAATTATAATATAGACATAATAGTGATTGATACACCTCCTCATTTTGGAATGATTTTGTCAAGACAATGGACTGCAACAGTTGGAGGAAATGTATAGTTTGACTTCTCATATGCCACAATTCTAGTCAATGGTGAAGAGGTCAAGTTATATAGAGAACCAAGGATGAATCAGATTGTGGATTGTGTTCCTCAAGAGTAGCTAAATTTCTTTTGTGATGTAGGTTTAGGGAGCTTCATAATAGAGACCTCTCAACCTGAATTAACAAACACTAAGCCAATTGATGGACATGTTTCCAAGAATGAACATGGTTTGTGGAAAATTTATTTTGATGATGCATGTAGTGAGGAAGGAAATGGAACATGGGTAGTTTTTATTTCACTCGAAGGTATGACATTCAAATACTCATTTTTTCTGACTTTTGACTGTACAAATAATGTGGCAAAGTATGAAGCTTTGTTGATTGGTTTAAATATGGCTATCAAACACAAGATTAAGCTGCTAACTATTTTGGGAGATTCAGAATTGATCATTTCACAAGTTAGGTCAAGATATGTTGCAAAAAATGAAAGGTTAAAAAAATATAGAAATGTTGTGTGGGATACAATTGAATTATTTGATGCTTTTTCAATTGAATGGATAGACAAATCAAAAAAATTGATGGAATATTTTCTAGCTAATATAGCCCAAAAAAGAGATGATATCACCTTGGTTGGAGTATCTTAGGTTGAATTCAAAACAAGGCCTGCTATCCCTAATAATATCTATAGTTGGAAAGTTTTCAACGATGACATTGATCTCATAAAATTCCTCCATTGTATAGACCAGTATGAAGCTCAGGAGATCAATTTTAATGTTTTTGGGGAAGAAGTAGATGGGAAACAAACTATGTTTGGGAAAGAAGTTTTTCAACTCAAAACCAACAAACTTCCCAAAGGACTTATGGCACTAGAAAGTGTGTATGATGGAAATGATTGTTCTCTCATGAATCAGACACCAATAAAGAGAGAAGATGTTGAAGAAGTCAATCTAGGAACTGAGTTAGTACCTAAAAGGGTATAGATTGGAAAGAAAATAATTCCAACAATCAAAAGAATGTTGATTGCATTGTTGAGAAAATACAAGCATGTCTTCGCTTGGTCCTATGAGGATCTCAAGGCATATAGAGAAGATTTATTCTAGCATGAGATTCCATTAAAACCAAATGCAAAACCATTCAGGAAAAAGAAAATACCTATCAACCCAACTCTGGAACCTAAGATGCAAGAGGAGCTGCCAAAACTCAGAGATCGAGGCATTATCAAACCCATTAGACATTCAACATGGGTCTCAAACTTGGTTCCAGTAAGAAAGAATCAGATTATGTGTAGACTTCAAAAATTTGAATGTTGCTTCCCTTAAAGATAATTACCCTCTCTCGAATATGGAAGCAATACTACATAAAGTAATAGGATGTGAGTTGTTTCAATGATGGACGGGTTTTCTGGGTATATTCAAGTTAAATTCAAAGAGTCTGAGCAATACAAGACAACATTTACTACACCATGGGGGACATATGTCTATGTGAGAATTACATTCGGTCTCACAAATGTAGGGGTGACCTTCCAAAGGGCCATGGATGTGGCATTTGCAAATTTAATAAATGATATAATGTTAGTGTACTAGGACAACCTCACTACCTATTCCAAAAAAGAAAAAGACCATGTGGAACACTTGGAGAAAATATTCATCAAAGCTTTGGAATATGGTATCAGTCTTCATCCTAAGAAGTGTCACTTTATTGTTACGGAGGGTAAGCTTTTAGGGAATATTGTGTCAAAAGAAGGAATTAGAATAGACCCTGAAAGAGTAGAAGCTATAGACAAAATCCCCATTCCCATAAATGTCAAAGCCTTTCAATCATTTTTTGTACAAATTAATTTTGTTAGGAGATTTGTGTCAAATTTTGTTGAGATTGTTAAACCCATATCCAAAATTTTGAAGGAGAAAAAATAGATTGGACTATAGAAGCTTTGGAAGCTTTTATATCCATCAAGAAATCTATCAAAAAGGCACCCATTTTAAAATCCTCTAACTTTTCCAAACCTTTCCAAATATTCTCATTTGTCTCATTTCACACCATATCAATAGTCATGTTACAAAAAAATGATGAAGGGTATGAACATCATGTATCCTTCTTGAGAAAATCACTGCAGGGGTCAAAGATAAAGTATGATATTATGGAGAAGGAATATTTTTCATTGGTCAAAGCAACAAAAGCTTTCAAACCATATCTAGTTGGAGTCAAGGTAATTGCATATGTACCACATGCAGCTATGAAATATATTTTGGTATAGACAAAGGTGACAGGGAAGAGATGTAGATGGATTAATAAAATCCAAGAGTTTGATATGGAAATTCAAATTACCAAGTTAGTAAAGGGATAGAGCTTAGCCAAACTAATGGGAGAAATGAACATTGAAGCTAACCAAAACTGTAACATAGAGAATAAGGGAGGTGCAGTTGCAAGAATTGAACATACTTCTTGGTACACAAGCATTGTGTATTATCTCAGACACATGAAATTCCTTGAAGGAATGAGTGATAACTAGAAGAGAACTTTGAAGCTACAAGCATCTAAGTATTTATTCATAGAAGGTGATCTGTTTTGGAAAAACAAGGATGGTATGCTATTATTGTGTTTAGATGAATCATAGGCTACACATGTCTTGAGGGAGATACATGAAGGAGTGTATGGAGGTCATTACTCTGCAAAAACGACTGCACATAAAATTCTTAGATCAGGCTATTACTGGCCTAAGTTTTTTAATGATTCTTTTACACATGTAAGGAGGTGTGAAGCTTGCCAAAAATTCTCAAGAAAGTTGAAATATCAGGGAGCACTACTGCTTAGACCTTTGCAAGTAGAAGCCCCTTTCCACCAATGGGGAATCTCTTTTATTGGGGTAATACAGGAGAATTCAATTAGAGGACATAAGTGGATATTGGTAGCAACTAATTATTTCACTAAATGGGTGGAGGAAATCCCAACTAAACAAGCAACAAGCAAGGTGGTGATAAACTTCCTGATGGAGAATATCATAACCAGATTTGGCACACCAATAAGATTGATCATAGATAATGAGATGTGTTTTATGTCTGATGAATTCAAGAACTTCTACAACACATATTGTATTATTGTTTCTTATTCTACCCCTTACCACCCACAAGCAAATATTCAGGAAGAATCTGGTAATAAAATTCTTTTGAAAATCATAAGAAGGATGCTAGATGGAAATAAAAGTGCATGGGACTCAAAATTAAGAATGGCTGCATGGGTGGATATGATTACTATGAAGAAGGAAATTGTAAAGTCTCCATTTGAACTGGTGTATGAAACACAAGCCAAGATGCCATTGCAAAACTTATTACTAGTTTATAATTTCATCCTTCAAGAAGATTTAGATATTCCAGAACCAATGGAGGAAAGGATGGAGTAGCTTGCAGAACTTGATGAAATAAAGAGAATGGCTCAAAAGAAAAATGTGAATTTTCAATCATAGATGAAATATTTTTTTGATAAGAAAGCCAAAGATAGAAAATTTGAGCAAAATGATTTGGTATTAATGTGGAATGTTAGATGTTAGGAGGGAAAGCATGGAAATTTTGAGGCCTTATGGTTAGGTCCCTTTTTTATCATTGGAAAAGGAGGGGAGGACTCCTATTATTTGCAAAACATGTCTGGAGAGGAACAATAATTTCTTGTACATGGGTAGTTTCTAAGAAAATCATTTTATTGAAAAACATAGAAGATTAAGGGTTGCCAGCGCATGGACAACTTTGTTGCCAGCGCATGGACAACTCTTGAAAAACCTCTTAAAATAAATCATTTCCATACACAGTAGAATAGGTGAAGGTTAGGGATTTCCAGTGCATGGACAATTCTTGGATAACCTTCTAAAATCAGTAATTTTTTTCTCCATGCACAGTAGAATAGGATTTCATATCATTTCCACCACTCTTCATTTTTACTCATTTCCATTTCCATTCCATGTCACATACTTCTTGTTCTGCTCTCCCAGAGATCTGAATTCTTGCAATGATCTCACAATCATTCATCCCCAAACAGAGCCACTGTTGGGACTATAAAATTTTGAAAATTTTATAGCAACTTAAATTTATAAACTCCACAAAATAGCTACAATTTGAGTGCAAAATTATTTTAATCCATTCCATATATCATATTCCCCAAGTAATCCCATTAGATTTGATCTTTTGACACACCAAAATACCTCTGATCATTATTGAGCATGATTTTCTAAATAAGTAATCATATCGACATGAGTAGGTCTATGTCTCTCTGACCCATAAGCTATAATCTTTCAATTTAGGTGTTTTTGAAATATTGGAAAAAGATCAACATTGTCACATAAATCAATAGCTTAAGAGGATACATAGTAAAAAATACAAGGCTTTTTGTTTCACCAATGAAAAAGTTATCGGCAAAAAAATGCTATTGGAGTAAGATCTTCAAGTAATCCCGAGCATACATGTCATGCCAATAGAATTCCATTGACAAGATACCCCCACTTTGTCTCAACGATGAAACACAAGAGAAACATGTTAGGGAGACGTGCTATCGAAATGAGCTTTAGATGTCTTCCCGACTCCATATGTCACACTGATAGAATTTCATCAGAGAGAGTCTTTCCGACTTATCGGAAGGAGGAGGATGATACATCGGGGAGACTTGTAACATCGTTGTAACCTTCAAATATTTTAGTGATACCTACCCTCTTTCCGATGGAAATACAAATGGATCAAAAGTTCATCGGTAGGAGTAATATTTGGTCTCCCCGACCATATAAGGTGTCTAATGAATGTTTATATTAATTCAAACGTATAGATTGTCCAGAGTTTAAAATGTCTTTCCAATATAATCATTTGATCTGACAGTGGGGAATTTGAAAAACTTGCTACACTTGTGCTCGGAGCTGGACATTAATGGTTGCATGAATACACACTGTATAGATGATCCTCTGAATCAAGGAAGAACAATTAAGGAAAATTTGCAGAATTGGTGGGAAAAGGAAAAAGAGAACAAACAGGAGCCAAAGAATTTTGTGCAATCATAGATTTTCAAGTAAGCTTATGAATTTTCTGCATCAGTATTTCAATTTTGTCACTTTGATATAATAAAAATGGAAGGTTCAAGCTCTAGAAAATCAAAAGGTAGAAAAAGGAAAGGTGAGGGTAGTCATCCTAGTGGAAAGAAGCAAAAAAATGAGATTGGGGATGAATCATAAACAATTGAAAGAGAAATTGAATCAAGATCTTATCGACCAACTACCTAGCTCAGAACTTAAAGCTAGGTGTTTTGCACAACCTAGGGAAGATGTGGAGAAATTTGAGGATAGGTGCAAACACATAGGGGATGTGTGGACTTCAATTTAGGGGTATGAATTATTTATGTTCCACTATCATAGGAGGGATAGGTTCGAACCAGTGTGCAATCCTTGGAAATTCAACCTAGGGAAATTAGTTGTCCCAAATGTGTTCGTGGATGTGGAATCATCGAAACTCTTAGCTTCCCATTATGATCCAAAAATCAAAGCTATTTTCAATTCATTGGGTAAGAATTTCATACATGTGTCAGAAGCTGCAATTAGTGAATATTTTAATCTAGAAGGTGCATGTGACGAAGCCATTGTGCATGAGAATTTAGAGAGAGAATCCTAGAGAATGGATTCCACATATAGGGGATGGACATTGCTATTGCATAGACCTAAGGTGGATGGAATTCTGGTTCCACTAGATGATAATGATAGGCCTCCATTTCATGTAGACTTATTCGAGCCCTATTTGAAATATACATACTTCTTAGTATATTAGGTGTTGGGGATGGAAGCTCCTGAGCGTATGCCTATTGTACCAATGGTAATTGTAGCTGATGTTTAGTATCACAATGCCAAACCCTTTGACCATACTTCATACATTTTTAAAGGAATTGATTCATGAGTAATGGAAATAAGAAATGGATCCCCTATTTTACATTTCAAACAGTACTCTATTTTCATGCATATAGCAATGTATTATGGACAAGAATTGGGAATGTGGTCAAATGAGTTAAGGATTCCATAGTTTGATAGGGAAGGTAAATTGTTACCAATTTAGTTATGGACTACTATTTGGGATAGCAGGTTTACCAATTCAAGTTTTGTGCATTTTGAAGAATACTTTGTTAAACCATTATAAAGATTCTTCAACCATCCTTGTAATTTTGCATTGTCTGATGAGATAAAAAGGTTCCTTAGACCTAAATATTTCAATGGACCTATTGGTCATAATTGGGGAGATTGGTATTGTTTTGTGGATGCCATTGTGATCAAAGTATATGGTTTTGAAGATACACCATTCATCTTGCCTAAAATAGTGCCTGATAGAATTTCCTACTTGGAAATTGTTAGACAAATGGATTATTCAAGTGTAATGAATTTAAGTTCCTTTGGAAAACAAGCATTTATGCCAAGTACTTTTTGCTTTGGAGATTTCATCATATTGTCAAAGGAAGGGTATGATTTGATCCTAAATAAGTTATTACATTATAATTTGAAGAGAGATCCACAACAAAAAGGGTTTGATCTAGAGGGATACATTGAATTTGCTAGGCAAAAAATGAACTTAGGAGGGTTGGAAGAGAAGGAAGTTGAGATGGTTGTTGATGAAAATAACAAGGAAATAGAACAAAAAATGAAAGACACAAGATATGGAATTGTTATCTTCTGGAGATGAGGCATCTGGTGATGAGGGATCTCAGGGTTCAACTGATAAGATCTCCAGATTGAAGACTAAGGATTATAAGCTTCCTCCTAGATAACCAAAAATTGAAGAAGGTTCAGACATAGACATGAGGCAAATGGATTATAGATCTTTTGTAGTTGATGATGAGTTAGTTAAATATCTAGAATTGATAGCTTTCTTATATAAACAAAAGGGAAAATCCATAAGAGAATTTGTTTGAAATAAAATGTTGAATAATGAGGATCAATTGTTGAGTAATTTTGAATCAAGTGTGGAAAAAGATATAAAAGATATGACTCCAGAGAAAGGGAGAAAAATGTTAGAAGATTCAGGTGCCATGATTTTCCCAGGATTGGATCTAAATTCTACACTGGTTTTTGATAGTTTCTTAAAGGACAATAATGCTACACATAAGCTTAGCCCTGAGGAATTGACAAAAGTATACACAAGGTCAAAGTATAACCTGATGAAGGTTCCCTTATGATCTAGGCCTTGTATCCGCCACATAAGAAGTCTATTGTTATTTACATTAAGAGGGTTTTGGACATGTTATGACACTAAAAGTTGGAGAAGTTGATCTTGTGGATACAACTGAGATTGGCATAAATGTTGCCAAGCTAAATAAAGCCCAAATCCAAATTCTAATAAAATAAAAGGAAGTGTACAAAATAAATAATGAAATAATACTTGGAGAAAATGATCGCTTGAAGGATATGGTTGAAAACACATTGAAAGGATCCACTAGGATACTGATGCAAGGAGAGAGTTCTCAAACAAGGAACAAGTGGGAAGGGTCAAATGTATACTCTCAAGAAAAAATTGATACAATTTCTACAGTAATTAGAAAGAGATAGGCCAACTTGATGATTTGGTTAAGCAAGCTTTGGGGAATTCACTAAAATAATTATGTTGCAGAAAAGGAGCATAGTAGAGTAAGTGATAGAATCAAAGAGAATTTTTTCAGGAAATATAAAAGAGGGATCCACCTGATAATGAGGCTAACAATACTACTAAGGAGATCATGAAAAAGCATAGAGGTTACCATGAGGAACTTCAAGGAGATGAAAAAGGATTAACTGATGTCACAAAAGAAGGAATACCAACATTGTTTGAAAATGATGGAAAAAAAAAGGACAAATGGATTGAGGAATGTGAGTTGGTGTTGCAATGGATTCTTGAAATGGCTACAGAAAAAGATTCGACATTGGATGAAGCATGCAAGTAGAATGAGAAAATGGTGAACATGAAGATAGTGGTATAAAATGCATTGGGAGATGCTGATACTCATCAAAGAAGGGATTATCTGGATCATTTGTGAAAAGTTCACATATGGCAAAACAAAGCCTAATTTTTCTATTTTAATTGTTGTTATTTATAATCAAAAGACATGTTTGACCTAAAATTGGTTGCCTCTCATATAAATAAGAGAGAAAGATCATTAGAAGACATTAGATTAGAAGGAGGAGAAAGTTACAGGCGAATAGGGTTAGGTACAATGTTTACATTTCAAAAGACCACGGTGCATGTATCAAATGTTGGAGGAATCAATAAAAAATATTTTATTTTGTGGCATTATACTGGTATCAATTGTTTGTTGAATTAATTGAAAATATTACCAGATTGTCTCCAAGGTTGATATTTATTGGTTATTTAAATTGATATATCAATTATATACTCAATTTATCAATGCACATTTCTTGTACTTGTGTGATATGATTAATTGGTTCTTTCAAGTAAAGATTAAATCCTTCTAGTCATTGACAGTAATTTGGAAGTGTCATTTGGATCACTAAGAATAATTTGATAATTGCATTCCTACATGTTTATACAAGTTATAAACAAATGTTATAAATGCCAAATAGTTAGAGTTATTCCAAATATCAACCACTCATATTTGACTTTCATTTGACTCTATTTTACCCAACAAGGCACTGGTCTTACCCATTTTTATTTAGTTTTATCATACCAAATCCAAACCTCACTTATGTTAACTGAACATATTAAATTTTACCTTGATATTGCTTATACAATCTATACCAAACTAGGATTTGATCTCTCTACTCCCAATTGCCATTGTGGATAGATTGCTTAAGGAAGAAACACACGGTTCAAGTTTGCTTCATTCACATAGGTATACCCACCTAGGTCTGGCATAACCTAAAGAGAAGAAGATACAATTGCATTAATTGGTCTTTTACATTAGCCAAAAATTTATCAAGAGCTTGGGAATCTCTTATGGTTTCAAACCAACATTTTTGAGACCTAAAACCTCCATCTCTCCCACTCTCTCCCACTCCCTCCCACTCCCTCCCCTTTCCCTCACTCTCTCCCACTCCCTCTCTCCAACTCTCTCCCTCTCCCTCACCCCTCCCTCCCTCTCTACCTCTCCCTCCCAATCTCTCCCTCTCCCTCCCTCTCCCTCCCTCTCCCTCCCTCTCTCCCACTTTCCCATTCTCTTTATTTCCCACTCCCACCCTCTGTCCTACTCCCACTTTCTCCCTCCCTCTCTCCCAGTCTGTCCCAATCCCTCCCTCTCTCCCACTCTCCCTCCCTCCCT
>VDFB02086081.1:245605823-245673139 GCA_007258455.2 Sequoia sempervirens
CCACTACTACCCCCTCACACTCCCTCCCTCTCTACCGCTCTCTTCCACTCCCTCCCTCTCTCCTACTTTCTCCCTTTCCCTCCCTCTCTCCCACTCTCTCCTAGTCACTCCCTCTCCCAATCCCTCTCTCTCCCACTCTCCCCCTCCCCATCCATCTCCCTCCCTCTCTCCATACTCTCCCACTCTCTCCCTCCCCCTCCCTCTCTCCATATCTCCCTAAACCCATACCCATACCTCCCACTCCTCTCCCTCCCTCCCACTCCTCCCTCCCTCCCTCCCTCCCTCTCCCACCTCTCCCTCCCTCCCTCTCCTCCCACTCCTCTCCCTCCCTCCCTCCCACTCCTCTCCCCCACCCCCTCTCCCCTCTCTACCCTCTCTCCCCCTCTCTCCCTCTCTCCCTCCCTCTCTCCCACTCTCTCCCACTCCCTCCCTCTCTCCCACTCTCTCCCATTATCTCCCTCTCCATCCCTCTCTCCCACTCTCTCCCACTCCCTCCCTCTCTCCTACTCTCTCCCACTCACTCCCTCTCTCCCACAGTGATTTTAGTATATTCAAAATTCAATTTCTCAATGGATAATTACTTTTCAAATGTTCACAAGGCCTTTTAAAGGAATTACAAACATGACTAAACAAATTCCAACTAATTTTCAATGAACTACAACAAGATGACTCTTGAACTTCCATCATTTGACAATAAGTTGCAATTTTGACAGGTAGTGTAAAGTTGCAAAGTGGTGCAACTTTATTTCTACAACTTGTATGACTAAAAAGACTATTCCAACATGTCTGGATGGGTATGTTTATGGTAGGGATGGCCCTCTTCTGTATCCAAACACATTAAATCACTTTGAGCTACATTGGATTGACAATTTCCCTTAAGATTCCAAAGGGCAAAAAGGAAACAATATTTGATGGGCTATTACCTCAAAACCGTGACACGTATAGACTCTTCATCATAGGGTACATGATCATGTTGGGACCTTCTTCAATAACCTCTCTCCATTTTTGTTATCTCAGAGGCATTTTCCTATGGTGACGAGTTTTTAGTTGAGGAAAATGTTGTAAGATGCAAGTAGTGTAAAGTTTCAAAGTGGTGCAACTTTCGTTTTGTAACTCGTAGGACCAAATAGACTATTCCAACAAATATAGATGGGTACGTTTATGCTAGGGATGGTCCTGTTTTACACCCAAATATGTCGAATCACTCTGAGCTACATTGGATCGACAATTTCCCTTAAGAGTCCAAAGTGCTAAAAGACAACAATATTTGAAGGGCTATTTCTCAAAAATTGTGATGCCTACAAACTTTCTATTTGAGGATATGGGATTGTGTTGGGATCCTATACAATAACCTCTCTCTATTTTTGTTATCTTAGAGGTGTTTTCCTGCGTTGACAAGTTTTTCAATTGAGGAAAAAGTTATTATATGCAAGCAATGTAAAGTTGTAAAGTGGTGCAACTTTTGTTCTGCAACTTGTAGGACCAAAAAAATTGTTCCAACATGTCTGGATGGGTATGTTTATGCTAGGGATGGTCTTGTTTTGGACCTAAATATGCCGGCTCACTTCGAGCTACATTGGACCAACGATTTCTCTTAAGAGTCCAAAGTGCTAAAAGGCAGCAATCTTTGAATGACTATTTCTCGGAAACCGTGATGCCTACAGACTCTCCATCTGATGATATGGGATTGTGTTGGGACTCTCTACAATTAAATATGTTGGTTTTTTCTACTCCAAAGGAATTTTCCTACGGTGACGAGTTTTTCAGTTGAGGAAAAAGTTGTCAAATGCAAGTAGTGTAAAGTTGCAAAGTCGTGCAAATTTCATTCTATAACTCGTAGGACCAAATGGACTATTCCAACATGTCTGAATGGGTATATTTATGCTAAGGATGGTCCTCTTTTGCACCCAAATATGCTGAATCACTATGAGCTACATTGGACTAGCGATTTCCCTTAAGAGTCCAAAGTTCTAAAAGAAAACAATCTTTGAAGGGCTATTTCTCAAAAATCGTGATGCCTACAGACTCTTTGTCTAAGGCTAGGGGATTATGTTAGGAATCTCTACAATAAAATCTCTCAGTTTTTGCTATCTCATAGGCGTTTTTCCACGGTGACAAGTTTCTAGTTGAGGAAAAATTTGTCAAATGCAAGCAGTGTAAAGTTGCAAAGTGGTGAAAATTTCGTTCTGCAACTCGTAGGACCAAACAAACTATTCCAACACATCCATATGGGTACGTTTACACTAGGAATGATCCTCTTTTGCACCCAAATATTCCAAATCACTCTAAGCTACATTGGACCGACGATTTCCCTTAAGAGTCAAAAGTGCTAAAAGACAACAATCTTTAAAGGGCTATTTCTCAGAAACCATGGTGCCTACAGACTCTCCGTTTGAGGATATGGGATTGTGTTTGGACCCTCTACAATAACCTCTCTCTTTTTTTTTGCTATCTCAGAGGTTTTTTCTTATGGTGACGAGTTTTCAGTTGAGGAAAAAGTTGCCAAATGCAAGTAGTGTAAAGTTGCAAAGTAGTGCAACTTTTGTTCTGCAACTCGTAGGACCAAACAAACTATTCCAATAGGTCTGGATGGGTACATTTATTCTAGGGATGATCCTCTTTTGCACCCAAATATGTCGAATCACTCTGAGCTACATTGGATCGGCAATTTCCCTTAACAGTCCAAAGTGGTAAAAGACAACAATCTTTGAAGGACTATTTCTCAGAAATTGTGATGCCTACAGACTCTCTATTTGATGCTAGGGAATAATGGTGGGGCGATCTACAATAACCTATCTCATTTTTTTGCTATCTTTGAGGCATTTTCTCGCGGTGATGAGTTTTTAGTTGAGGAAAGAGTTGTCAAATGCAAGTAGTGTAAAGTTGCAAAGTGGTGTAACTTTTGTTCTACAACTTGTAGGACCAAATGGATTGTTTCAACATGTTTGGATGGGTATGTTTGTGCTTGGTATTGTCCTATTTTGCACCCAAATATTCAGAATCACTCTAAGCTACATTGGACCAGAAATTTCCCTTAAGACTCCAAAGTGCTAAAAGGAAACAATCTTTGAAGGGCTATTTCTCGGAAACCGTTATGTCTATAGACTCTCCGTCTAAGGCTATGGGATCATGTTGGGACCCTCTAGAATAACCTCTCTTGGTTTTTGATATCTTAGAGGCATTTTCTTGTGGTGTTGAGTTTTCAATTGATTGAAAATGGGTCAGGTGGATGTGATGTAAAGGTGAAAAGGGGTTTAGGGTTCATTTTGTTCCTTGTGAGTAATTGAAAAAGTGATTCATTTACTCAAATAAACTTAAATCGTGAACAAATCACATGAATACAAAGTATACACATTAAAACACATAGGTCATAAAGTATACATTAGAATACTCAAATACACTTAAGTCATTAACTACACACATGACTACAAAGTATACACATTAAAACACATAGGTCATAAAGTATACATTAGAATACTCAAATACACTTAAGTCATGAACTACACACATGAATACAAAGTATACACATTAAAACATCTAGGTCATTAATTATACATTGGAATACTCATAAGTGACCAAGTATACACATAAGTTGTAAAGTATGCACTTGAATACACACAAAGTGTACACAATATGCATGATATTATCATTCAATAATTTCTATCAAATATAGGATTTACAAAATGCCATGTAGGCGTACAAAAAACTACCCTAATACATAGTCATTTCCCAGTAGGGGAAGGAAATAGAGCACGTATTACTTTTGTGGTCAGCATAGTCTTCCACAAGAGCAACATGTTGACGTTCTGGAGTGTCAAACACCTGTACAAACCATTAAGGTAGCAGTCAAACTACATACAATAGAAAAGATGCTTAGAATAACAAATCTATATTATTCTAAATGACCTAATTGATGATGAAATGGTAATGAAAACTATAAAATATTCTTACAATAAGAAATCTATATTATTATAATTTGTTGCATAGCTCTCCCAAAGCATCAGACCTGGCTATTGTTGCAGCAGGTCTATGATCTATTGTTCCAGGAACATCACAATATACTTCAAATGAGAAATCTATATTTTCACAATAGAAAAGATGCTTAGACTAACAAATATATATTATTCCAAACAACTTGAATGATTTACAATAACCAATCTATATTATTCTAATCTATCACATACCTCTCCCAAAGGATCAAAGCTAGTTATTGCTGCAGTAGGTCCATGATCTATCATGCTAGGAACATCACAATATACTTCAAATGAGAAATCTATATTGTCACAATAGAAAAGATGCTTAGACTAACAAATCTATGTTATTCTAAACAACCTGAATGATAATGAATTGGTAATAAAAACTATAAAAAATGCTTAGAATAACTAATCTATATCATTCTAAACAACCTAAATAATGAACCTTAACAGATAAAAAATATTAAAATGTGATGAAAAATATCATACTTGTCCCATACAACAAACAATCTACTACTCAAGTGTGCCTGCAGGGTCATCTCTTACCTTCAGAGTTTCTAGTAATGCTTCATGATCAACACTACTAATTAGCCTTTTTTTTTGTTTTTTTGTCTAGCATGATGTCTCAATAACTTAACATTTGTTTCTATCACAAGGTGCAAATACATCAGAATGATTTTGTGTTTCTCATAGTCTTGAAATGTAGGTACACCATTCTTTCTAATCATATATGTTCACAACCAAGTTTCAAAGAAAAACAAATGAACCTATGTGATCATAATTTTTTTATCAATATCTAAATATAATTAGAATAAAAAAAGCATATTATTGTAAAAAAGGTAAATGATGATGAAATGGTAATGCAACCAAGTTCAAGAAAGAAAAATTGAACCTGTAGGATACATGAAGCCATCATCATCTAAAATTGGTTGTGTTAGCTTTTTCTTTCCTTGTACACATCATTCCAACCAATAGTCCAGTACCTCTTCATTCCCTTGCGACACTACAACTACATAGACATGTCCTGACTATACAAGATCTGAAAGATGACCATAGTCAAATTAAATTTCCATTACATTTTGTAATGAGGATTGTGCTACAGATAAATGGATAAATGGGTTAGGTTCTGTGTAATCCATGTATGTACACACTAAATTGACTCACATTGATCCCAATCACACTTAATAAAATTCTAACAAAAATAAGCCATCTCTCATGTCCATATGGTCCATGCACTTGCATTTGAGCTTTGAACTGAATATATCTTTAAAGAATCTCTAATTTTTTGGAATTCCATTCTATCTCCCACTTTTCCCTCCTCAACCCACCAAAAGAGCCTACACACTTGTGAATCAAGTATCCCTCTTCGTGATAGTGCATAAGTACATCAATGCACAATAGAATGTGCATCACTGAATGTTGCACCACCTCTGATCTTCATTTGTTCCTTAACCAAAGCTCTCTTCACACATGCACCTACGCCATCATGCTCACCTTTTCCATGCCCATCTTCAAAAAAACTCCAAATATGTGGTACACCCCTCTCTATATGCATCATGCTCAACCAATAAAACATGCAAGTATTCTTGAATTTCCTTGTGGAGTTATCTAACCAAATCAAATGTTGACCCATTGCAATTCCTTTTTCCTACAAGAACTCAAAAAAAAATTCAAAACAATGTTGTGCAAACTCGGATGAATGAAATCTATCATCACTCATGTAAAAATGGTACTCCTTTATTATCTTCCTTTTCTCTTTAGTATTATTAGGGGAATGTCTATATGTTATGTGGACGAAAATAGCAATTTGAATAGAATTATAATATTGTGATTGAACTTCATTTTGTGGTTGCAATGTGTAATTTTTAGCAACTCCAACTATAGTTCCAATGGGAAAGAGTCCTTATACATCCTAAATTGTTGATCCAACCACTATGACCTGTGGCTATGCCTTACATACTTATAGAAAATACTTTTCTAAAAATTTGAAATAAAATCAGCAATACTTTCCTCTCTTGCAACCAACTCGCATCTAGAACCCTCACCTCCACTTTTCAATGTGCATTTCACTGTCTCATACTTGTTTTTCTCAACAATTTTGTTACCAAAATCATGATCGCTTCCCTCATGAAAGCATGTAACAAACTTCGATAAACCACCACATTGTAAACATGTTTCATTTAAACAATCATTTCTATAAAATATGCAACCATCACCTCTAATACATAAAAATGAATCTAACAACTCCTTGAATAACTTGGGAAGTTGCACTGCATGACACTCCAACATTTCATCAATATGCATAGTAGAACGAATATGGCATAACAATTCATGATACATTGAAAACTCAACATGGTATTTACAACATGTATTACGAACCTTAATAGGAACACAACAAAATGGCTTGCAAGACTCAAAAACTCTTTGTGGGATTTGCAAATGTGGATGTTCTTGAAAAAATTGTTTGTACAAAATTATTTGGCTACATTCTAAAAAATGTTTAGGATGTGGTGTACAATCTTAATTACCAATTCGTAACTTTAAAACATCCTTTACATTCGGTGATACTCTAGAGTGAGAATTCCAAAATTGTTCAATTTACATCTTTACATTATTGGTTAGCTTTTTATCAACACGTAGAAGCCTCCCACTAAAATCCCACATATCATTTTGAAGAGCACTATCGAGTCTTCGTCTTCTTGATAGTGCTCTATTCAATGTTTTACGATTTAAGTTAAAATAAATACAAGTTTGTCTCATTAAATGAGATTTTTTCAAATGATGGCTTACTATTTTTCAATAACATTTTCAACAACGTTTTGATTCTCAACGTTGTTCACATTTTTATTTTCAATTTCCACATTTTCAATTTGAATATGATGTTCAATATTTTCAATTCCTATTTCATCTTCGCTTGAATTAACATTCAATGGTTCAGAAGAAGCTTTAATTTGAATATTTTGCATACCTTGTCTTCTTTTCCTATGACTTTCCCTATCTTTTTTTCTATATGCTTCAATTTGATCTGCTGTAAGTTTCCTTTTATATTTTCTCTTACATCGACTGTTGCTCCCCATTGCACTAACAAAAAAACACACACAAATGATAGGAATTCTAAAAAAAATGTTAGAGAATATTTGAAAATCTACATTTCATCTGATGCAGATAGCAAACATGATAATTTCATGACAGAAAGAATGTAGGGAGAGTTGAAATACTCAAAATAGTCCCTTTTTTGTTTTTTTATATTACTTACAAAATGGATATTCGTTATTTTAACTTTAAGAATTATTATTTCTTTTGACATATGATATATATTTATTATATATTAATATGTATTATGTATTAATACATATTATATATATTAATATATATAGTATATATTAATATAATATTAATATATAATATTTATTAATATATATTATATATATTAATATTATATTAATATATTTTATATAATAAATATATAACATATAGTATCGCACTTTATAAACCCTACACCCACTATCTCCCACTCCCTCACTCTCTCTCCCACTTTCTCCCTCTCTCCTCCTCCTCCTCCTCCCTCTCCTCCCCTCTCCTGATCATCTCCTCTCTCCTCTCTCTCCCTCTCCTCCACTCTCTCTCTCTTCCCTCTCCATCTCCCTCTCTCCCTCCCCACCACTCCTCCTCCATCCACTCTCCATCTCCTCTCCTCTCCCACTCCTCCCAATCTCTCCCTCCTCCCTTCCTCCCTCCCCTCTCCTCCTCCTCCTCCACTCCTCCCTCTCCTTCCCCTCCTCCTCTCCTCTTCCTCCACCTCCATCATCCTCCCTCTCCTCACTCCTCTCCATCTCCATCCTCCTCCTGTCCCTCTCCATCTCACTCCCTCCTCATCCCATTTCTCCACACTCTCCCTCCCATATTCCGTCCTCTTGATCATTTCCACATCCATTCTTATGTCCATCTCTCATCCCTCCCTTCCACGGGTCCCCTCTCCATCCCATCCTCCTCCTCCTCCTCCCATTATCTCCCCATCCTTCTCCCTCCTCTCCACTCCATGTCCTCCATCTCTCTTCCTCCTCATTCCCTCCTCCCTCTCCTTCCATCCCTCCTCCCTCCTTCCCTCCTCCCTCCTCCTCTCCACTCCCTCCTCTCCTACCCTCCCTCTCCTCCTCCATCTGTCCTCCTCCATCCCTTTTCCCCCTCCATTCCTCCCCTCTCTTCCTCATCTCTTTCTCATTCCATCCATGTCATGTTTTTGCCCCTATGTCATCGCCATCATCTCATAAACTCATCTATGCTGTCTCATCTAAATATGGATCTTTCCTTATAATCCCTTCCCATCTCCCAATATGTCCATCATCGTAAATATTCCACTCATCATCTCATCATAATGTCCCATGTCCCCTCCACCATCCTCTCTCCTTGTCCTCCACATCCTCCTCCTCCACTCTCCCTGATTCGTCCTTCTTCCTCGTCTTTCAATTCCCTCATCTCGCCTCTCTCCATCTCCATCTCATCTCATCCTCCTCATTTTCCCTCATCCTGTCCTCATCATCATCCTCCATGCTCATCCTCTCATCTAATATCTCCTCCATCCCTCTCCTTTTACACTCCATTCCACTCCTCCTCCTCCACTCCTCCCTTTCCATCTTCCACTCTCCCATCATCATCTATCAATCTCCATATCATCATAATCATCGGTCATCATCATACATCATCGTTCATCAATCATAAATATGTTTCATATGTATCATCATCTCATAATCATCATTAAAATAAACCATAAATATGTCATCATTCATGTATGTAATCATGTAAGCGGAAGTCATCATTAATGTAAAATATGTAAATAAAATAAATAAAATAATATATTGTATCGTATCATCATCAATAAATCATCATCATCATAATCATATCATAATCATCATCATCTTATTCATGTCAATAAAATATGCATGTATCATCATCATCATGTCATCATGTCATTCGTTAATAATAATGTCATCATAATCGATAATAATGTGTAAAAATCATCATATTCATGTATCTCCCCGTCGTATCAATATCATCATCGTTATCAATCATTAATGCATCATCATGTCATCAAATCATCATTTATTTAAATAATCTTATTCATCATCGAATAATAATTCGTAAATTGTCATATCATGTAATGTCATCATGGTAATCATCTGTCCATAATGTCACGGTCATGTTCATCATCATTAAATAATAAATATCATGTTCATCGCATGGTTTTCATTCATATGTCCATTTAATAAAATAAATAAATATCACGTTTCATGTATATTTTCGTATCATCTGGGTCATCTTCATCGCCATATCGTGGGTAAAATTTATAATAATATCATCAATCATCGGTACCGCATGTTCATGTCATCATATCCATCATAATCTAATCCATGCATCATCCGTTCATGTATATGCCTCTCTCTCTCCTCATCCTCATGGATCCTCATCATCATCTTCCCTCTCTCCCCTCTCATCATCTCCCTCCCTCCACTCTCCCCATGTCATCTCCCTCCCCTCCTCTATAAACCTCCCCACTCATCCTCTCATCCCTCTCTCCATCCCCATCTTTTAAACCTAAAAACTCCCACTCTCTCTCACTTCCTCCCTTTCTCCCACTCTCTCCCTCTCCCTTCCTCTCTCCCACTCTCTCCCACTCCATCCCTCTCTCCTACTCCCTCCCTCTCCCTCTCCCTCCCTCTCTCTCACTCTATAAACCCTATACACACTATATAAACTCTATCCCACTCTCTCCCACTCTCCCTCTCTCCCTAAACCCTAAACAATATATCTGAAAGGGAGGTGGAGACTTCAAAGGGATACTATGTATTGAATATATTATATTATATATTTAATATATATATTATATATCTAGAATATAAATAATATATATTATAGTATATATTATATATAATATATACTATATTATTTTTAATATATAATATATACTATAATATATTTAATAAATTTATAAAATAATATATAGTATATTTATATTTAATAAGTTTATAATAGAAAAAATGGTATCCATTCCTAATGGATATCCATTACTAACTCCATTGGATATTGATGTCCTATGGAAAATCAATATGGTGTTGCATAACGGATATCCGATCTAAACAAATATCCATTTTGAGTGGATATCTATTTTGTTGCCTTGTTTTCAAATGGAGACAATGTACTAGATATAATATATAATATAATATATTTCATATATATTATATAATATATAATCTAAAAATTATATGTGAAATATATTATTGTATATTTATATACAATAAATTTATGATATAATAAACAGATATTGATTTATAATGGATATCTGTTTCTTTGAGGACTTTATAACTTGAATTATTCCTCATTTTCACGAACCCTACCTCATTTTGGCGATGCAACAGTCGAGCAACGACCTCCAATTATGTTGTTTTTGCATTTTTTCAATTTTTTTTGCTAATTATTGATAAATGTAAATTTTTTTTGCATTCTTTGTAGATTTATTGAATTTTTTGATTTCCATCTAAACTTTCAAAAAAAATTGAAACCCTAGTTAGTGGAAAACAAAAAAATGGAACCTTCATTACTAAAAAAAAAGCATAAAATTGAACCTAGCATACTAAACAAACATAAAAGAGAACTTTCATTACCCCCTTTCGGTATTTTATTAAACTGTTATACATTCTTGTCTATTTTTCATTCTTCTTTATCACTTATTTTCATGTTTCTTAAATTATTGCTTTGTTTCTTATTTTTATGTTAGTATTTCTTTGCTAAATTATTTGTTTTTTTAATTTTTTAATTGTTTTGACTCTCCTCAACTCTCAAAATAGAAAGGGTCCTTGTTGGAAGTGCTCTAAATTTCCAATTCTTGGTGAATTTGGATCCATTGTTAGTACTAACCAGATAAAACTTGTCCCTGCAACCATAGAGAAATGGGTGAAGTGAATGGGTAATAATCAATGGGCTATGCAAGAGGCTATCATATTGAATAATATACAAATGATAGCCTCTTGCACAACCCATCGATTATTTCCCATTAACTTTTCCCATTTCCTTATGGCTATTGGGACAAGCTGTGTTTAACCATTAGTAACTATGTATACAGATTCACTAAGTATTGGAAATTTCGAGCTTAACACTTCCACATTGCGGCAAGGTAAAAATTTAATGTATTTTTAAATGAGATTTCACATCACTTTAACAATTATTTGTTTTCTATTTACATGCCTTAGACATAAATGAGATTTACACAATTTTTCATTTGTATTCAATTAAGTAATTTATATTGAATGGTTTAAGGAGATTTTAAACATGTATCTTACATTTTTAAATTACAAATTTAATGCAAGTTCACTTATATCTAAATCATGGATCCATGCCCTCCAGCTCCAACCACTCCACCTCCACCACCTGCACCCGATGGTGCTCGCTTTCGATAATAATTCGATGTGAATGTTAGAACCATTTAGGATCAAGTTAACACTATTCAAAATGAAGAATGTGTTCACCCATTATTGAGGCATTTTGCATAAAAAATGCAAACTATTGTTGATGTGGTTAGGTCCATGGAAGTGGACTTATACAAGCATCAACGATGGCTAGAGGAAAGGAGACAGTCCCAAAATAAAGAGGAAAACAAAAATAAATGAATAGATGCAACTGAGAGATACAAAACTTTATTAAGAAAACGATCTTATATTTATAAAAAAAATTGATCTTGGATGGATATTTTTATTGTTGAATTTTTTAATATTTAATAGTATAATGATGAGACAAAAATTTAGTAATAAATATTAAATCATCTATTAATTTAGTGTTTGTTAATGTATAGATTATGCATATATAGTGTTTATTCATGCATCATGGTTGACTGCTGACTTATTTGTTGATCATAATCATTGTATAGATTTCACATGAACAATCTAATTAACATGTATCTTGATTTCTTCTAAGGATTTTGTTTGAAAGTTGCATAATGTTCTTGTTTATTTTCTTGTTTATGTACCATGATTGGAAGATAGTGATTCTTATTCATGATGATTTTATTGTCTTTTACATGAATTATCTAATGAAATGTTATTAAACTTGAAGGTTTTAATGGAATGAACGTTGAATTGTGTTGTAATGGTTTTGTTTGATGGTCGTATCACTTCTTATTCTAGAGCCTATCCCAACATAGGAAAACACTCTTCCTCTCAATTCTCTCCCTCTCCCTCTCCCTCTCCCTCAAGTCTCTCCCTCTCTCCCTCTCTCCCTCTCTCCCCCTCTCTCCATCTCTCCCTCTCTCTCTCTATCCCTCCCTCCCTCTCTCCATCTCAACTCTTCGTCTGTCTCTCCTTTCTCACACTTAGGTCCCTCCCACCCACTCTCTCTCTCTCTCCCCTCCCTCCATCGACTCTCTCTCTCCCTCCATTATCTTTCCCTTCCTCTCCATCTCTCCTCTCTCTCTCTCTCTCTCTCTCTCTCTCTCTCTCTCTCTCTCTCTCTCTCTCTCTCTCCCTCCCTCTATACCTCCCTCCCCCCCCTCTCTCTCTCCCTCTCATCTCTCTCTCCCCATCCCTCTTAGGTCTTTCACTCCCACTTCTAAGGTCTTTCTCTATCCCTCTCTCTCAAGTCCCTCCCACTCCCTCTCTTTCTTTCTTGTGAATTGGCCACACATCAATAAATATATAATATATACTATGTATTAAATATATTACATAATATTAATATAATTTATAACTTTTCATATATATACTATATACTATATATAATATATAATATACTATAAAAAATATATGTACTATATAGTATACAATATAATATATAATATAATAATACATAATATATAATATATTATATATAATACATAATATTATATATTTATGTGTTATAAATACATAATACATATTATATAATATTATGTATTATAAATAATATAAGAAAAATATAACCAACGGATATTTATCTAATAACATATATCCATCTAGTAATGGATATCAATTTTGAAAAACAAAACGGATATCCGTTTTGGTTTGGTATTACCAAACCCAAACGGATATTGGCTTAGGGTTTGGTTTGGGATTCCCTGACGTAGAAAGTCAACCCAAAAAATGTGCTTTTGAAAATTTGTTTAGTTTTTTGAAGTTTTCCCTTGTGGCTGACGACTTTTTATGACCCGAATTTCATCAAATGAAAAGGGTTTATAGAAAAAATTGTCAGCTTTCCACCAATATAACTTTTATCTTATTTTTAATTAAATAAATAATTATTATTGATTTCCTACCTACATTACATCTAAAGTCCTGATTGATAGGCTGATTGAAAAAATTCTATAACTTTCAAACTACTTAACATTTTTCAAATCTACAAGATGCACCACATTTTATACTTTGCATACTATAGGATAAAAAGAAAAAATGAATTTCATAATTTTTTGACCAAGTTATGGTGGTCAGACACAGACGTTTTAATAATTCTGAAAAGTTCTAGTAAAAAAATCATAACTAATTATTTACATGGAAAAAAATTACAAAAAAAATTCTGGTACATCCGGACATGTGTCCTCTACTTATATTAAAAAATTTAGAAAAAAAATATTATGTTTTTCTTGTATTTAGGGTGGTCAGACACACACCTGCTTCTTATCTTTTTCCTAAAAATTTAGTACCACTACATTGAAATTTCAAATTTTCTCAAAACAAATTTACTTTTTTCCAAAAAAGGACTACTAGCCTAGAAACTACATTCAATTTTCTACAACTTTTTTTCTTACATATTTTTCAAATTATGTTAATAAACTATGCATATTTTTATGTCACGTTCCCTAACTCTGATTTTTTGAATTTTCATCGCCACTTAGAGGTCTAGTTTGGACCCCCATGATCCTGCACATACCCGATAACCAAAGTTAACCATGTTTCATGACTTTGTGTATTTCCATATTCAAAATGTTTTCTTAAACTCCTAAATGCTTCATATCAAATCTCCTAGCCAATTGAGCCTTTAACCTACTAATCTCAACATTACTTTTTCTTTTTATAATCATATCATCAACATAAAACACCATGAAAATGAATAAATAACATTTGAAACTTTTGAAGTAAACACAATGGTCATAATCAATCATAAAATCTTGTCTCACCATTAAGGAATAAAATGTATTGTACCATTTCCTAGATGATCATTTTAAGCCATACAATTTATTCTTTAGTTTACAAACAAATATTCTTTTACAATCTTGAGCAAACCCTTCTAGTCGTTCTATATATATCTCCTCATCCAAATCTCTGTGTATTTTTTTAAACATCTAGCAACTCTAACTCAATATTAAGTAAATAAACTAGTAATATTATTTGAATAGAAACGAGCTTAACAACTAGTGAAATTTTTCATTGAAAGCAATACCTTTATTTTGAAAATATCCTTTTATTGTCTTTCTTGCTTTGTAAATTTCAAATTTATCATTAACACCATTCTTTAGTTTGTAGACCCATTTGCAACCAAAAAATTTCCTACACTTTGGGAGTTCTACCAAGTCCCATGTTTTATTCTTCTCCAAGGAATTCATTTCTTCTTCCATTTCCATTTTATATTAAGCATTTTCAATACCATTTGTTGCTTCTTGATAAAAACTAGGTTCCCCCTCATTAGAAAGTAAAACGATAGATAATCTATAATTATCATACCTCTTTAGGAGGATTTCTAACTCGTGTAGATCTCTATAGAGTTAGTTGTGGTATTTCCAACATTTTTTTTTGCATATTTTATACATCCTCATATTCATTTTTAGAAGCTTCTTTATGCTCCCTATTTTCTAAAGATGGATGATTTTCCAACTAAATTTTTTAATACTGTGGTACTTTTTCTTGTTACATTTCAACTTCTACTATCCTTGATTTTAGAAGAGGAGATTCATCCAATACTACATCTCAACTAATGATGATTTTATGGGTAATAGGATTATAGAGTCTATATCAATTAAATCCATCACCATTACCAATAAAAAGTATACTTTGATTTGGGGTCTAACTTAGAATGTTCATATTTAGAAATAAGAGAATTTACATCACAACCACATTTTTTTAGATTTGATTAATCACAAGAATGATCCATCCATACCTATTCTGGAATTATGTAGCCTATTATAATTGATAGTGACTAGTTTACTAGGTAGTAAGTTGCAGTGACCACTTCTTCCCACAACTCTTGCAACAACTTGGCATTACTAAGCATGATACTCACTCTCTCTCTAGAAGAGTCTTGTTCATGTGTTCAACAATACCATTTTGATGAGGAGTGCAAACTATGAATTTATACCTTACACTAGTTTTCAATTTTCAAAGATGTGAGGTGACCCCTATTATTTGTTATTAAAATATTTATTGACTTTCCAATGTTGTTTTCAACCAAGACTCTAAACTACTTAAAAATACTAAAAATCCAAATTTTCATTTTTAGAATATAGAACCACACCTTTCTAGATTAATCATCTATAAATGAAATAAAATGTGATGATCCTCCAAAATAATTTATAGGGGATGGCCCCCAAACATCCAATGAATATAGTATACAATATTGTTACTTTTATGACTACCTATTTTAGAATTTTGTCTACACTACTTCCAAAAGACACTATACTTGCATAAAATCAAATTTAGAGATTTTAAATATGGGACTTATATTTAATCAAAACCTTTAGTCCTTTCTCATTCATATGACATAGTCTCTAATTCCATAAATGAGTAGATTCATTTACCTTTTCAAATACCACTGATGCTTCACTTATTTCAATACTCCTTTCTTTCTTGTAAAGGTTGCCAATATTTGTAGCCTCTATGACCACCAAAATGTCCTTGGACACCTTCAATACTCTACCTTGACTTCTAAATTTGTAATCTCTAGAATCTAAAATTGTAATGAAATAACTCGCATAATAGAAGAATATGATAGGAAATATGCTACACATTCTTGATAATAAATGAGAATAACAAGCCACTTTGAGGGGGAAAACCTCCAAATATATCCAATGAGAACACAATTCACAATATGATGATGAAATAAGGCTCACTACCTTCTATATATACCTTATTTATGCCTAAAATATTACCAAAGCTGACTTAGATAGCCCTATATAAGCCTTAGATAGACCAAAATAATTAAATAATAATATAACAATGATAAAATTGTTGGTTTAGGTTTTTATTTTTCTAGTGGGTTAATTTATTTTCCCTTAGTCCTAGGTTTTTCCTACACTTTTATTAAGCTTGCTTAGAATAATAAAGTGAGTTTATTAATAGGATATTGATGATTTGTCCCCTTCCCTAAAGGGTGGAACACTTTCCACTTTTGGTGGCATCCTCCACTTTTTGTGGTTGATTCCTATTGGTTGGATTTGCCACCTACATCCTCTCCTTAGTTCTATATAAACTCACTACCTAGCTTGTATTTTCATTTGTTGATCTTCTTGCATCATTTGCATTGACCTTTTCAACTTGGAAGCTCTTAATCTAATTATATTATATTTACATTGCATATAATCTCTTAGAGTCTTGAATTGCATTCTTTATGTTTTTCTAGTTTATGTAACTTTAATTTTCTCTTAAAAATTTCCTTGGGTTATTCAATATATTTCAAATTTCTAGCATGGTATTAGAGATTTTGTTTTGAGAAACCTAAGTTCATATATTCCTAATTGAGATATTGAGTTTTCTTGTAAGATCTTGTAAATTCCCGTATTCTCTTCTCTTGTGTTTTGAATGATCTAGAGAATCATAAAGGGTTTGTAGAGATCTAATAATCTCTTATATGTAGTGAGATTTAGGTGATTGTAGCATTTATGGTTATACTGATAGCATTTTTAATTGTTCCAACGTGTCTAGGAGGCTCAAAAAAATCAAGAATAGCTCAAATTAATCCAAATTGGAGATCATTTAACAAAGTTGTAAATTGGGGTTTGAAGCTCAGATCTGGTGAATAGGTTTTTCCAAGAACATTTTTCGGCCCAAACGAACCTTGCCATTGCATTCAAGAGGCCGAGGAGACACATTTTGATATAATATATTCCTATGTTTGGAAAAAATTATTTACTAGGAATTTTTTTTTACCTAGGGTGTTGTACAACTACCCAAGCTACACAGGTATGGTTGCAAAATAACAAATTTACAAAAAAATAATAATTTGATGGACATTTTTTTTTTTTAAATTTTTTATAGCATTGAGCACTTAGTGCTCGAAGCGCTTAAAGCACTTACAGGGGTTTAAAACCCTGCAACCTTGAAGCCATCGACAGAGCCTTAAAGGATTGTGGCTAAAAATTTTATGCTGCCTGTGTGATCAAAAATATGTGCGTATTAAAATGAAATAAATACTATTCAAGCACACCAATGAAACTTTAAATCAAAGGAAAACTGATTAAACAAAGTAAAGCAAACTCTCAATGCAGCTGCTCCTTTGAAGACGTCCCATTGTCCTCTATCTCCAGTATTTTTGCTAAAGCTCTCCGATTTGTATACTAAGCTCCACAAAATGACTACTAAAGAATGAGATTTAAAAATAAATGCATAATATACTAAGAATGCCAGATTTTGAAGGTTGATAATGGAGGAATGTTGGTTGCTCAATTCAACAGCATAACGATATGGTAAAGGTTTGAAGGAGAATGATGGATGAAAGATAGAATATTTTGACAGCATAAGGATGTCTGAAGATTTGATCCAAATGGCTTGTGAAAGGTTAGATTTATAGATTTTCGAAGGAAAAAGCTTAGTTGGAAAAGATCAACAGATGAGATTCAGTCTGGTAAGATGAACGGTATAGGATTTTCGAAAGTCGAGAGAGAGATAGAAGGTTTCCTCTTTTTCAATTTTTCTCATTCAGATCCGAAGGAAAGTTGTCGTTTTGAAGGATGAGTTAAAATGAATTTTCATAATTAAATAAATAAACTTACTTAATTATATGTGAAGATGAGATTAGAAACTCACCTAATTAAATAAGTAATATTTAATTATATGAGAGAGAGAGATTTAGAAGGAATTAAATTAAATATTTAAAATATTTAATTTAACTATGAGATGAAGAGGAGGAATATTCCACTTTGAATATAAATATTCAAACTTAGAATAATATGATAATTAAAATAAATAATCGTAATTATTTAATTTAATTAAGAGGAATATAGGAGATGTAAATAATTAAATAAAATTATTTATTTAATTAAGGTAGAAGAATTAGAAAATGAACAATATAAATAAATAATTAAATTTATTTATATGTAGATTGAATTAGAGATTTAACTAAATAACTTGTATTTAATTAATTACCAGACTTATTATAATGTGACCATTTTTACGTGCATACACTGCCTACATCAAGCAGGCATTAAAGAAACTGCCAACATTTTTCATGGTTGTCGATTTCAAAACAGTAACCGCTAGGTAAACAACACATGTGACTAGAGCCAAAACCACTAGCAGTTAAGTTAAAACCACCACTAGTGCTCCACTCCTACACCAACCAAGTGCCACCTTCGCTTAGCTATGCCACTCGAGAGTCACCAGAGGGCCACTATGGCCCTCCAATAGGCCAAATTGGGATTTTTTTTCAATTTTGCATAACTTTTGCTTTGGGTGTCTATTTTTTGAAAACAAGATATCAACGAAAAGCTGGAGATGAGAAATTTCTATCCATGGAGGTATTGCAATGATTTTTTTTCCATTTTGTACTTGATATTTTAGATTGAATCTATTTGTTGATAATTTCTTCAACAAGACATAGCTTTTTCCCCGATGTTCTGATTTTTAGAAACAAATAGGAGTTGGAAAAGTATTGAAGAGCACTACACAACTATAAGGCTAATTTTTCTACGTTTTGTCTCAAGTTCATTTTGTATCAAAATTTTTAATTTTAGCCATTTTGAGCCTATTGAGCATTGTATCTTAGAAAAGACTGTAAACACACAGAACTATAAAGTGCCAACCTTCTAATATTTTGGGGGGGTAATTTTTTATACTAGTGAAAAGGGTGGGGGCATTCTTGGCATTCTTGTGTTCACTTTATTTTTGTATTTCCTTTAGTACTTTTTTATCATGATTTCAACAACAGTTCCCACTCTAACTGTATACAACTATTTTTAATGGAAATCATGAATGAATGTGTATAGGAGTGAATTTGCACCCCTTGAGTAAATTCCCCTTTTGCAAACCCCCACCTTAGAAAATAAAATCTAAAGGCTAAATTCCACATCACCCATTTGAAATGCATCCACTTGGCGTGTGTTTTGTGTGTCGGTGGGGGAATTTTCGTTAGGGATGTGAGCGTAGTTCTCAGACGTCTATGTGGCACACTGCCATCCCTAATAGATTCCTACCCCTAGAGTCTGCAGGGACATGACACTCCTCATTGGGGATGATTTGTAACACCTATGTGTGACCAATCGACCAAAAAATGACTCATTTTGGTCTTCAAATGCATACATTTCACTATCACTTGATCTTCTTAGGAATTCTACAATCTCTCTAGCAATTTCACTTCATTTTTATTCACACTTTGGGATCTCTTGAGCATAATCTTGAGCAAAATACTAGCATTTTCACAACTCCATTGAGCATTGCAGCAGGTGGTTACTCCATCAACTTCATCCTTGCACATGTTTCTCTACCATAGAAGTTGCGAGCTTGGAGCCTTGCAAGGCCCCCCTTCATCACCGCTATGGTTGTGATGACTTTTCCAAGTTCATTACATTGCATTCTCCCTTCATTGGCCTTGAGTTCCTTTGCACAGAGGTGGTATTGCATCACTTTACTTTTGCATTGTGACTTGATAAAGCAGGTTTGTATCTTTTGTAGTGTTCAGTGCATTCATTTCCATTTCCTTTATCATACTTTCTACTACATGGCTTTTCTATTTGTCTGTGGAGGTGGAAACACCAAAGCAGGGGTTTGATTGAGGCAAACCCCTATACATCCCCTGCATTTTTCCCTCTTGGTTGTGTGTAGGGGAACGTGTGTATGGAGCTCATTGGTGAACTGGTGCTTTAGTGAGTTCATATTCATCACCCTTGTCTTTATCTATTTACTTTATCATTTACACACTTACTTTTTGTACTTCATCATTCTGTTCATTTTGTTAAAGTTAGTTAGTTAGGCTATTAGTAGGCTTTGAGTGCTTTTCTTACTACATTTTAAATTTTTTGGCCATACGAATGCCAGCACACCAGAGAGATGTTACTGCATCGTGCTATCATCCCAGACCCATGCTGCCATCCTCAAACAAAGAGCTATTTGAGGTGTAGTTTGAACTCTAGAAATCAGCTTGTCTAGCCCCAATCAGATTTTTAGATCTATAGAGTGACAGAAGCACTTGAGAGTGCTCTGCATTCTCAATCCTCAGCCCAAAACACTTGTTAGCTTGAGGTAATTTAGAGAATCCCTCCGCTCTCAACTCTCCATGACTTGGATCCTTGGTGTGGTTAGTCCCCCTCTCTTACATTTTTGGTGAACCCGACACATTTTTGGTGAACCTGACGTGAACCATTTTGGTTCCATTTAGTAGTGCTAAAGGGTCCTTTCCTCACCTAGGAGCATTGTAGGTGTGAGTGTTGTGAGGCCTTTTTCCTTACAACCCAACCTATGATGCCTAATAGGTGTAGTTGGAAGGTTTCATAAGCATTGTAGGATAAATCTTTAGTTGGGTCACTATCCAATTGTGAACCTTTGGGGGCTCAACAAGAGTGTTGTTTAGTGTACATAGTGGATTCCTTTCTATATCTACCTATCCCCTCTGTACAGCCTGCAAGTAGTGCTTTGAGTATAAGCTTCACTTAACAAGACCTGCTGATGGGTTTTAATAAAGAGCCATCTCCTCTTTACATCCCTGAATGAGTTGACAGAAACACTATGACATGCGTTCTTGTTGACCCAACGTGCTAGGTGAATGTGATAATTGAGGATATTATGTTAATCATTTTCTTGCATAAAGATGGGTACGATGCACCTGAAAGTACCATTCGTACACAACATAATTTTTGTACCTCCCCTTGGTAGCATCACCTTGTTGGTCTTTGTTGGACCTAAGCCAATAAACTTTCTTTTTGACATAATCTTAGGGTCCGAGCTCTTCAGAGTGAAATTGGGTATTCCCTTGTTAGTCACTATGAATGCATCTCCCTCAGTTGTAGATAAATGTCTAAACTTTATCCATGAGGGTTTAGTGCATGTAATCCATGACACCAGCTATAAACCACTGGTTGTGCATGGAAACTATTTTGTAGACCACTTTTTGCCTTCACCCGTTGGTTCGCTTCCACCTAGGATGGACCTCTTGTACTAGACCTATGAGAAGTATAAGAAAGGTCACTTAACTCCTAAGGTGAGGTACCCTCTATCTCCCTATGTTGTCTCACATAGGGCTTGTTTGAAAGCTTATAGTGATGTTGCACTGGCATGTAGAAGGGAAGAAGAGAAGTTCTCTTGAGGTCTCTCTTCCTCCTCTTTCATTGTCTAGCCTGATGCTTCCTCTCATCCTATTGTGGCATCATCGGATTTTTCTCTACATTTGTGAGACAACCCTATAATTCCCACTTGGAAAATCCCAAGTTCCTTGCATTCAAACTTCATGTTCTACCCATGGTGCCTAGGCTCATTCATTATGGTAGAAGGAAATGTCCTCAGGGAGAATCCTCTATATCTTGACCTCCATAGCCTCCTACTGCTCCTGCTCCTAAAGTAGTGAATTGGAAGAGACCTGCCATTGAGGTGCTAGCTAACTCCTCTCGTTGTCTCTCAACCTCTTCCTCTTGCTCCCATCTAGGAGTTTTTCCCTCCACTGGAGGCAGCTGTGATGGACACTCCTATGGTTGAGTAGGATCCTTCTATTCCATCCCATCTTTTTTCCTATAGCTCTAGGAATCATAGGAACTGCCTTGCGCATGAGAGAAAATATTGGTGAAAGGATCTAGTGGCTAAGTAGGCCAATTTGTAGAGGAAGGAAGGGGAATCAACCACCCCTATTTCAAGGTCTCCTATTGTGTCCTCCTCTCTCATCCCCTCTTCTTTTGTTTAATTGAATTTGGTTCTACTTCTTGCTCCTATTGTGAGCATGAGAACCCATGACCCTAAAAAGGTATAGGTGTTCATTGCTCCTTTGGTGGAGCCACCTCTTTTGATGTCCCTCCCAAACATCCCACCATTTCAAAAAATCATGGACATGTCAAACACCTCAATGGTGTCCATCGTGGTTTTCTCCTCCTCCTCTGCACCTCTCACCTCATTCATGGGAAGTTCACATCCTTTGACAAAACAAAAGGTGGAGGTTGTCCCTTCCAATAATGGGGGGCGTATTAGGAGTCCACCTTCTTTGGAGGGTGGTCTTGTGCTAGTGTGCACCATCCTAGTGACAGAGCAAGTGTTGACTTCCCCTGAGTTCGTCACTACTCCCAAGTTGCTCGTTGAGCCTAGCAGTGAATCTCAGGCACCGCCTTCCCCATCCATTGAGATAACACATGGAACTCCCATAAAGTGCATGTTTAACTCCTTGGATGAGGTCCTAGTCTTGTTAGTGATCTTCACAAAACTGCTAACCATTGCTTCACAAGAGCCGAGTGGAGAAGACCTTGTAGGGCCTTCTTCCTTGGCCCTTATTGCAGGAGGGTCACAAGGTTCCCCCCTTAATATTCCACCACTACAAGCTCATCCTCCTCCCCATATAATAATCTAGATTGGGAAGAAGATGACCTCTTGGTCAATGAGTGTTAGGGGGATGCCTCTTCTTTACCTTTAGATTAGGTGTGTTTTTTTTTGTGATGTGTTCCCCGGTGCTTTCATTATGTGTTCTTGGATGACCCTTTTCACCCTTGTAGGTGCTTAGATATAGGAGTGATTATGTGTCATAAAATTCCTCTATTATGTGTATTGATTTTTGGAAAATTGGGGATGATGCAAAGTGTTGGGGGCATTTAGGCTTCCCTTCCATGTTGACCCATTTTTTAATTTTTATTTTGTCTTCTCGTGCATTCTTCATATGGTCTAATATAGTAGGGAGTTGATGAAAATTCATCTATAGAATATTATTATACTTATATATATTTATGAGCAGCTCTAACCCCAAAATATCAGATCACCCCTATGTCCTTTGTCTGTGATGTTATTATTTCATTTTACAGTTTCATTATATTTCTCTTCTTTGCTTGAGTTGTGATGTTGTGGTTCCTATGTGTTGTCCCTCGTGTGTGTAACAACATTACCATGGTGAAATTTCACTATGTCCCATGGGCCGCAACATCACTTTTTCATTCTTTCTTTTCTCTCCTTAGGATGTTGTGTGCCTCTATGTTCAACACACACCACCCTAAGGGGGGGGATACCACATTAAATTTGATTTTTAGAAAATGCATTCGTCGCCAACAAATCTTTCCTCAAAAATCTTTGCAAACTTTTTCAAAAATCACATACTCAACTAGGAGCCCCTAGCGAAGTGTTTTCCTTCATCATGGGTTTGCAAAGAAAGAGCTTGAAGAACTTTCCTCCGAGGAGGGAAAAAAATTTCCTGTGGGAGAAGCCTCAACCTTCCCCTCATGAGGAGGAATTTTCTTCCTTTCAAATTCCTTGATGAAGTGAACATGTTTCAAAAGGATTCATTAATGTTGAATTGATTTGTGAAAAAAATTCTTACACTTTCAAACAACACATCCCTTGAGAGTGGACCCCTCTTATTTTGAAGTGTTCCTGAGGGACCCCTTTGAAAGTCTTACAATTTGTTGATTGTCTATGTGACTATCTACTTGTTTTCTTGCATGACTTCTTTTTGTTTTTTGACATGTTTTATCTATGGATTAACATGTTTGTTTACATGTTTGTTTACATGTGCACCTATGAAGCTGCTTTCCAGTCCAATTCTGTGGAGTCCCCATTACATCGGGCTTCCTTCATAAGAGAGTACTTGGGGGAATGCCTTCTTTGTAGGTCAAAGGACCTGTGAAACACTTGCATCTTATAGTATTTTTCCATCATTGATTCATAGGCCTTCAGTGTACTTTGTGCAACTTCATAGTTCCACGGAGCTACAATGTCCTTTTGTTCAAACCTCATCAAGAGAGAGTACATGTGGAGCCCTTTTCTTTCCCTACACTTTTGAGTTTTCTAGATTGTGGTTTGCTTCCTCGATGGTTCAAGTATACATTTCTAACTCTTTGATCTACTTTACCGAATTCTCATTGATATTCATGCTCGCTAAAGTGGGGAGAAAATGTATAGGAGTGAATTTGCACCCCTTGTGTAAATTCCCCTTTTGCAAACCCCCACATTAGAAAATAAAATTTGAAGGCGAAATTCCACATGACCCATCCAAAATGCATCCACTTGCTATGTTTTTTGTGTGTCGGTGGGAGAATTTTCATTACCGATGTGAGCACAATGCGCGGACATCTGTGTGGTGCACTAATTTCCCTGACAGATTCCTACCCCTGGAGTCCGTAGGGACATTACACTCCTCATTAGGGACAATATATAATGCCTCTATATGACCAACCAACCCAAAATTGGCTTCTTTTGGTCTTGAAATGTATACATTTCACTATCACTTGATCTTTTTAGCAATCCTAAAATCTCTTTAGCAATTTCATTCCATTTTTCTTCACACTTTTGGATTTCTTGAGCATACTCTTGAGCATTCTACTAGCATTTTCATAACTCCATTGAGCATTGTAGCATGTGTTTACTTCATCAACTTCATCCTTGCACTTATTTTTGTACAATAGAAGTTTTGAGCTTGGAGTCTTGTGAAACCTCCCTTCGTCACTGCTGCAGTTGTGGTGACTTCGCTAAGTTCATTACCTTGCATTCTCCCTTCATAGGACTTAAGTTCCTTTGGGTGGAGGTGGTATTGCATTACTTTACTTGAACACATTATGATTTGATATAGTAGCTTTGTATCTTTTGTAGTGTTCAGTGCATTCATTTCCATTTCATTTATCATACTTTCCACTTCATGTATTTTCTGATTGTCCATGGAGGTGGAAACACCAAAGTGGGGATTTGACTGAGGAAAACCCCTATACAGCCCTAATATTTTTCCCTCTTGCTTGTGTGTATGTGAATGTGTGTGTGGAGCTCACTGGCGAACTAGCGCTTTAGTGAGTTGATATTCATCTCCCTTGTCTTTATCTATTTACTTTATCATTTACGCGCTTACTTTTCATACTTAATCATTTTGTTCATTTTGTTAAAGTTAGTTAGTTAGGATGTTAGTAGGATTCTAGTTCTTTTCCTACTAAATTTTACGTTTTCTAGCCATACGGACACCAGTGCATCAAAGAGATGTTAGTGTGTCATGATGTCATCCCAGAACCGCATTGCCATCCTCAGATGGAGAGTTGTTTGAGGTGTAGTTTGAACTCCAGAAACTAGCTCATCTATCCCCAATCATATTTTTGGATCTGTAGAGTGACATAAGCACTTGAGAGTGCTCTTCATTCTTGATCCTCATCCCAAACAACCTTTAGCTTTACATAAGTTAGGGAAGCCCTCCACTCTCAGGTCTTTGTGACCTAGAGCCTTGGTGTGGTTGGTCTCCCTCTCTTATAGTAAGAAGTCTTGGTTTTCATAGAATAACAATGGGACTAGAACTAAACCAGCTAAAGATGAAAATCCTGAGTGGTTTAAAAAATGTGATAAAGCATATCGAGCATTATTTTTTTCTGTATCTCTTTATTTTCTCTTTCATATTGAATCTTTGAATACTCCAAATGAAATATGGAAAAAAATAGAATCCCTTTTTGGCACTAAAGATTCTATGAGGGGTCACATGTTGGAGAATGAACTAATTAGTTTAAATCCAGGAAACTTCAACACAATTTAGGATTTCTTCACCAAATTGAAATCACTAAGGCTACAACTACAACGATGTGGAATTGATAAGAAAGATAAAAAAATTGATTCTAGGTATTCTCTTAAAGCTAAGTTCTGAATATTCAACATTTATTTCTACCTTCTATTCTACTAAGGAAACACTTGCGTCTCAATTCAAAATATCATCTTTGGATGGTTTTTCTACTTCTATCACATGGATTAGGATAAGCTAATTCATATGGGAACTCTTAAGTCTTCTATGTCACATGTCTTGGCTACCAACCTTGACACAAATGAACAAAGAGGAAAAAGTAGTAATAAGGATAAAAAACAAAAGAATAGCAAAGAGAAGAAGAACCAAAAATTAGCTACTAAAAAAGCAAGTAATGAGACCTCATCTTCAAAAGGTGACAAGCCCAAGAAAGAGAAGGTCAAATGTTCCTATTGTAAGAAACCCAGTCATGATGAGAACAAATGTTTGAAGAAACAAGTTGATCACTTAACACACATTTTTGAGAAGAATAATCTCAGTGTTCTCGATTCCATCAAACAAAGTTTAGAAGAGGGTTCTCACAAGGCTAAAGAAAATAGCAAGGGGAAAGGAAAGGAAAGGCCCTTGTTATCCACCATCCACATGGGTTCTTGATTTGGGTGTTTCACACCACATGGCTTCAACTAAGAACAAACTTGAATCTTTGGAGCCATGTTTTTTGCCTTCCATTTTTATGGGTGACGACACTCCAATTATGGTGTGTGGGAGAGGCTCTATTGATATGGGGATGTCACATTTTAGGATTTTCTTTGTGTACCCTTATTATCAACTAATTTCCTATCGATCTACCAAATCACTCACATAGGTATAGGCAAGTGAGTTGAGTTTACTCCTACGTAAGTGGTGATTTATGAGATGCACAATGATTCTATAGTTGTAGTTGGGAGGCCAGATCATTTGTCTTGGATTTATTTTTTCTCTCACTTTATTCATGATCCACCTTTTATTGTTCTAATCACTCATTCAAATGATGTGAGTAATTTGTGGCATCAACAGTTTGGCCACTTAAACTATTGCTACATACAACAACTTAACCAATAGTACATGGTTACAAGATTCCCTATAGTTCACTTTTCTAAAGGTGATTTTCATGGTTGCATTCTTGGAAAGAATCCTAAAGATAAATTTGACAAAGGAAAAGCTTAGAGAGCCTCACATATTTTAGAGTTGGTACATAGTGATTTGGTAGGGCCATTTTCACATCCATCTTTTATTATATCCTAATATGTTTTGACATTCATTGATGATTTTTCCAGGTACACCATTGTGTACTTTGTCAAACAAAATTCTGAACTTTTTGATTCATTTTTGGAGTATAAGGCTTTTGTAGAGAAAAAAACTAGAAAATCTATCAAAGTTTTGTGTACAAATATGGGTGAATATGTCAACCATAGGTTTATGTGGTATTGTGCTTCAAAGGGAATGTTGATTTGCAACATACAATCCATTACAGTCCTCAGTAGAATGGAGTTACAAAAAAAAAAAATTGGTCCTTGAAAGAGATGGCTAATTGTATGATTCACTCCAAGTATTTGAAACCACCTTTCTAGGTAGAATCCATTAACTATGCGTGTTATATCTAAAAAAATGTTCCTCACAAATTTGTGAAGGAGGTAACTCCTTTTTAGGCTTGGTCCAATCAAAAATTGTTAGTTAAGCACTTTCAAGTGTTTTACTCTAGTGCATGGGCCCACATTCTAGTAGAGAAACACAAGGCTATGGATCCATAGAGAAATCCTTGCATATTTGTTGGATACCCAAATGATGTCAAAGGCTACAGGCTTCTTCATCCTACCACACATGAATTGTTCATCATATAGGTGTTATAACAAAAGGTTAAAAATGATGTGGAAAATGTCAATGTAAGTATTGATGAAAAAGTACAATCTACCAAGGCTCTGGAAGAATAAGATAATGAAGATCTAATCTATAATAGTGATGAAGACTCAAAAAAAAAATGAATCTAAGAATATATTTACAAAGACTCTGGCTAAGTATATTTAGAAGAACCATTTTGAAGATCAAATCATAGGAGATAAACACTATGGATTTTAGATCGAGAGAAGAATTGAGAAAGAAAATGAACAGGTACACTTTGCCTTATCAAAAACTGAACCTAGTTCTTATACTAAGGCAAGAAAAGAGAAAGGTTGGGTAGATGCTATGGAAGAAGAATTAACTTAGATAAAGAAGAATGAAAATTGGGAGTTGGTTTCGATACCTAGAGAGAAAAAAATGTTGTTGGTAAAAAATGGTTCTTTATAAATAAATTGAATGAATATGGAAAAGTGATCCAAAAAAAGGAAAGACTTGTATGCAAAGTATATGCTCAAGTAGAGGGAATTGAATTTGAGGAGACATTTGCTCTAATAGCAAGGTTAGAAGCAATCCAAAAAAAAAAATTCCTTATCAACATTTAGGTATTTCAAGGTATATCAAATGAATGTCAAATTTGTATTTTTGAGTGGGGATTTAGATGAGGAAGTCTACATTGAACAACCAAAAGGATTTCAATGTTGAGATAAACTAAATTTTGTGTTCAGGCTAAAGAAGGCTCTTTATAGACTCAAACAGGCTCCTAGAGCATGGTATTTTAGATTGGATAGATATCTACAACAATAGAGTTTTAGGAGAGGTAGTGCAAGTACAAACCTATACATAAAACAAAAGGTGATCAATTATTTATTGTTGTTGGTTATGTCGATGACATTATCTTTGGTGGTAGAAATGCTACTATGTGCAAAAGGTTACGATATGCAATACAAAATAAGTTTAAAATTTCAATGCTTAGTGAATTGTCTTTCTTTCTTTGTTTATAGATTTCTCAATTAGATAAAGGCATATCCATTTCTAAGAACAAGTACATAAAATAAGTGTTGAGAAATTTTTAAATGGAAGTATGCAAATCAGTGAGTACACCTATGGTTACTAGGTGTAAATTGAGTAAGGATGATGAATTTTCTCTAGAAAATTAGAGTTTGTATAGATCAATGATTAATATTTTGTTGTATGTAATTGTATCCAGACTAGACATAATGCAAGTAGTATCTATGGTAGCTAGATTTTAGGAAACACCTAAGGAAACCTATGTTAAGGAAGTAAAAAGGATATTCAAATACTTGAAGGATACAATAGATTTTGGTTTATGGTATCCTAAGAGTAAAAAATTCACTTTAATTGCATACACAAATGTAGATTGGGCCAAAAAAACAAATTACCAAAAGAGTACAAGTGGTGGAGCTTTCTTTCTTGGTGATAATATTGTATCCTGGTTAAGAAAGAAGCATGATTCAATATATTTATCTACAACAAAATCATAGTACATTGCAACAACTTCATGTTTTGCACTCATATTATGGATGGGTAATGGAATAAATTTTCACCCCTAGGAAAATTCCCCATTTCATCACCCCTGCCTTAGAAAATGTAAATACGATGATGAAAATTCCACCTCCACCACCTTTTTCCATCCACCTGGCCATGTCATTTTGCATTAGTGGAGGAATCTTTGTCCGGGACGTACGTGCACCACGCGAACGCCCGCAGACTACACTGTTGTCCTGATAGGGTTCTTGTCTTTGGAATCTGTAGAGGCATTAATTTCCCTATTAGTGGTGAAGGGTAATGTCTCCTACCTCCTTGATTGATGAAAAAAGGGTTTTTTCCCCTCTTTTCCATTAAAATTCTCTAACTTCTCATTCCTTCATTCCTTCCTGGATTGATTCACTCTCCTTTCCAATATCAAGCTTCTTCTTCACTCTCTACACACTCTTAGCTCCATTCTTTCACTCCTAAGCTTCTACATGTTGAAAATGGAGGTAATTATGTAGCTTAATACTTTGTCAAATTATGAGATTGTAGATCTTAATAAGTGTTCTTGGTTACAATTTTTTTGTGGATGATTTTATGTTTAGATTCATTTTACCATTTGTAGAAGTAGACAAAAGATTGTAGAAGAATAAGACTAGAAGATAGAAGTGACACATCATATACCATGGAGAAACTATTTTAGGAAAAATCTCCAATACCAGAATCAATAGTGCTTGTATTATTTAACCTTAGAATAAGATTACAATAATTTTTTATCAATCCTTTCTTGAGATGCTTCATTCTCCTTCAACAAATTTTCTTCACAACCTGCAATAAAATTTTATAGAACTCTCTTCAACTTGCTGCAAGTAATAGACAATTGTGAACATTGTAAACTTCAAAGAGTTGAAAATTACAAGAGGATAAATTTCCTCACAAATATCTATGCCATCCTTGTGCAAGTAGAGTTCTTTCATGAAAAATAGTGTCAAACCAACTGCTTCATCAATTTAGGCATCCCAAATTGAAGACTTAACTCAACATTGATTATGAAGATATCTTGTAAGCTTCTCCTCAAAGTTGGTGCCCAAGAATGGGACCACTTAACTCAACCTTATAAAATATCTTCTCATGCAAAATTTTTAACTCCAAGATTCCAACTTGGGTTCCCAAGGTGGGCCCAAGTCAATCTCTATTAACTAAAACATATCTCTCCATCAAATCATGCAAATAGGATGCATGATTGATCATCCCCACTTAATTGAATGTATCACCTATTATTAGTCATGCAACTCAAGTCATTAGTCATGCATTCCAAGTCAACTGAAGTCAACTAGAATTCAACTAAAACTAACAACATGCAACTGGAGATAGTTGAACCATAACTGAACTAAACTAAACTAAACTAAACTAAACTAAACTAAACTGAACTAAACTGATACTGAACTAAACTAAACTAAACTAAATTGAACTAAACTAAACTAAACTAAACTAAACTAAATTCCATGCATCTAAATATCAATCCCTGTCTTCTATGATCTTTGCATGCATTACAAAAGTTAGAAATGTCAATTTACATGTTCATTTCATTCAAATTTAATCTCTTTCTAATCCTAGTGTTGGGGAACACTTTCCAAGGACTTAGGAGATACA
This sequence comes from Sequoia sempervirens, assembly GCA_007258455.2. Taxonomy (NCBI): domain Eukaryota; kingdom Viridiplantae; phylum Streptophyta; class Pinopsida; order Cupressales; family Cupressaceae; genus Sequoia; species Sequoia sempervirens. The sequence continues at coordinate 245,636,645 of VDFB02086081.1, forward strand.
TGAAATAATGTTTAGGATTGCAATTAAATGACATCCTATTTCCAACATTCTCCCTCTTGACATTATACATTGCAATTATTCTAAACAAGGAATGATTATTATAAATCAAGTACATGACTCAAGGCCAGTGGCCTTCTTGCACCAAGAGAAATGATCTGTAGGAATTGGTTTCGTAAGATAATCTATAACATTGATCAAAGTTTCAACTTTCTCAATCAATACCTTCCCACTCTCAACCATTTCTCACACAAAGTGATATTGAACATCAACATGCTTAGTACGAGCATGATACATAGGATTTTTGGCTAAACAAATAGCACTCTGACTATCACATTCAAGTTTAATTTGCCTGCAATTAAAAGAAATACCTTCCCCAAACCAAACTGCCTCCTTAGAGGCATGTGTAGTAGCCATGTACTCTACTTCTATGGTGGACAAAGAAACTATGGGCTGCCTCTTACTCATCCAACCAACCATAGCTCCAAACAAAGTAAACACATAGCCACTTGTCAACCTTCAACTATCTAGGTCTCCTTCCCAATCTGAATCAACAAAACCCTATATGTCTAATGATCTATGCATAATATCAATGTCATTAATACCATGACAAACCAAATAGTAATCAAAAGTACCTCATAAATAACTAAACAACCTCTTAACATAAGTCCAATGTTCTTTACTAGGGTTAGACATAAACCTACTTACAACTCCCACTGCTTGGGCTATATCTGATCTCGTACAAATTATTGCATACATTAAACTACCAATTTCACTAGCATATGGAATTTGACATTTCCTCATAATCAAAATCAGATTTAAGACTCATTTCTAAACTTAACTTTGTGCCAATTGGTAAGGGAATATTAATTGTTTTACTCTCCTTCATGTTAAACCATTTCAAAATAGTATCAACATAGTTGCTTTGAATTAAGAAAATATTTTTGTTATATCTATCTCTGCTGATCTCCATACCAAGGATATATTTTTCAGCCCCTAGATCTTTCATCTCAAATGTTCTCGAGAGTTGTGGTTTCAATTCTTTGGTCATTACCTTGTTACCAATAAACATCATGTCATCAACATACAAGATAATAATTAAAAGTTTATCATCAATAACTTTTATGTAAACACAATGATCTTCCTCACTCCTAACATAACCAATTTTCAATGCAAAAGAATCAAACTCCAGGTATCACATTCTTGGTGACTGTTTCAATCCATATAAAGATCTCTTTAACCTAAAAACAAATTCTTCTTTTCCTTTTACAACAAAACCATCAAATTGCCTCATATAAATCTCCTCATCAAGATTCCCATGCAAAAAAGTAGTTTTCACATTCATTTTCTCTATCTCAAAATAATAAGCAGCAACAATAGATAAAAAAATCTAATAGAAGTTAATTTAGCAATAGGAGAGAAGATTTCATTAAAGTCAATTCCCTCTCTCTGGGAGTAGCCCTTGGCTACTAATCTAACCTTGCACCTTTCGAGATTACCATCTACTCCAATTTTCATTTTAAAGATCCATTTACAACCAATGGCCTTTGTTACTTTGGGAAAACTCTCAAGATCCCATGTGTCACAAGTATCCAAGGATTCCATTTCCTCATGCATAGCTTGTGACCAAAGCTTGTTCTCATCTGAAGAAAAAGCTTCCTTGTAAGAACTAGGTTCATCATTAGTACTCATCAAAGAAAATATACAACAAAAATTAGGTGGGCTATACCTATCAACAAGATTCTATTGTCTTGTGGATCTTCTCAAATGGGTTTCTACTTGTTCCTCAATATGATCATCATGAGCATCTATCTCAGAAGAACTCTGTGAACTCTCCTCATTCAGTCCATCCAATTGTTCTTCAACATGTGCATCTTCATACTTCTCAGTATTTATCTCAAAATGCACTATTCGAGAAGTATCCTTCTCCTTTGGTTGTTCTTCTCCTGAATAAGCTATAAATTCCCTAAAAATCACATCTCTAGATAAAGTAATTTTTTGAGTTAGAGTATTCCAAAGCTTGTAACCTTTAACCTTTTCACCATAACCTATGAATATGCATTTTTGTGCTTTTGGATCCAACTTAGATCACTTTTTGTTGGGCACATGAACAAAAGCCTCACAACCGAAGATCCTTAAATGTGCAACACTAGGTTTCATACCTAACCACATTTCATAAGGAGTTTTATCTTAAATAGATGAACTAGGAGATCTATTGATTAAATAACAAGAAGTACTTACAACCTCATCCCAAAGGCACCGATATAGCTTAGCACTACTTAACATACTCCTAGCTCTTTCCATTAAGGTTTAGTTCATTCTTTTTGCTACTCCATTTTGTTGAGGTGTATATGGAGTAGTTTTCTTTCTCACAATTCCTGCATGCTTACAATAATCATCAAATTCCCTAGAACAATATTCACCACCATTATCTGATCTAAACACTTTTATCTTATGATCTGATTATTTCTCAACCAAAGCCTTAAATTCTTTAAACTTATTAAACACATCAGATTTGTTATGCATAAAATAGATCCAAGTGTATCTTGAGACATCATCAATAAATGTGATATAATATCTAGATTTTTCAATAGAGTCAATATCCATAGGGCCCATTACATCTGAATGAATAATCTCTAATAGTCTTTTAGCTTTATTTGTTCCACTAGAAAATGAAGATTTAGATTGCTTTCCAAACACACAATTCTCACAAAAATCATTTTTGTCAATATTATAATCAAGAATACCATCAACCAATTTCTTATTAAGAATGGTCCTAAGACCTTTTTCACCAATGTGGCCCAATCTATGGTGCCACAACATACATGTATTTTCAGCTTCAGGTACATTGGCTGATTTATTCAAATTGGAGGTATTCAACTTAAACAAAGTCCCAATCTGAGATCCTTTAGCAACCACCATATTCCCTTTCACCAATCTACAACCACCTTTGTCAAATGTCACATGCATTCCAAAATCATTAAAATTAGAGACATAAAGTAGATTTCTAGCAAGTCCTGGAATATGTAAAACATCATTAAGGGTCTTAACCCTACCATCATTGAAACACAAATTTACCTCTCCTTTACCCACAACCTTTGTTGTGTTATTATTTCCAAAGAAGACATTTCCTCCATCATATGCAGTATAATTTGTGAACCACTCCTTGTTAGGAGTCCTATGATAGGAGCAACCTGAATCAATAAGCCAAGAGTTATCAACAACAATATTAGAAGAAACGACTAATGCATCATTACTATCATCTGAGGATTTCTCTGTAGAAGCATTAGAACTCTTTTTATTTCTCTTACAATCCTTCTTTACATGTCCAGGTTTTCCACAATTCCAACACTTTACCTTACTTTACTAGGGGTTTTAGACTATCCTTTGGACTTACCCTTTCCTTTCTTGTCTTCCTTAGGTTCACTTTCCTTAGGCCTACCTCTTACAAACAAGGAGTCTTGGGAGCTAGTATTAGACTTCCTCCTCATCTCCTCTGATAGGAGATTAGGAATTATATTGTCCATCTTAGGATCTACACCACTACCACTAATAGCAACAATTAGACTTTCCCAAGACTCTAGTAAAGAACAAAGTAACAAAATGCATTTATCTTCATCTTCTAGCTTTCCATCTACAGATTCTAATTGACTTAGAATCCAATTAAAAGAATTTAAATGATTTTCAATAGAATCGCCATCTTTCATCTTTAAATAATACAACTGTCTTTTCAGATACAACTTATTAGTAAGACTTTTTGTTTGATAGATATCACCTATTCTCTTCCACAGTTTATATGTAGTAGTTTCATATAAAACATTCAAGAGAACAACATCTGCAAGACATACTCTTATGGTCCCTCTTGCCTTCTTATCAAGCTTATCCCAATCCTCATCTAACATCATTGTATGTGACTTTGTCTTATTACCAACAACTAACCACCGATCTCTCTCTTCAAGGAGATCGTCCATTTTTAGTTTCCACATCTCATAATTAGATCCATTGAATCTTTCAATATCTAAACAAGAATTAGAACTCATTGTAACAAACTTATTTTCCAAAATCAGCAATAACACAATAGTAAAATCTCCCACTACTGCCAAAAAACCTTCAAACTTTTAAGAAAAAGGCATCCCAAACTCTACCCCAACTATTAGCTCTAATACAAAATGTTGAAAATGGAGGTAATTGTGTAGCTTAATACTTTGTAAAACTATGAGATTGTAGATCTTAATAAGTGTTATTTGTTACAATTTTTTTGTAGATGATTATTTGCTTAAATTCATTTTACCATTTGTAGAAGTAGACAGAAGATTGTAGAAGAATAAAACCAGAAGATAGAAGTGAAACAACATATACCATGGAGAAACCCTTTCAAGAAAAAACTTGATCACTAGAATCAATAGTGCTTGTATTATTTAACCTTGGAATAAGATTACAATAATTCTTTATTAATCCTTTCTTGAGATGCTTCTTTTTCCTTCAACAAATATTCTTCACAACCTGCAATAAAATCTGATAGAACTCTCTTCAACTTGCTGCAATTAATAGACAATTGTGAACATTGTAAACCCAAAGAGTTGAAAATTACAAGAGGATAAAGGTCCTCACAAATATCTATGCCATACTTGTGCAAGTAGAGTTATTCCATTAAAAACAATGTCAAACCAAGTCCTTCATTGATTTGGGTGTCCCAAACTGAAGACTTAACTCAACGTTGATTATGAAGATATCTTGTAAGCTTCTCCTAAAATTTGGCACCCAAGAGTGGGCCCACTTAACTCAACCTTATAAAATATCTTCTCATGCAAAAGTGTTAACTCCAAGATGCCAACTTGGGCACCAAAGATGGGTTCAATTCAATCTTTGTTAACTAAAAAATATCTCTCCATCAATTCATGCAAAGAGGATGCATGATTGATCATCCCCACTTAACTGAATGTATCACTTGTTATCTTTCATGCAACTGAATTCATTAGTCATGCATTCCAAGTCAGCTGAATTCAACTAGCATTCAACTGAAACTAACTACATGCAACTAAAGATAACTGAACCATAACTAAACTAAACTAAACTAAACTAAATTGAATTTAACTGAATTGAACTGATATTGAACTGAACTCCATGCATGTAAACATCATTCCCTATCTTCTAGGATCTTTACATGCATTACAGAAGTGTTATCTTTTCTCCAAATAGTTAACTAAACTCAAGGTGGGTTCCACCTTCCATGTGGACCTCCCATGTGCTCATATTTTGTAGGAGCTCTTCTTGGGCGTCCCCACATGTTCCTATCATTTAAATTAATTACAAATGTCAATTTACATGTTCATTTCATTCGAATTTAATCTCTTTCTAATCCTAGTGTTGGGGAACACTTTCCAAGGATGTAGGAGATACATGAAATAATGTTTAGGATTGAAATTAAATGGCATCCTATTTCCAACACTACATCACTATCTTCTTGGTTTCAAGTTGTTGTTCTTGGCTCCTACATCACATTTTTTGCAACAACACTACTATTGGAGGATTCACAAGCTTTCTCCTTCCACTACTTCTCTTGAGTGCTTGTGGTTGTGAAGGTGATATTGTCCACTACTATTTTCTCTTTGAATCAACTTTTTTACTACATAACATTCTTGTTGTTGGTTATTTCTCTTAGTACCACCACTTCCTTGCTATCTCTTTATCATTTTTTTACTTTCTAGCTATCTAGTTGTCCATGGAGGTGGGGACATCGAAGTGGGGGACTGACTAAGGCGGTCCTTTAAACACAACTCCAACATTTTTTCATCTACATGTGTGCAGGTGTGTTCGAGTGGAGCTACTTGAAGATTCAACTTGTGGGAAGTGTGGTATCATTTTCTCGCTCTCCTTGTCATTTTTAGCATAGTTTTCCTTAGTCTCCTTTTGTCACATTGTCTATCTTTGGAATTTCTATTCTCTTCCATAACATAAAACATCTAGCATTTAGACAGTTAGTAGGTTTTCCTGTGTTTTAGCCTACTTTATCGACCTTTATCCATATGGATGCCAATGCACCTTTGAGATGCTAGCACACCACACTAGATTTTGTTATCTACATTTCCATCCTCACACAATGAGTTGTTTGGATAGCAAACCAAACCTTGGAAACTAGCTCTTCTAGCCCTGTGAGCATCTGGTTTTAGTAGAAGGAAAGCGATAGGCCATCTATCCTTCCTTTTTATCCTTGATACTTTCTCCATTTCAACTCATTTAGAAAACTTGAGGTAGTTTAGGGCAGCCCATTGCTTATGAATCTCTTGTGACCTGGAGTCCTGGGGTGGTGGGTCCCCCTTCTCTACATTTTGGTGAACCTAACTTGAACTATTTTTGTTTCATCTCTAGGTTTCAAAGGACCTTCTCTCATTCCCTAGGCATGTTGTAGGTTTGTGTGTTGCAGGCAATGTAGCCTTACAACCCAATCTATGATCCCTAGTTGTGTAGTTAGAAGGGTTCTTAGATATTTAGGAGAAAAATTTCAATAGATCATTGTTGGATCCTTGAACCTTCGGATTCCTTTAAGTTTGGTCCTTTGAAGTACATAAACATGGTCTCCTTTAATTGTATTCCTTCTACCCAGCTTTCGAGTGGATCACCTGACATAACTTTTACCTCACAAGATTTTCTTATAAACAAAGAGCCTTCTCCCTTGTACATTCCCACTTCTGTCAATGGGAACATCATAACTAGTGTCCTAGTTGACCATGCGTGTCGAGTGAATGTCATAACAAAGGAGACTTTGTCAATAAACTTCTTGCATAATGATGACTATAACAAATCAAATGCCATCATATGTACACATGATAGACTCTTGATCCCTCCTATTAGTTCTATTACTCTTTTAGTCTTGGTAGGACCTAGGGTTGTAGATACCTCTTTTGAGATAATCCTAGAGTTAAACCTATTCAGGGTGAAACTGGGCATTTTGTGGCTAGTTTCCATGAATGGCATCACTTCAGTCATTCATAAATGTCTTAAGTTTTCTCATGAGGGATATGTGCATTTCATGCATGACACCAGTTACAAACCACAAGTGTCGTGTGAGGGCTTCTTGTTAGACCAATTTTGGCCTACTCCTATCGAATTGCTCCCTCTAAGGAAAGACTTGTTGTATCATGCCTATGTCCAAAATAAGATTAGGGACATAACACCGAAAGTGACTTATCCAACTTCCCCCTGCACCATCTATGTCAAAGTTTATATGATTACACAACAACAAGCTACCTCCTCCTCCCAAAAAAAGGGGAAGGGAAATCCTACTCATGCCCAAGATCCTTCCTTGTTTTCTACTCCATCTACTTTTTCTTCTCGCCCTATTGCAATGCCTTCGACTTCTACTCCCATTCCTCACATGGGGAGCTCGATGGTTCCTACTTGGAAAATATCCAAGCATCAAGTGTTTGAACTTCCCATATTTCCCACAATGCCTAGGTCCATTGTTTATGGCAAGGGAAAGGGTCCCTATGGAGTTTCTCTTGCATGTCGGCCTCCACAGCCTCCTACCGTTCCTGCTCCTACCCCTTTGGCAGTGAATGGGAAGAGGCTTGTTGCCGACGTACCTAAGTCTACTTCTCTACCTATTTTTTCCACTCATGTGCTTCATACTCTTGCTCCTTCTCAGGAGGTTTCCCTTCCACCAGCCACGGTTGCAAAGGAAACTCCTATGGAAGAACATGAGCCCCTTGTCCCTTCTCAAGCTGTGATCTCTAGTTTTTGGAGCCAACATAACCAGCTTGCATGAGAGCATAAGTGTCAACTAAAGGTTCTAGTTGCTAAAGAAGCTACCTTTCATAAGGAAAAAGGAGAGCTATCAACTTATTTCTCTACACCTCCTATTGTGCTTCCTCCTTCTATTCCTTCTACTTCAATTCCACTCACCTCAGTTTTTCTCCCAAATCCGTAGACGAATTTTGATGATCCTCACCTCAAAAGGGTGCAATTTTTCATCGCTCCCTCAATGGAGCCCCCTCTTCTAATGTCCCTTTCAAATATCCCTCATTTTTTCCAGCTTGTGGACATGCTGAACACCACAGTGGTGTTCATTGTGGTTTAATCCTCTTCCTCCTCACCTTCAACTTCTTTTGTACAGATTTTGCATTGTGTATTGAAGTGTGATCTAGAGGATGACCTTGCTTTGACTGGAGGTCAGAAGAAGGGATCACCTTGTTTAGAAGGGAGTTCTATTTTGGCTTGTGTTTCCCTAGTGACGGAGGCAGCCTTGGCGGCCCCTGAGTTTGTTATTACCCCTCTCAATAAGGTTGCTAGTGGATCGTGATCACCTCCTTCTTCTCCTGCCCAATTAACACATGACACTCCAGTTAAGTGCATGTTTAATTCGGTGTCCATTATGTCCCCACTCTATCAATGATATTTGCGAAATTGATGACCTTTACCTCATAGGAGTTGAGTGAAGGATACCTTGAGGGGCCTTCTTCCTTGTCCCTTGTTGTAGAAGAGTCATAGGGTTCTCCCCTTTCTATCCCACCCTTGTAGGCTCATCTGCCTCCCCATATAATGATCTAGATTGGGAGAACGATGACCTCCTGGTTGATGAGGACTAGGGGGTACCTCTTCTTTATCTATAGAATAGATTTGTGTATGTGTGTTGTGATTCCCCCATGCTTGTATTTATGTGTTCTTAGAGGACCCTTACTGACCTTGTAAGTGCTTGGATAGAGAAGTGAAAATGTGCCGTGAACTTCCTCTATATGTTTCATCATTCTTCTATATGTTGTAACTTTTCTTTTTGATAATTGGGGACGATGAAAAGCATTGGGGGCATTTAGGCCCTCTTCCATGTTGACCCAATTTTTTATTTTTATTTTGTCTTCATTTGCTCTTCTTCAAATCTAGGAACTTTTTGGATTGATGATCTTTCCTTTATACACCGAGTGCTACCTATATAAATATGTATATGATGATGAACTGATTTGACCCCGAACTCCCATATCCCCCTCTCTCTTGATTTCATCTTTTCATGTTTTTTCGCCATCTTTGCTTGTCTCTCTATATCTGTTTCGTGATGTTGTGGTGTTTATGTATTTTCCCTCACATGTGTGACAACATTTATATTTTTACATTTCTCATTGTATCATGGGCCGCAACATCACTACTTCTTTCTCTCCTTAGGATACCATATGCTCCTCTACTTTGCACACACCGTCCTTAGGGGGGGGATACCATACTTCTCTAATTTTCAATAAGGTGCATTCAGTGACCAACAAATCCCTTAATAAATATCTTTAATTTTTCAAAAATTGCATCATTCAACAAGGATCCCCTAGTGAAATTTTTCCTTCGAAAAAATTCATAGAAAAAGAATTTGAAAACATCCCTTTGAAAAAGAAGTACTTTTTTTATGAAGAAGTCTGAAAACTTTCCTTTGATATAGAGCATTATTTTAATTATATTCCTTGATGAAAGAGATCTTTTGAAAGGAATCCTTAATGACAGAATCATTTGTAAAAAATGTCATTCTTTTCAAATGGAGTGTCCCTCTGTGTTGGCCCCTTGTTATCTTGAAAGGTTCTCAAGGGACCCCTTTGAAAACTTCTCCTTTAATTGCTTTCTATGTGATATGTTTGTCTGCTTTGGACTTTTCTTCCTATCATGTTTTGTTTGTAGCTTAACATGTTGCTTTGTAGGATTGAGCACTTGTAAATTCGCTTTTACTATCAAGCTTGTAGGATCAAGCACCTCGTCAAGCTTTCCTTGCAAGACCAAGAACATGTAAGGGCCTTTCACATCAACTCTTTAGGATCGAGCACCTATAGATCCCTTTCATACAAGCCCCATAGGACTAAGAACCTGTGAAGCTCTTCCTTCCTATAGGACTGAGAACCCACATGGCCTTTGTTAAAATTCAGTAGGACTGAGAACCTATAGAGCCTTTTTTCAACTTCTATAGGACCGAGTACCTGTGGATCCATCTCTCTCTCTTTCACATCAAGGTTTCCTTGCAAGACCGAGAACCTGTAGAGCTACCTCTTGCACGTCTAAGTCTACAAAATTGACAATTTGCTTCCTCAACAGTTAAGATATATTCTCTTCAATATCTTTCTAATTTACCTTGTATTCACATTGACACACATGCTCGCTAAAGTGGGGTGAAAATGGAATGGACTGAATTTGCACCCCTAGGAAAATTCCCCATTTCATCACCCCTTACAAAATTTCAATCCAATGATGTGAAATCCATCTTTTCCACCATTTTCCATCCACCTAGCTACACCATTTTGTGTCGGTGGAGGAATCTCTATCAGGGATGTGCATGCATTGCATAGATTTCCACTCACCACATTGTCATCCTGACAAGATTCTTGCCTCTAGAATCCATAGAGGCATTACATCTCTCCATTGGTGGAAATGTGTAACATCTCTTGCCTCCTTAACCGATGATAAATGGGTATTTTTCCTCCATTTTTCCATTCAAATGCTCTAACTTCTCATTCCTTTATTCCTTCTTGGATTAATTCAATCTCCTCTCCAATCTCAAGCTTCTTCTTCACTCTCTACACTCTTAGCTCCATTCTTTCACTCCCAAGCTTCTACATCGCTATCTTTTTGGTTGCAAGTTGTTTTTCTTGGATTAGGTACACCACGTTTGTTGCAAAAACATTGCTAATGAAGGATTCACAAGATTTCTCCTCCCTCTATTTTCCTTGAGTGCTTGTGGTTGAGAAGGTGATATTTTCCACTACTATTTGCTCTTTGCATCATGTTGTTTACTACATAGCATTTTTTGTTGGTGCTTTCTCTTAGTACCACCACTTCCTCGCTATCTCTTTATCATTTTTTGTACTTTGTGGCTATCTGGCTATCTGTGGAGGTGGAAACACCGAAGCGGGGGATTGACTGAGATGGCCCTCTAAGCACAACCCCAACATTTTTTTTTCTTCATGTGTGCAAGTGTGTTCAAGTGGAGCTACTTGAAGATTCAACTCGTGGGAAGTGTGGTATCATTTTCTCACTCTCCTTGTCATTTCTAGCATAGTTTTCCTTAGTCTCCTTTTTGTCACATTTGTTGTCTCTACACTTTATATTCTCTATTATAATGCAAACATTTAGCATTCAGACAATTAGTAGGTTTTCTTGTGTTTCAACCTATTTTTTTGACCTCTATCTATATGGACGCCAACACACCTCTAAGACACCAATGTGTTGCATTGGAGTCAATTATCCATGTTGTCATCCTCATACAATGAGCTATTTGGGCAATGGACTAAACCTTATAACCTAGCTCTTTTGATCGTGTGAGCATCCAGTTTTAACAAAAGGAAAGTGGTAGGTCATTTGTCCTTCTTTTTAAACCTCAGTACTTTGTCCATTTCAATTAATTTAGCAAACTTGAGGTATTTTAGGGCAACCCATTGCTTAGGACTCTCCCATGAACTAGAGTCCTGAGGTGGAAATTCCCCCTTCTCTCCAAGATGAAGTAGAACTTGAAGGATCAAAATAGAGCTTGATGAAGCCATTCCCATTCTTTATGACAATACCAGTGCTACAAATATTTCTAGGAATTTGATGATGCATTCAAGGACAAAGCATATTGAAATTATGCCATTTTTTGAGAGAAGGTTGCAGAAAAAGAGGTGAAGATGGAGTATGTTGAGACTAAGGAGAAGATAGCAAATATTTTCACAAAACCTCTTCCTAAGGAGACTCCTGAGTATATACAAAAAAAATTGGGAGTGGTTGCTCCCTCCTCTTGAATCAAGAGGAAGCTTGAGTTGAGGGGAAATGTTGACTCCCTGCCACAAGTAGACTTGGTAGCCTTGCAGAGTGTTTAAAAGGACTAATAGAAATATGGACTCAGGGCGAGTCTATTTAGGAGACAAGGAATTAGATAGTGAGAAGTTGTCTTTTTCCATTGATGTCAAAGGGGGAGAAATGGAACTCAAAATGCTAAATAAACTAAGGGGAATTTTTTATCTTGACCTTAATCAACCTCCATTCCTATATTTTTCCTTTCCCATGGATGGGATTCATTCCAAACAAGTGATTCCTACTATCCCCACTCAACTAACAAGGGTTCAACAACTCAACAATGTTATGCTAAGAGTGTCAGTTATGCTAATCAGTATTATCATTGATGTAATGGCATCTGAAAGATTGGAGAATGCATAATGCAGTCATGCCATATCAGAGCATTTTGAGTTGTAGATGTATATGTGGCTAGCTATAGTGATGGAATCTATTGAGGAATGTTTGTAGTATCATGCTATATCCATTCATGTCAATGGAAGTGATCCAAAATTTTGATCTAGAATGTTTGAGGTAAGTTACCCAGACAACGAAATTGTTTTAGTAACATGTTTTGATCCACATTTCTTCATGGATATGAGTTATGTCCTATGGTTTGAAAGAAAAGTATGTATACACATGGTTTATCTTATTCCATATTTTTTGGAATTTATTTTTATCAAGAAGAAAGTTTGAAGTGACAAAAGGGTCACTATGTTGGTTAATTAACTAGGTTGAAGTCTTGGATCAATAAGATAGAGGCTTGTAGCATGTGTTCTTTGGAGGTATCATGAAGATGACCATTGGGACCAAATAAGTTTACATTGGGAATCATGTAGAATGTTCTATCTTTTAGAATAGTGTGTGGGCTATTGGACTTGGTCTATCACATGTTTGGACACATTTGGTTAACGATTTTTTGTCTGGTCGACTTATAAATATTATTTCTATGTTTTGGGTTGATATATGGATGCAATTATAAATAAAATTAAAATATATAGATGTCTAGGATATGCCATAAGAATTTGTAGTGGTTGTTGGGATGCTATGTAATTAGGGCTTCAATGTGAATATTAGAGTGATGTAATATATTAGTTTCATTCCAATCTTTGTGTGCCATTATCAAAAGATCATATGTTGTGTGGGAGAGTGTTTAAAGGCTAATTAGATCAATTACAAGTTTTGTTATTAATCTTGAAGGCTTGCAAATCATATCTCTATAATCTGGTAGGAATGGTGTCTTACCTATTGATTTGGTGCTTAGATATTTGTATTGTGGATTGGTATCTCCAGTAGGTTGGTTCCTACAAATGCAATTGGGGATTGGTGTTTCTAGAAGGTTGGTGCCTACTTCATGATTGTAAGTGATTCATTATTTCATGAGACTAGATTTGGGCAATAGATCCAAGCAACTATTCTCATCATGATTTTTCCAATCTTGGTTTTCCATGTATCTGTGGTGTTCTCATGTGTGAATGTGTGTTTAGATTTATTATTTAAATAGTTTTTTTGGTGATAAAATAAGATTTAGAAATTTTACTAAGGATAATTTGGATTTAAAGTTGAGATTATGCATATGCTAATTCACCCCTCTCTTAGTTTATTGTGTTCCCTTCAAAGGGAACATGAGATAGATAATACAAGGCAAAGAGAGAAAGTGGAGAGATCAAGATATAGAAAATTTCCCAACTTGAGGAAAAGAGAGTCTAAGTGAACCAAAGCGAGAAAAATATGTGCAAGAGGGAGAAGTTTGAGGGTAAAATAAAGGGCAACATTTCCTCTATATCCTCTACATGACCAATAGTTGCACCATTTTGTCATCCCTCCTTTCACCCAACCTTTGTTGTGCATCAATTCCCATTATCCCTATCTTTTGTAATCTAAACTTTTTTTTGAAATAATACCCTTTAATAAATATAAATTAATTTATTAACATTCCAAACTAATTTAATTCATTTACTAACATATAAAATCTAATTAAATTTAATGTATTTTTTTGAATATCTAAGAAATTAAATTAAGAAACAATTATTAATCTCTATCACATACTATTTCCATTCAAAGGCAGTTAAACCTATTTCAAGTGAATACTTGAATTTATACAAGTCTTTTTTTCCAAAAATATGATATTGCAACAAGCTATTTTTTACTAAGGCATGAATATTATATTTTCAATGCAAGAATTAAATATTTATAAACATAGTAAACACACATTTTGAAATAAATTTAAATATAATACAAAAAATACTAATTCAAACACAGAAATATAATTTTGTGTGACAATTTTTTTAGTTGGGAGGACAAACATTTGTTGATGCTTAAGCCATGGCATTCTAATTTCAACCCTACTTCTTGAACTTTCAATAAGATCTTGATTTGGGTTCGACTGCCTAATCTTCCCCTCCACTTATGGGTTGATTCTCTTTTGGAGGAAATGGGTGATGCCCTTGTTGACTTTTTGTTGGTGGATGAAGAATCCTCTGATATTCTTCATTCCACCTTTGTCTGCATACTAGTTGAAATGGATGTTTCAAAAGGGTTGCTTGCTGAGATTGTTCTTAAATCTTTTAAGGGGTCTTGGGTCTAATCTTTGGACTATGAGGGGATTCCCTTCCGTTGTAGAAGATGTTTTAAAACAGGTCATGCTGTTGCACAATGTGGTTTTGAGAAAAAATCCATGAAATCTACTTGGTGGAATGGTGCTTCTCAACAACATTATACGGTTGAGAAGAAAATAGAGCAACCTAGGAGTTTTTCTGAGGTTGTTGCTTTGGATTCACAAGGTCTTAGGGCATCCTCTCTAGATGTCTCTATTGGAGAGGTTGTTGTTATGAAAGACTACATTGTTGAAACCCCTAAAGAGAACGATACTGGGCCTGTGGCTTCGGCTTCTGGTATTGGTGCTTCAGCCATCATTTCAGGTGGCTCTTTTGATATGGCCATGCCTGCAGGGAGGAACACGGTTCAAAGCTCTAAGACAATGGCTATAGGATTTCTTCTTCAGGATAATGGCACGTTGGCTTGGATTAACAAGGCAACACAAGTGGAAGAGGGTTGGATCACTGTAAAGGGCAAGAAAGAGAAGTCCTTTAAGCCTCCTTTTGATATGACTCTCCGCTCCCACAAGAGTAACTCTAAATGTAAATCTTGATGGTTCTTGTTTGGGCGTTGGTTCTTGGTTGGCTATTGGCTCTTGTGGCTTTGTAGTCGGTTGTGGTTCTTTGGCCTTGGTTTCCTTTTGATCCTTGGTTGTTTGTGCTCTCTTGTATTTATTTTTAGACAACCTTTTGGTTAAGGGTTCCAAATCCTTTCAAAATCTATTTGTAAAGGGTTTTAGGTCCCTTCAAAACCTATTTGTTCCTTAATCAAAAAATAATTCAAACACACAAAAAGGATCAACCACTACAAGTTTCCACAATATACAGATTCTAAAATTTCCATTGATTGGGATCTAAGGTAACACAAGGATTTATATGGGCTAAAAAGAGTGGGATGGCTAAGTAGAATACATGTCAACTTCTTCACATGCAAACCATTGGTTCAATCCTTGTAATTTCCCTACACACTTAGGTTAAACATCAAGCATACCTACTCCATCTAATAAATAACCAAATAAACATAATGAAACCAAAATGGTATAAATTATAACATGCTATCGATTCATTATATCTACTATAAGTGAAAAGTCTACAACTAACATGATCTAGGAATAATATTTGTAATCAATAATAATATATATGTTAAACATTGAAATGATCTAATATAGATGATTACAACATATGTACCCTATATAATATAGAAATTCATCAAAATCACTTCAATGGCTATACAAGAATCAACATACAAGAATGTAGAGTGTACCCTCTAAACACCTCAATGGAACAAGAATCTCATCAACAAGATTGATGCAACAGATCATAACACATGAATTGAAAATATAATTTACCAATACGCTAAAGAAATACTCAATACGAGATATCGTATGAATTAAAAATAACACAAGGCCAACACAATGGTGGGAATTACAACATAGTTCAAAAGTCTTCCAATTATTGATAGTGTGACATGGTTCACAAATGAAACAAAATCTTTAACACAATAGACAAATGGTAAATTTTATTTTTATTTTAATTATAAAAAATGATGCCAATAAACAATAGTGCATAAATACCATTAGTAGTTGATAAGCCATTAGTAGTTGGTAAGCCCTCGCAACCACCTAATTGATTTACTAAGTACCCCAAAATTATATTTTAATAAAAAAGACACATATTTAAGTAGCAAAATGAATGAATACAAGGTCTTCCCTAATTATTGTGATAGTTGATGTTACAAAGCCCAATTATTCACATGCCATTTTTGAGCCACATATTCAACATATTTTGTGGGCCCATTTTAGCTACACATAATCAAATTCAAAGCTTGCTAGTACTTAGAATAATGAAAAATTTGAAATGAGTGATTTCATATTTCTAAGTAGTCTTCTAGATATTCAAAGAATATTCTCTACAAATATCATCAATGATAATGACAACTTAGGCATGATGAGCTCTACAATACTTTATAGCCACAATTCCTCTCTCTTTTTGAATAGTTGGGATGAAGATCTAGATACATGCAATTTTATTTCTTATTCTAATGGTTGGTCATTCTAAGTTTAATTATAACACATGTGCAGGGCATTCTAAGGTTCCAAATTTGTTTGTCAAATTTTCATTAGAGTTTTTTTCCTCAAAACTTGTATGGAGGTAGGAATATTTGTAACCATATTGTCCCCTTATGACTTTTTGGAACTTTGGAGAATTTTTTAGATAGTGAGGTATGATAGACCCTCTTTCTTGTATTTTTCCTCTTATCATATTTGTTGGTGTCATTGTAATAAAATTTTGATAGATGTAATAAGATTTTAATGCATTATAGTTTTTTTATATGTAATGGTCTCTTTCTTATTATAGATAAATGTTTTCAAGATTGGTGAAGGATTATTAAGTAGATGTGATTTTTATTTATCATACCTCCACTATAATTTTTTATTTACTATTTTAATGGATAAATGTGACTTTGTAACTGAATAAGGAACTATATTGAAGAATTTTGACCCTCCATATTCTTTACATTCAACCAAACCATTTACCATTAGTTTAATATTATAAAGATATTTATTTGTAGTTCATGCTTTAGCAATTCACTGGGGAGAATTATTTATGAAACCCATCTATTTATCTATCCTTGTTAATCATGTTAATTTTCTTGCATATTTCTCTTATTGCAATAATGCCCATATAAAATATATAAAGGTTTTATGCTACTAGTTACACTTGACTTAGTGACAAAATATGGGGTCAAGTATTCATTTTAGTATAGTTGTCTGTTATTTTTTATTGTTTTTTTTTAATTTATTTAAACACCTATTAAGGGACACCTCTGGAAACACCCTCTTAAGTCTAAGTTGAGATTGAAGTGTAGGAGAGATTATCCACTCTTTTTAATTGGCCTTTAACCCTCCATAATATGTGGGAATATTGGTTTTAATTTCATGATAATGATCCATAACCTTGAAAGTTATTTTGTGTTCTAAAATTTTGGAACAAAACTTTTGGTACCCAATAAAATGGTACTATTGTTGGGGAATGAATTAATTGAATGAAAATTGTTTGCATAAGTTGATAGATGACCAAGTTAGAAATGTTCTTGGGTTGTAATGAAATTGAGCACTCTACTATTGGGTTGAACCCATAACTATCTCATTTCCTTAGAGACTAGGTGTGCTTTAAGGATTTTCTCATTTTATGAGATGAAAAATCTACTATCTTGATTTAAATCTGTCATTGACCTATGTTTGCTAATGTTAAAAATTTTGTTCGAATTTGGTGTAGCAGTTGGTCAAGGTACACAAAAGTGTTTTTCTTTCTTATTTCCCCAACACAATTGTTTTATAGTGTAGTCCTATTTTAACATGAATATATTTTGTAATCATAGATAATTATTTATGATTACTGTAATACCATGTCATATGAGTGGATAAATGGTTGTGCACTTAGAATTGATTAGGTTTTTCCTATTGCACACTCTTAGGATCCATCCACATAGGATCTAGTTGATTTAATAAGCCATATATACATGTTTTACCTTGATCATGGGTAGCCTCATATTCAATTTGCATCTACAAGTGCCCATCATGATACAAAAATAACATTTCATGATATACCTATTGATTTTATGACCAATTTCAATGAGTTAGATGTGTGTATCTATCACCCTAGACCTTACATAAATATAGAACACTCAAAAAGATAGAATAAAAAATCAATTATATTTTTTATGATATTTTGTTATTATTATTAACTCTCTCTGACATAAATGTAGACTCTATGAAATGCATTGTGTAGACATGTATTGTGAGGCAAGTTCTATCTTAATGTAAAATTGCTTCCCCCTGCACACAAACCAAAAAAATTAATTATGTTGTTCAAGTATGCCTCTATGAATGTTTGGTCTAGACCTGCTTAAACATGAACAAATAATCAAACATTAGTCAATAAACAAGTCATAAATAAACATTCCCCGTGAAATTCATTCAAATACAATGAACAAGAAACAAAGTAAAATAATCAAATGAAAGCTAATGAATCTTATTCAAATGCTCAAACCAACATCCCATGGGGGAATTGTTGCTTCTTTGATGTGGAAAGAAGCCCTTTTCCAATTACTTAACAAGATTTTGATGATTGTGTGATTCTTGATGAAAATTTGACAATAACTTAGCTATGGATGATGGAATCTATGATAACTTGGATGAAATTCTAGATGAACTTCCCTAAACTTGGAGATAATAACCTTGCATGAAGTTGTGGATGATTGTGGGTCCCAAATCAATAGAGAAGGACTCTATTTATAATGGACAAGGGTTGAAGATTGAAGAATAGGAAGAATGTGGGATTAAACTTGAACCAATGGCATTGTGCCACTTGTCAACATGCTAATGAAGGAGAGTGGAGCACAATTTGAACAATGTGCATGTTAAATGCATGTAGGTGGAATTTGAAATTCAAATGATAGCTTGTGGAAGAAGAGTTGTAAGAGGAGTTAATGCTAAGTTGGCTCAAGGAGAGGACATGTAAAAGCCATAAGTGCCAAGTTGGAGGAAAAAATTCCTTTGGGAGGGAGATTTCTAATTGGTGGAATATTCCAAGAATATGCCACATTTGAATGAAAATAGAGGAATTAATAAATCAAATAAATTGTTTTACATGTGTAAGTTGCAAAAGCTAGAGGAAAAGAGGATTAGTGTTAGGAGCTAATTATGATTTAATTAACTTAGATGGAAGTTAGTTGATTTGACATTTGATTTAGATAATTGGATTTATTTAAATCAAATGAGAAGATAGTTGGGAGATTAGTAATTTAATTAAATAAATTTGATTTATTCAATTAAATGAAGAACATTAGGATTCAATTAAATAAAGTTGATTTATTTAATGAAAAGAAGACATTAGGATTTAATTAAACAAAGTTGATTTATTTAATTAAAAGAGGAACATTAGGTTTTAATTAAATAAATTTGATTTATTTAATTAAAAGAGGAAAATGATGAAATAATTTGATAAGGTTCATTATTTAATTTTAAGAGAATTTTTGATTAATTTAATTAAATAAAGATTATTCAATTAAATGGTTAGTGTAGAAGTGATTAAGGAAGAATTAGTGTTAGTTAATTAGAATCAAATGCATGATGTTGATCAAGATATTTTGAGTGTCAACAGGCTCAATCAACACTTGATATAGATTTTCTCTCCCAATGTTGATAGGGATACAATTGTTCCTAATGGTCATATTTGTGGGTTCATTCTAGAAAACAACAACAATATCAAGTTGTTGAAGATACAAATAAGAAGGTTGAAGTGCAATAAATTTATTTTTAAGTTGGTGTCCTTGCCTTGATCCTAAGTATGATGAGATACACATTTCTTATTCTAAGTAAAGAAGGTGAGTATGGATTTGTGCATGATTAATTACTTCTAACCATGAAATTATTGGCATAGATATTTTTCAAACTTAGTTTGGAGTATTTATCTTGTGTTGATGTGGATTATATTGAGGACACATTTTTGAACTCATTGATTGAGCCTATTGATACAAAAAAATATGTCCTCAAGTGCATCAAGTTGTTGGTTTGCAGGTGAAGACAGAAGAATAAATTATTGGTTTTTATGAGCAATAAAATTTATGCAACACATTGTATTGAAAAAAATAGTGAAGCAATTCAAAAGTTGTGAGTCTTCACCATAAATGCCTCAAATTTCTAAACCGTGTTGATAAAGATTTGGATTTGAATCAAGTTTTTTATTTAATCTTCGAGGAGTATATCACCATTTGTGGAGTATTTGGGTTACAAGCTTTGGATGAGCCAAATAATTTACATAATTTGGCCCATTTTGAGGTTGTAATTGAACTTGACACATTTTAGCTTGGTGTTTGAGAGTATATATTTTTCATGTTGACATGTGTGTAGGTTTGGATATACATCATGCTACTAGTGAGCTTGAAAATATTTTTTGGTGTATGGTTGAGCATGAGGATGAATCCTAGTATTTGTGGTTTCCATGTTCAAATGGCCATCAGATCCACCTCCAACATAGTGATCACACAATTAGAATTTTACATGTGCATACATGCATCAAACATTTTTTGTTACAACTTAGAGATTGATACAGATCGACTCCTTTGACTGACTTGTCTTTGATAAAAAAAAAAAGTGGATATGGTACCATTTTCATGACCTTGCACCATGGTATTTATTGCAAACATAACCTTCAATTTTATTTGTGATTTGTGTTTGTAGTCATCCTTCAAATTTCTTTAATCTTCCATGTCAATGGTTGTATGTTGTTTTCTCTATATATTTTTATGCAATCATGAACTTTATTTTTTGTGGTGAAGTGTAAGTCAACTCTGATCTTTCTTGTGTGGTCCCCTATTTTTGGTTGCACTTAGAGATAGTTGAATTTTCATTGTGCTATCAAGTGACAAACATCCTTGGATAGAACCAATATTTGAACTCAATTATGTCATACCAAATTTTAGTTGGGTCCTTTCCCTTTTATGTGCCCAACCCTATTTGACCCACTACTTATAACCAATTTGAGAAATCTTTATGTGGGCCATAATTTATTATTTTTTCCTTGGCATGGCTCTTTTTCATCCTCATGTATTAGAAATATCAAAAAGCATGATTGATTTGTTCTTGAGTTTCTAAGTATTTTTTGTGTTTATCAAAGTTACGATCTTATGAATTTTTGTTTGATATCATATCTTTTATCTATTTCCTAATGTTCCTACCCATTTTCCTTGAAAATTATTCTTCCACCTATATCACTTCCATCACATCCCAATCCCTAGTCCCCAATCATTTCCACTAAAATTCCTAAGCCCTTTGTTTTCCATCAATTCATTGAGTCTCCCCTTCCCAAAATAATCATTCCATCTTCACCCTTTTGTCCTAATCTTTGTTATCAAATATGTTCTTGTGTTTTAGACTTAACGTTCCCTTCATACCTTCCTCGAACCTCCAAAATCTACCAATCCCTTTGTATTCCCTTTCAAATTCATACTTACAAATGTCCCTTTCATTTCATGTCCCTTACTAGAAATATAACTTTCTTACCATCTCATCTGACTTCCTTCCATCCACCTACTTTAAGGGATGATTTCCTTAATACTCCTAGTCCTCAAACCTCAACAAAGCAAAAGTGTGTGATGTCACAAGTTCAATTGTTTCCAAAGTATTTGATATGAAAGAAAGCATACATGAATAAGTATTGGTTGTAATGCCCCGTCGCGCAAACCCCAAAGGACAACTAAAAATGCAACAATTTTTTTTGAAAACATAAAGTATAAACACTAAGTTTACTAATATAGCTAACATAGTTAATGATTACAAGATAAAGACCTAAGTCTCTTGGGGTACAAGAGGTGACATTACATAATCTATCCCAAAACATAGTTTGATAATAGTAATTATTAATTCAACTAACGTAACACATTCATTCATATATCTTCATTTAAACATTTATTAAAGATAAGCAATAAGACAAGAATGAACTATATAGAAACCATACATGTATTTATAACAAATTTTACTTGGAAATATAAAGAGCATATTTTCTTAAACATAACACAAAATCAACCATATTAATAGTTATTATTCAAAAATGAATTACAAAATGTGATTATACAATACATCAATCTATAAGTACATCTTATTGAGTAATTACTCAAGGTTACATCAAAAGTATACCTATTACATGGGAGAGTAACATATCATTACACAAAGTATAATAGAAATACACGAATACTTCTGAAAACATATAAACTCTAGATCAAGCTGTCTTTGCAAAACTCTACACTGAAAGGTACAACTGCAAAATAGGGAACCCAACGGGGTGCGTAGCACGTTCCACCCGACCACCCTTGTGCTAGGAGTAAATAGGGAAAGGTCCATGTCCAAGAACATCCAAAAAAATACACAAGACTAAACTTCAAGCATGGAAAACTAAAACACTCATAAAGAGAAACATAACATCAAAAGCCCACTTCCAAAACATAACAAAAATAAATCACCAAATCATATCAATAGACCACTTCCAAAACATAACAATAAATCACCAAAACATATCAATAGACCACTTCCAGAGGTTAGCAATAAAAACAACTCAAGGGAATACTAGATGAGAGTGTCATTGCACAGTCCTACATGGGTTATCCTAACTGCCTATCTCTAGGTGCCGACCCCCATCTATGGTTATCCTGACAACCTCTCTAAGCGTCGGCCCCATAGGGTGACTCGTGCAAAATCGTTAACCTCTCATGGAGACAAGACAACGATCTTGCCAACCATGGCCTTCTCGGCCCACCTTTAGTTTGCGTAAGCACTAGTAGGTGGTCGAGACATCCACAATTATCTTGTTAATGTTTAATTACCCACCCCCTAATTAATTAATTAGGTTATCACTTATTTCTCAAACTCTAACGTGGGTTATCCTAACAACTCCTTTGTGCGTCGATGCCCACATAGAGCCACTCTCCCTAGAAACCCAAAACATAACAACAAATTCCAAGGGGTTGTACCCACAAGTACTCTAAAACACAAAATAGAATATCTGCGAAGCAAAACCATCTCACCAAAAGTCATGTGAATCAACTCCCATAAAAACGAGAACAACCCAAGTGTAAACTTAAAATCATAACTATAGTCAAAATTGAGACAAGTATCAAATAAAAAGATCACATAATAAACCACCATTTTCCCATGCCTTCGGAAGCTTTAACAATAACCTTATCTCCTATAGAAAGGTCGACTAACTTAAAGGTCCTCACATGCTTATAACCGAACTCAAGAAAATCAACAAAGAATTCAAAGAAAATCAAAGAACTAAATATTTATTCAACATCAATATTTTGTTAAATAATGCAAATTTACTATACTTAACAATCACATTAAGATAACTCATTGTACGAAATCCATCATGGAAGTTAAACTATCAGTTAACTCAAATTATTTCATTCATTAAAAACACTCGATTTGATTTTGATAAAATATTTTCTTTCAGTTTGTCCAATAACTACAAAAAATCATTACAAATAACTTTCGTAATATTTTTATAATTTTGGACATGCGTATATATATATATATACACATTTATATATTCACATATATATATATGCATTTAATATATATATATAATCCACATAATTAAAATCCACACATGTACACACACACACATATTATAAAATGACAAATTTAATTTAATAAATTAAAATCTTTAAACATTAATAAAAAATAATTTTTTTTTTATTTTTATTTTTTTAAAAATAAACAGAAAGATTGCAGCCCTATACGACTGTGTCCTCCCTGTGGTGACGCCGCAACCCCACCAAGGTTGCGCCCAGCAGCCTATGGCTATTGTGAGTAGCTATGGTGGCTGCGCTCCACCATGGGAGTGGGGAGGTATGGCAACAACCCCCCCGCCGCCCATAAATATATATTTATTTATTATATATATATGTATATATATATATATAAACTATCCACTCAGTCAAGAACATTAATCAATTAACTTAACTATAATTATCTACAAATAACTATATCAATTAAATAACATTAATTAATCATACTTAAATAAAAATTAATTAAATAATAAACATTTACATACTAAAATAAATAATCAACACTAACCCAAACTTAAACAAAAATGAGGTTGAGCCAAAGACATTGTAGACTCACAACAAAGTGACAGACTTGGGATGGGGACACTTCCTTATCAACTCCCTTTTCAACATCATACCCGTTGGATTTATGGGACACGCTCAAACCTGTCAAACAGGGGGAATTGATGTCCAATACTTGCATCCTGCATAGAAACAAACGTCAAGTAGCAGGTGGAGTCGATGTCCAAAACCTACATCCTGCATAATAATAAACGTTAAATAGCATGTAAATCTTCATTGCAGACACACCGTGCAAGGTAATCACGGGATAGTAGGGCACTCGCGAGCAAGTGATCCCACTCTGTCCTTTCACCAAAACACACTAGCAAACACATCAGAAACCATAGCAATATAGAATCACAACATCACCACTTATATTTAAAAAAAACCATAACATAACCATATAACATAATCATCATGAAATATATCAAGTATCATAAGTAATGTCAAGTGCAACAAATCAACCAAACTATAAATCTACACACAATCAAAACAATGAACTGGTCACTATCACAAACCAAGTACAAAATCCACACAAAAAAGAATCAACATGAGGGATATCACATTGGTGTTGGAATTTTTGAATATTCAAGAACTTATTGAACCTCCAACATAGCTCTATGGAGGCCAACAACTTTGACTTAAAGATGATATGTGAATGGGTGTCGGCAAATTCATAAATTATTGAACTCATTGAATCAACAACCAATTTTAGTTGTGGTCCAAATTGCCATTAGTGAATAAAAGAGGGGCAATACAAAAAGAAACTAAGTTTAAATATTGTATGGTTTTTGAGTTAGCGAGCCATGTGAAATTACAACATAGTTTAGAAGTTTTTCATTCTATTGATAATGTGAAATGGTTCACAAAAGAAAGCAATCTCAAGCATGATAAGTAAAGGGAAAATAAAACAAATATTTTAATTAAAAGAATGCTACTAAATAATAATACACCAACACCACAATAAATCCTACCTACCCTCTTATAATGTCCACTACAACCACTTGATTTGATTTTGTAGGTGTGTAGAAACCATATTGTAATCAAATGGACACAACTTTGAGAAATGGAATTAATACATGCCTTAATTAACATGACAATGTTGTAGAGCTCAATTATTCATCAATTATTCATATGCCATCTCCAAGCCACATATTTAGTAAATTTCATGAACCTAACCTGTTTCAACTACACATATCAAATCCAAGTCTTATGAATCTTGAGAGAACATTTTCTACATAATACATTGATGATAATGAGAACTTGTGCATGATAACCTCTATAATACTATACAACCATGTTTCCTCTCTCATTTTCTAATACCTAGGCTAAAGGTCTACAAATACAATTTATTTCTCACTATAAGGGTTGAGGGAATATGGCATCATAAGTTTCCCAAATAATACATTGATGATAATGACAACTTGTGCATGATAACCTCTATAATACTATACAACCATGTTTCCTCTCTCATTTTCTAATACCTAGGCTAAAGGTCTATAGATACAATTTATTTCTCATTGTAAGGGTTGAGGGAATAGGGCATCGTAAGTTTCCCAATTTGCTTGTTAACCTATTATTACAATTGTTTACTCAAAATTTATAAAGGCTTGTGATGAGTTCTTAGAGGATGATAAGGTCATCAAAACCGTAGATTGCAATAAATAAATAAAAATTGTCTTCGAAGGACAAATGCAAAGACGATGCAAGCCCAACTAGATTGAAAGGTACAGACGGTGGATGGAAGAAAAAACAAGATACTGCTAAGATTAACGCACCACCTCTAGTTCATATTATAATATGAAAAAAGCTAATTACATGATATAGAACATGGAATGCGGAGTATAATAACAGATTAATAATGAACTCACACATTCCAAGTCCTCGTACCAAAACCCCTGACATCCTTATTGAGTTCAACCACATATGAGTCCTCTTCTGTTCTACGCACTACCTATGTCAATCCTTTTAACATCTCCACCGTTGGAAACTTCTGTGTTGGTCTTGGGCGCCTTCACACTCAAAACCCCGTTCTCCAGCTTTGCTGAAATGCCTTCCACATTTACATTTTCAGGGAGCCGGAATTGCCTCATAAACCGCCCGCTCGACCGCTCAACGTTGTGCCACTGGTCTGTCTTTTCCTCCTGCTCTTTGTGCCTCTCCCCGCTTATTCTCAGAGTATTTTTGTCCACCAAATCGACTTTTAAGTCCTCCTTACGCAGTCCTGCAATTACAAGAACAAATAGGTCAAAATACTAAAGAAACAAACCCCAATCGCCTGATTAAAACGCAAAAATTCGAGCAAAAAGACAAATAATTACCAGGCAAATCGGCCGTGAAGACATGAGCTTCAGGGGTTTCCTTCCAGTCGACGCGTGTGTTGACCACTGCCATGGCATCCCTTGAGAAAGCAGAGGCCGGGGTAGGAATGGTGAGGTCCATCACATCCCACACACGTGAAATGGGAAGCCACGGGTCGAACATGCTGCGCTCCCATGGATCCCAAACGCTCAATCCCCTCCCGAAAAATGGTGTCAGTGCCATAATTTGCAAAATTTCGTAGAATACGATTACAGTAATAGTTGCAATGCTATGAATCGGATATGTCGAATAAATTTTCTTGATGAAGAGGAAAGAAGGGGAGATGAATTTATAAAGCTCAGAGGAGGCTTCGAGAAAGATCCAGGAAAAAATGTCAGTTTCGGAATGTTCGGGAATGTTCGGAATGTAATCTATGAAAGAGAATTTGTGGGATTAGGTTAAGATGGGCCACCCGTAGGATGCTTGGGACATTGCTTTATAAAATTTAAAATTTGTAGTTACTGTTATTTAGTTATTAGTAATTATATTTTTTTCATAAATTAGATTTTTTTTTAATTCAAGAAATATTTATCAAGATGTATGTTTTTTAATTGAAATTATTTTAAAAATAATTATTTATAATTTGAGTATTTATTATATTTTAGTTCTTATTTTGATTGATTGTGCATTTTTACCTCTTATTTTAGCATGAGAAATTAAGAGTGATTTAGATAGTAGTGGTGTTCAGAGGGTGAATTTATGGTTAAAAATCACCCTTATTTAATAATGACAGTGGGTGGAAAGGGAAGTCCCAAACTTAATATAAAATGCATCAATTACATATACTTTTGCTTATTACATGAAAGTAGGAGGAATCTTTGTACCACCCATGTGGATTTTGTAGAGGTTTATGCCACCTTCAACAAATATTTTATTTCATCTAGCACATTCTAATATATTTTTCACTTTCCCTCTACAAGATTCTTCACAATTTATTTTCCCTCTCCCATGTCATAATTTTGCAATGTCTTGAAGCTATAAACCATGGTGACCTAGAAGAAAAAACAATACAAAAAATAAGATGGTAAATCCCCACTAGCAAGTATTTTAGTGTTGTCCATGGTAGAGGATATGCCCAATTCCCCTTGAGGTAAAACACTAGTTATTCCTACCATATTTTAACAAATTTCTTTCCTAAATTTGTAAGGGATTTGTATTATGTTATGGTTGGGAAGTCTAGTTTGCATTAGGTGCATAATTTTATTTTGCTATTTGAGTTTTAAGCTTCATTGAATTAAGTTTTCTTGCTATTTTTTGATTTCCTGTTTATAAATAATATATTTTATGATGCATTATGTCATTCTTTTCATGTTTTAAGAATATGACCCAATATGCAGAGAAGAGAAAAGTTGAAGCTGCTAGAGTTAGGGACAAATACCCTAATAAATTTTAGTAAGATTTTCAATTGTTAAAAATATTTTAAGTCTTCTATTATTTTAGCATTTAATGACTATGTTGAATAGTGAGGGCTTCTATGTTTACTATTTAAATCTTAATGAAGCTTTCAATCTTTATTCCATTTGGTGTTTGTTTGGTGGCAATATGTATTAATATCAATATTTGTTCAACATAGTGTTTTTTGTGTAAAATATGCATGAAGGTGGTCTTAATTCTACTATGCACTAGACATGCCTACATATTTGTGAAGCTTGTTCTTAGGGTTTCCTCTTGATGAAACAATTTCATTGTCACTTTTCCTCTTAAAATTTTCACTTGATTTCTTATTCCATCTCTATGAAGTGCTTTCAATAAATTTCTCCCTTTGTAAATTGTTCTAAATCTAGTTGCTTTTTGTTTGAACTTCATCCTAAAATAAATCTCTTGGGTTTTGGACTCCTTAATTTTTTCTAAGAGTGTGTTATCCTTGCTTTGAATCTTTCTTAATGTTAAAGACAATATTTTGTCTTATATCAATTATGGCTAGGGTTTTTCTATCACCTTCTTTTAGTATGATCATGATAGTTCCTTCCTTCTTTGATTAGTTGCATTCTTGAGGTCATTGGGATCACTTGGCCTCTAATGATTTTTCTATATTCAAGTTTATTAATTATCTTATACTAAACATGATTTGGGATGTGTGTCATAGAAGGTTTTTTTCTTTTTTGTTTACATATGAGGTGAGGAACATTGTTTTGTTAATCTTCAAAATTAGGGAAGTATAAGTAGCATTCTTCTTGGTCAAATACCTCAAGCAACCCCTAGAGAGGGAGTTGGAGATGGGATCTAGAAGAAATGAATAATAGTGTTAGCATTTTATTTTATAAGGTACCATTTTATTGTAAATTAGCTCCCAATATTGCATTTGAACCTTAAGCCTCATTAGGTAAAAATATTTTAGAGCCCAAACAATTTTTCTTTATTGCTAACTAGGTGAAATTTAAAAATCAGCATGCCCTCTTCTTTAAAAATATTATTTATAGTTTTGAAGCTAATCAACATTTTACACCTCTAGTAAAATAGTTGAATTCTAGGTCCCTTTGCTACCTAAACCAAGTTTTATTGGCTTAGTGGTTACTTTAAAAAGTATGCTAACATATTTGCACATCAAATTTGTAGTCATTGCAAGGGCATACACAAGATAATCTAACTAGGACAAAAGAATATTTTTTTAGAGGAAATGTTTCTTGAGATAAATGATCACTATGGATCTTATGTTCATGCATCCAACATGGCTTGACATAGATAATAGATAACATGACAATTGATGCTTACTATAAAACCCTCAATAAACATGATAGCCATTATGCTCAATTAATGAAGGTTGTACAAGTGGGAATTATCATAATTAAAAATGATCTTTGTAATGCCTCTAGTGTTTGACTTTCTATAAAGAGATAGAGAGATAGGGAGATAGAGGTAGAGAGATATAGATAGAAAGAGATAGAGGGAGGAGGAAGAGGTAGAGAGAGAATTAGAGATATAGAGTAGGAGAGATGGAGTGAATAAGAGAGAGAGAGATGGAGATGATGAGATATAGATACAAAGGGAGAGATAGGGAGATAGAGATAGAGATAGAGATAGAGAGGGCGAGAATGAGAGAGAAAGGAGGTGATAGTGACAAGTAATAAAGGGAGGGGGGAGAGATAGAGAGGGGGAGAGATAAAGAGAGGTAGAGATAGAGATATATCCCTCTATCTCTATCTCTATCTCTATCTCTTTATCTCTCTATATATTTATATCTCTATATCTCACTCTTCCTTTCTAAATATTCATCTCTATCTCTCCCTCCCTCTTTCTTTTATTTTTATTTCTCAAAAAAGTGAGCATGTTATAACAAAAGTGTGATATAATGTCCTTGTGTTGTATCTACCTTGGGTATTGCCAACCCTTAGGTTTAGATTTTCCTTTGGAATACAACCTTAAGGGTTGGACTTACATGTCAATACCCAAATATGTGTTTTCTATAAATTTTTAAAAAGTGATTAAATCTCAAGTGTGCTCTCCATCAAGTTTACACTTCTTTCAATCTTGAACTAAAAAAAACCACAATAATGTCAAGCTCTCTCTTACCTTTGTAATTGTAGACACCTAAAAATGACTAAGACATTTTGTCTCATCACCTAATCATTTCTCATTGATTCCTCTATCAATATTATTTAATTAACCTAACATGCTATTCACATTAATTTTTCTCATCCATATTAATTAAATATTTTTAAAAATTATTTAAATAATTCATCAATTTATATCTCCACATTAACTAAATAGTTTTTAGTTATTTAATTGATCCATCCAATTAATTATTCTCATCCATATTAATTAAATAATTATTTTATTTATTTATTTATTAATTCTTCATATCCACTATAATAATTCTTCTAGGAGATTGTTGGCGAGGACCTAGTTTTAGCTGTTAGTGATTTTTTCAAATCTGGTAAGATTCTTAAGCAACTAAGTCACACTTTCATAGCTTTAATTCCAAAGGTTGTTGATCCTCAACATATGACTAAATTTCGCCCCACTAGTCTGTGTAATACTTTTTATAAAATCCTCTTTAAAATCTTGGTTAACCGTATCAAACCGCTTCTTGATAAAATTATCAGCCCTACTTAGAAAGGGTTTGTACCAGGTCGTCATATCCTTGATGCTACTATAACCACACATGAATTACTCCACTTTGTGGATAGATGCAACTATGCTGGTATGGACCTTAAGCTTGACATTTCTAAGGCCTATGATAAGGTGAGCTGGAACTTTATCCCTAAAGTCCTTGCTAAGTTTGGGTTTAACCAATTGGTGATCAATATAATAATGGAATGTATTATGATGGTAAAGTACTTTGTTCTAGTTAATGGGTCACCTTTTGGGTTTTTTCAAGCTGGGAGAGGTATCAAACAGGGTGACCCCCTTTCCCTTGATCTGCTTATCATGGTGGCAGATGTCCTGAGCAGAAATTTCTCCAATATGTTGTCTGAAGGGTCTATTAAGGGAATAAAGGTTGCTTCTGAAGTCCCTAGAGCTGACTGTGATCCAACAATTTGTTGATGATACCTTCCTCTTTGGAAAAGCCTTTGTGATTGAAGCCAGGAAATGGAAAAATTGTCTTAACAATTATGTTGCTTGCTCTGGTCAATGTATTAACTATAATAAAAGCATGATTTACTTCTTCAACAACACTCCTAATTTGCAAACTCGGGTGACTGTTGTTCTGGGTTGTTTGGGTGGCACATTTCCTTCGGTATACCTTGGGCTTCCCCTTACTATCAAGGAGGTTACTCCTAATTTTTGGAATTCTATATTGGAAAGGATCCAAAGGAAGCTAGTTGGATGGAAAGGTTCCTTACTTAGCCACGCTGGTAAGTTATAGCTTCTTTTTGCTATTCTTCAAGGTATCCTTGTCTATTTTCTATCCATCTTCAAGATGCCTAGATATATTGCTAAAAAATTGGAGAAAATTCAAAGGACTTTCCTCCGGTTGGGGACCGAGGATAAAAAAAAAAATTCCCTGGTTAAATGGGACAAGGTTTTCCAACCTAAAAAGCTCTTATGGCCAAAGTGGGCTGGGATCATTTGAGGGATAGGAAGGATTGGTGTAAGATCATGAATTCTAAGTACCTACAAAATAGGCCTCTAATTGGCTGCCTCTCGGAAGCTCACCCTATGGGGTCCATGGTTTGGAAGTGCATATATAGTTTACAAGATCTTCTAAGGAATGGGATCAAATGGAAGATTGGTAATGGTAATAAAATCAAATTCTGGGAGGACACTTGGTTATTTGACACTCCCCAAGAAAATCATGAATTCAGGAACCTTATGGGTTTTGCTCAACATTATTTTGGTATTTATATCAGTGATTACCTCCTTGGGCCTCAAGGTGATAGGAAATGGAATGAATTAAGACTTTGTTGCCCTTTATCACCTAATCTATGTCTCATTGCCAAGACCCTACAGGACAATCTCTCCCTCTCCAAGCTTCCTTCTTGCAGGGGGGATGAATTATTTTGGATTCATGACATTCAGGGCGATCTTTCAATTAAATCTGTGTAAAATCAGTTGTCTGACCAGGGTATTGTCATGGAGCTGTGGAAGAACGTCTAGAATCGTCACATGATCGTGAAAGTTAATTTCTTTTGGTGGACTGCTTGTCACAATGAGATTCTTACTCAAGACAATTTGAGGAAAAGGGGGTTCTAGATCCCCAAAAGATGCTTTTAATGTAAATGTAATGAAGAATCGATGGATCATCTACTGTTACATTGTATGTTTGCTATGGAGGTGTGGGAACTGGTTTTGAGAAGATTGAGAATCCAATGGATTATGTGTAAGGACATCACTTCCTTTATATTGAGTTGGTCTGGACCTTTTACCCACCCTTTAACTCATGAAATTTGGAACCAAGTCCCTCCCATTGTTTGTTGGTGCCTATGGAAAGAAAGGAACAATAGGATCTTCAGGAATATTGAATTGGATCTGAAAGAGGTGTTTGGGGTTGGGTCTAGGCTTATTGCAGAAAATATTTCTCTCTTCAAAGGGAAAACCCCAGACAAAGGTCCTACTAAGTAGAAATTAGCATGGAAAAAGCTTGGCATCATAACCTGGATGCCAACTTTTATGACAACTCTAGGTCCCTAGCTCAGAATGCCACTATTTGGAAACCCCCTGAGAGGGGCTGGTATAAACTAATTTTTTATGGGGTTGCTAAGGGCAACCCGGGCAGAGCAAGCATAGGAGGTGTGATCAGGGACTACAAAGGGAATCTTGTGGCTAGTTATGCTGGGGGGATTGGTGTCCATTCTTCAATGATTGCTAAAGCTAGAGCATTGTTGAAGGGCTTACAGTTGCTTGTTTCCATGGGGATTGAGAATTTGCATATTGAAGGAGACTCTAAGGCTATTATTGATGTTTTTAACTTTGACAGATTGCTAGGGTGGAGTACTAAAGACATTCTTCTAGACATTAGACTCTTTGTGTCTAAACTAAAATTTAAAGTTGCCAACCATATTTACTAGGAGGGGAACCAAGTGGTTGATGCCTTAGCCAATCTAGGCACACACTGGAAATTGGCCAAATGTTGGTGTTTTTTTAGGGAACTTACCTCCTGACATCCAGTGTTTAATATTGAAGGAACAAACCCCATACCTGACTCATGATGATAACTAAACATGCTCCTAGCTGGCTTATTTGGGGGGTCCACATGCTTGTTTGTTGGGCTATGTGGACAAATTTTACCGATGAGATGGATAACAAGTGGCATTTTTCAAATCATGGGATGAAATCCTATTTGAAAAAGGAAATCATGAAATATTGTGTTAAGTACTTGATGTTTAACTCTAAGTTGGATTGTACCTTACATAATCTCCTTCTGGGGATCTCGTTAAACTATTGTAATTCCAAGCTCCTTGATTTTGATTTTGATGTGACTAATAATTATGAGATAAAGATCCTTTTTGGATTTCTTTTTTCTGCTAAATTTGGACCCGTGTTTCTTAGCTATCCTTTTTTGGTTAACTATTTTTGGCCAGCCCTTGATAGCTAACCCTTTAGATGTTTTTAATTCTAGCCCCACTGCCATCTTGCCTAGATTTATGTGCTTTGTCCACGTGGAATCAAAACCTTCCTTTCCTTTCATGTCCTACTTAGTTGATTGTATGTGGAGATCCTCATTTATGATTCCGCTACTTGATTGCTTTTAGGAATTTACTGGCTCATACATGTGATCTGTCCTTAGCCTTGATAATAAAAAACTATTATCTCTGGCCTAAAATCCTTAATGTGTGAATGATTTTTCACATTACTATTTTCTCTAACCTTGTTTTCTCTCAGAGTTCTTGGATATCCAGTGTGCAAAGTGGCATTATGGGAGGTGATAGGGTGCGGATGGAGGCAGATAACTACAAAAAATTCCACAAGGATCTGCTTGTTTGGCACATTTGTGTCAAGGGTGGTCTTGCTCCTCTAAGGGAGAGACTTGTGGGCCATGACCCTAATATGTCCACTCAATTTGTTAACTCATGGAAAGATCATCATGTGACTATGGGTGGCATTTCCTTTACAATGGATGAAGAAGTGATTGCATAGGTGACAGGTCTCTAGTGCACTAGTATGAAGCATCTAAAACACACCAAAACCTAGGACAATAAAAGTATGAACAATTTCTTTGTGGGGAATGAAGTGTCGATGAACAACCAGTCAATTTTTGACCGCGAGGACCTCCCTCCACCTTGGAACTTGGTTTTCGTTGCATTGATGAAATATGTGATGTTGGAAGGTAGGTACAAGACCTATTACTTCTACCATTTCCCTTTGTTGAATCACCTCAGGCATAAAGTTTTATTAAGCTTTCCTTTTTTCCTACTTATGGACCTTGAAAATTCTATTGAGAAATGTGTGGAGGTCACTGCTCTGAATCCTAATAACCCTACACTCCTACCTCTTCACCAGGGCCTCATCTTGAGGCTCTACCATTTCTACCTTGCTCTGTATCTGCCTAAATCCATCTCGGTTGTTCGCATTTAAGAGATTGTGATTCCCTCTGCGACCAATTTATCCCCGTCTAAATCTAAAGGCCCTGCTAGGAAAAATCACCTGCCCCTGCTGACTTGCTAAAACCTAAACCCATTGCAAAGAAACTCAAAGGAATTGAGGGAGCGACCCAAACTAACATGGCAGCTAGTTTGTATGATCTCAAGTCCACCCCTGCCAAGACTCCCAGTAAGCCCGCCCTAAAGAGGAAAGGCAAGGAGGAAGGTAAAAGCCTAAAGGAGCCTCTGAGCAAAGGGAAAAATGTGGTGACCAAGGACTCTATGGGGGATATGGTGGTTGCAGAGATAGTGGTTATTGGTTGTGATGCCATCATTAGGCACTCGGGTAGGCTAGCTAAGAATAGGAATAAGGTGCAGGTTAAAGATCTAGATACGGAAGAGGAGTTGTCGAACAACAAAGATAGCAGGGCTGAGGAGGTGTCAAATGGTGAGGAGGAGGAGCTTGCGAGAGGTCCTAGCTCCATCCCTAATTTGGGAAAAAGTTTAGAAGGAGGGTTCTGCCTCTCATTCTTCGAAACCTCTAGTTGTGGAGCAGGCTATTCATAGCAACATTGTTGTTGGTGAGGAGGAGCTCAGTGTGTTGAAAAATAGAATGGACAAACTGGACAAAAAATTATGTGGCTTGACCCGCTTCACGATCAAGTTGGTTCACTGTGTCATGAGTATCATGTCAGCGGTGATGAAGGACGAGATGAACATGAAAAAGACTAAAGACCATCAGGAATGGGTGGGCGATGATGTCTTCCATCTTCTATCTAAGAACTGGGAATATACTAGATAGTTTGTTGCTGGTCTATTGTTCATTTGTGTGTTGTTCTGTTGTGTGTGTTTTTTGGCTTTCTATTTTTTGATGCTTTTATGGACCTGAACTTGATTGGCCCTTGTGGCTCTATGTGAAGGGTACAATTCCCTGTAAATGTTGCTTACTTTATAAAAAAAAACATTGATTTATTATTAAAAAAAAAGAAAATAAAAAATTACAAGGTAATTATCATTTCAACTTCACTTAAAATCCTCCCAAACCCCACCAATTCCTAGAAAAACACCCCTATACCTACCCCAATTTATGCTACAGATAAACCATTACAAACAAATAACTTCACTACCTCTACCAGATAGGCTTACAACCATCAGCCCCTACGTCTGCCAAAAAGTCTTACAAGCATCATCCCCTAATGGACCTATTAACAGGTCAAAAGTTTAGAGTAATATTTGGTCTTCCTTTAGATTACAATCGAAGGACTATTGCAAATTATTTTTTCTTTTCCTTCTTTGATTTCTTCCCCTGAACTATTTGCCAACCGTCCTCCACCCTTGCAGCCTCCTTCTGCCATTCCAATGAGCTGTCACAAGGGCTCTTCTAACTATCGTTCCTATTGCTACAAGCTTACTGACCCTAACCATCAGCCTTTCATTTCCCAACATCTTGCACCTGTGTCCTCACCCCCTCTTTTCTCTCCCTACATTCAGGTGTTGTAGCCCCATTTTTAAAAGTTGACTCCTTTTTATTTCCATTAGAACCAGTATTGTCATTGATCCCAGCTAGAATTTCTTCCTGTGTTGTGACCACCCTAGTTAGTTGTTGATGGACTCCCTACCAACCTGATTCATCAATGTCTTCCTTTCTTGTGTCAGAACTCCTGATACCCATCTCTCCTCTTTGCTGCCTTTCAGTTGGGAACCCACTTGTTTCTCCACCAGTTTATCTACTATATAGCATTAGGGAGTCATGTCTTTCCACCATGAAGGAGATCTGTTTTCTCTATGTCTAGCACACTCAGCAACCACATGCCCAGTTTGATAACAAAATTTGCACCTAAAGGGTACCCCTTCATAGTCCAAGGACTGCACCCAACATCCCTTTGAATTTTTGAGCCGAATCTCCTCTGGTGGCACCTTGGACATATCCATTTCTACCAAGATTCAGGCATAAGTCGAGTGCAAAAGATTTGAAGAACCCTCATCCACCATTAAGAAGCTTCCTAAAGAGTTCCCTACAACTTCCAGGCAAGACTCAAACCAAAACTATAGAGGGAGGTTAGGAAGCCTCACCCAAATAGGAGCCCTTTCAAACACCTCAGTGGCTGGGTTAAAGGTTGGGTGTCATGGCTTCAACATCAAA
>VDFB02086081.1:245673239-245770274 GCA_007258455.2 Sequoia sempervirens
TCCCTCTCTCCCACTCTCTCCCACTCCATCCCTCTCTCCTACTCTCTCCCTCTCCCTCTCCCTCCCTCTCTCTCACTCTATAAACCCTATACACACTATATAAACTCTTTCCCACTCTCTCCCACTCTCCCTCTCTCCCTAAACCCTAAACAATATATCTAAAAGGGAGGTGGAGACTTCAAAGGGATACTATGTATTGAATATATTGTATTATATATTTAATATATATATTATATATCTAGAATATAAATAATATATATTATAGTATATATTATATATAATATATACTATATTATTTTTAATATATAATATATACTATAATATATTTAATAACTTTATAAAATAATATATAGTATATTTATATTTAATAATTTTATAATAGAAAAAATGGTATCCATTCCTAATGGATATCCATTACTAACTCCATTGGATATTGATGTCCTATGGAAAATCAATATGGTGTTGCATAACGAATATCCAATCTAAACAAATATCCATTTTGAGTGGATATCTATTTTGTTGCCTCGTTTTCAAATGGAGACAATGTATTAGATATAATATATAATATAATATATTTCATATATATTATATAATATATAATCTAAAAATTATATGTGAAATATATTATTGTATATTTATATACAATAAATTTATGATATAATAAACAAATATTGATTTATAATGGATATATGTTTCTTTGAGGACTTTATAACCTGAATTATTCCTCATTTTCACGAACCCTACCTCATTTTGGCGATGCAACAGTCGAGCAACGACCTCCAATTATGTTGTTTTTGTATTTTTAAATTTTTTTTTGCTAATTATTGATAAATGTAAGTTTTTTTTGCATTCTTTGTAGATTTATTGAATTTTTTGATTTCCATCTAAACTTTAAAAAAATTTGAAACCCTAGTTAGTGGAAAACAAAAAAATGAAACCTTCATTACTAAAAAAAAGGCATAAAATTGAACCTATCATACTAAACAAACATAAAAGAGAACTTTCATGACCCCATTTCGGTATTTTATTAAACTGTTATACATTCTTGTCTATTTTTCATTCTTCTTTATCACTTATTTTCATGTTTCTTAAATTATTGCTTTGTTTCTTATTTTTATGTTAGTATTTCTTTGCTAAACTATTTGTTTTTTTAATTTTTTAATTGTTTTGACTCTCCTCAGCTCTCAAAATAGAAAGGATCCTTGTTGGAAGTGCTCTAAATTTCCAATTCTTGGTGAATTTGGATCCATTGTTAGTACTAACCAGATAAAACTTGTCCCTGCAACCATAGAGAAATGGGTGAAGTGAATGGGTAATAATCAATGGGCTATGCAGGAGGCTATCATATTGAATCATATACAAATGATAGCCTCTTGCACAACCTATCGATTATTTCCCATTAACTTTTCCCATTTCCTTATGGCTATTGGGACAAGTTGTGTTTAACCATTAGTAACTATGTATACAGATTCACTAAGTATTGGAAATTTTGAGCTTAACACTTCCACATTGCGGCAAGGTAAAAATTTAATGTATTTTTAAATGAGATTTCACATCACTTTAACAATTATTTGTTTTCTATTTACATGCCTTAGACATAAATGAGATTTACACAATTTTTCATTTGTATTCAATTAAGTAATTTATATTGAATGGTTTAAGGAGATTTTAAACATGTATCTTAAATTTTTAAATTACAAATTTAATGCAAGTTCACTTATATCTAAATCATGGATCCATGCCCTCCAGCTCCAACCACTCCACCTCCACCACCTGCACCTAATGGTGCTCACTTTCGATAATAATTCAATGTGAATGTTAGAACCATTTAGGATCAAGTTAACACTATTCAAAATGAAGAATGTGTTCACCCATTATTGAGGCATTTTGCATAAAAAATGCAAACTATTGTTGATGTGGTTAGGTCCATGGAAGTGGACTTATACAAGCATCAACGATGGCTAGAAGAAAGGAGACAGTCCCAACATAAAGAAGAAAACAAAAATAAATGAATAGATGCAACTGAGAGCTACAAAACTTTATTAAGAAAATGATCTTATATTTATAAAAAAATTGATCTTGGATGGATATTTTTAGTGTTGAATTTTTTAATATTTAATAGTATAATGATGAGACAAAAATTTAGTAATAAATATTAAATCATTTATTAATTTAGTGTTTGTTAATGTATAGATTATGCATATATAGTGTTTATTCATGCATCATGGTTGACTGCTGACTTATTTGTTGATCATAATCATTGTATAGATTTCACATGAACAATCTAATTAACATGTATCTTGATTTCTTCTAAGGATTTTGTTTGAAAGTTGCATAATGTTCTTGTTTATTTTCTTGTTTATGTACCATGATTGGAAGATAGTGATTCTTATTCATGATGATTTTATTGTCTTTTACATGAATTATCTAATGAAATGTTATTAAACTTGAAGTTTTTAATGGAATGAACGTTGAATTGTGTTGTAATGGTTTTGTTTGATGGTTGTATCACTTCTTATTCTAGAGCCTATCCCAACATAGGAAAACACTCTTCCTCTCAATTCTCTCCCTCTCCCTCTCCCTCTCCCTCAAGTCTCTCCCTCTCTCCCTCTCTCCCTCTCTCCCTCTCTCCCCCTCTCTCCATCTCTCCCTCTCTCTCTCTATCCCTCCCTCCCTCTCTCCATCTCAACTCTTCGTCTGTCTCTCCTTCTCACACTTAGGTCCCTCCCACCCACTCTCTCTCTCTCAAGTATCTCATAGTTTCCCCTCTCCCTCTCAAGTCTCAATCTCTCCCTAGATCAAGTCTCTCTCTCCCTCCCTCCCTTTCAGATCTCTCTCTCTCTCTCTATCTCTCCTTCTCAAGTCTCTCTCTCTCTCCCTCTTAAGACTTTCTCTCTTTCACTCTCTCCCTCTTACTCTCAAGACCCCCTCTATCTCTCTCAAGTCTCTCTCTCTTGGACTCTCTCCCTCTCTCTCTCCCTCTCAATTATCTTTCTCTTGCTCCATCTCAAGACTCTCTCTCTCCCTCTCCCTTCCTCTCTCCATCTCCCTCTCAAGTCTTTCTCTCTCGCTCTCTCCCTCTCAACTCTCTCTCTCTCTCTCTCTCTCTCTCTCTCTGCCTCCCTCGCTCCCTCCAAACTATATATATATATATATCTCTCTCTCCTTCCCTCTATACCTCCCCTCCCCCCCCTCTCTCTCTCCCTCTCATCTCTCTCTCCCCATCCCTCTTAGGTCTTTCACTCCCACTTCTAAGGTCTTTCTCTATCCCTCTCTCTCAAGTCCCTCCCACTCCCTCTCTTTCTTTCTTGTGAATTGGCCACACATCAATAAATATATAATATATACTATGTATTAAATATATTACATAATATTAATATAATTTATAACTTTTCATATATATACTATATACTATATATAATATATAATATACTATAAAAAATATAGTATACAATATAATATATAATATAATAATACATAATATATAATATATTATATATAATACATAATATTATATATTTATGTATTATAAATACATAATACATATTATATAATATTATGTATTATAAATAATATAAGAAAAATATAACCAACGGATATTTGTCTAATAACATATATCCATCTAGTAATGGATATCAATTTTGAAAAACAAAATGGATATCTTTTTTGGTTTGGTATTACCAAACCCAAACGGATATTGGCTTAGGGTTTGGTTTGGGATTCCCTGACGTAGAAAGTCAACCCAAAAAATGTGCTTTTGAAAATTTGTTTAGTTTTTTGAAGTTTTCCCTTGTGGCTGACGACTTTTTATGACCTGAATTTCATCAAATGAAAAGGGTTTATAGAAAAAATTGTCAGCTTTCCACCAATATAACTTTTATCTTATTTTTAATTAAATAAATAATTATTATTGATTTCCTACCTACATTACATCTAAAGTCCTGATTGATAGGCTGATTGAAAAAATTCTATAGCTTTCAAACTACTTAACATTTTTCAAATCTACAAGATGCACCATATTTTATACTTTGCATACTATAGGATAAAAAGAAAAAATGAATTTCATAATTTTTTGACCAAGTTATGGTGGTCAGACACAGACGTTTTAATAATTCTGAAAAGTTCTAGTAAAAAAATCATAACTAATTATTTACATGGAAAAAAATTACAAAAAAAATTCTGGTACATCCGGACATGTGTCCTCTACTTATATTAAAAAATTTAGAAAAAAAATATTATGTTTTTCTTGTAGCTAGGGTGGTCAGACACACACTTGCTTCTTATATTTTTCCTAAAAATTTAGTACCACTACATTGAAATTTCAAATTTTCTCAAAATAAATTTACTTTTTTCGAAAAAAGGACTACTATCCTAGAAACTACATTCAATTTTCTACAACTTTTTTTCTTACATATTTTTCAAATTATGTTAATAAACCATGCATATTTTTATGTCACGTTCCCTAACTCTGATTTTCTGAATTTTCATCGCCACTTAGAGGCCTAGTTTGGACCCCCATGATCCTGCACATACCCGATAACCAAAGTTAACCATGTTTCATGACTTTGTGTATTTCCATATCCAAAATGTTTTCTTAAACTCCTAAATGCTTCATATCAAATCTCCTAGCCAATTGAGCCTTTAACCTACTAATCTCAACATTACTTTTTCTTTTTATAATCATATCATCAACATAAAACACCATGAAAATGAATAAATAACATTTGAAACTTTTGAAGTAAACACAATGGTCATAATGAATCATAAAATCTTGTCTCACCATTAAGGAATAAAATGTATTGTACCATTGCCTAGATGACCATTTTAAGCCATACAATTTATTCTTTAGTTTACAAACAAATATTCTTTTACAATCTTGAGCAAACCCTTCTAGTTGTTCTATATATATCTCCTCATCCAAATCTCTATGTATTTTTTTAAACATCTAGCTACTCTAACTCAATATTAAGTAAATAAACTAGTAATATTATTTGAATAGAAACGAGCTTAACAACTAGTGAAATTTTTCATTGAAAGCAATACCTTTATTTTGAAAATATCCTTTTATTGTCTTTCTTGCTTTGAAAATTTCAAATTTATCATTAACACCATTCTTTAGTTTGTAGACCCATTTGCAACCAAAAAATTTCCTACACTTTGGGAGTTCTACCAAGTCCCATGTTTTATTCTTCTCCAAGGAATTCATTTCTTCTTCCATTTCCATTTTATATTAAGCATTTTCAATACCATTTGTTGCTTCTTGATAAAAACTAGGTTCCCCCTCATTAGAAAGTAAAACGATAGATAATCTATAATTATCATATCTCTTTAGGAGGATTTCTAACTCGTGTAGATCTCTGTAGAGTTAGTTTTGGTATTTCCAACATTTTTTTTTGCATATTTTATACATCCTCATATTCATTTTTAGAAGCTTCTTTATGCTCCCTATTTTCTAAAGATGGATGATTTTCCAACTAAATTTTTTAATACTGTGGTACTTTTTCTTGTTACATTTCAACTTCTACTATCCTTGATTTTAGAAGAGGAGATTCATCCAATAGTACATCTCAACTAATGATGATTTTATGGGTAATAGGATTACAAAGTCTATATCAATTAAATCCAACACCATTACCAATAAAAAGTATACTTTGATTTGGGGTCTAACTTAGAATGTTGATATTTAGAAATAAGAGAATTTACATCACAACCACATTTTTTTAGATTTGATTAATCACAAGAATGATCCATCCATACCTATTCTGGAATTCTGTAGCCTATTATAATTGATAGTGACTAGTTTACTATGTAGTAAGTTGCAGTGACCACTTCTTCCCACAACTCTTGCTACAACTTGGCATTACTAAGCATGATACTCACTCTCTCTCTAGAAGAGTCTTGTTCATGTGTTCAACAATACCATTTTGATGAGGAGTGAAAACTATGAATTTATACCTTTCAATTCTATCTTCCTTACACTAGTTTTCAATTTTCAAATATGTGAGCTGACCCCTATTATTTGTTATTAAAATATTTATTGACTTTCCAATGTTGTTTTCAACCAAGACTCTAAACTACTTAAAAATACTAAAAATCCAAATTTTCATTTTTAGAATATAGAACCACACCTTTCTAGATTAATCATCTATAAATGAAACAAAATGTGATGATCCTCCAAAATAATTTATAGGGGATGGCCCCCAAACATCCAATGAATATAGTATACAATATTGTTACTTTTATGACTACCTATTTTAGAATTTTGTCTACACTACTTCCAAAAGACACTATACTTGCATAAAATCAAATTTAGAGATTTTAAATATGGGACTTATATTTAATCAAAACCTTTAGTCCTTTCTCATTCATATGACATAGTCTCTAATTCCATAAATGAGTAGATTCATTTACCTTTTCAAATACCACTGATGCTTCACTTATTTCAATACTCCTTTCTTTCTTGTAAAGGTTGCCAATATTTGTAGCCTCTATGACCACCAAAATCTCCTTGGACACCTTCAATACTCTACCTTGACTTCTAAATTTTTAATCTCTAGAATCTAAAATTGTAATGAAATAACTCGCATAATAGAAGAATATGATAGGAAATATGCTACACATTCTTGATAATAAATAAGAATAACAAGCCACTTTGAGGGGGAAAACCTCCAAATATCTCCAATGAGAATAACAAGCCACTTTGAGGGGGAAAACCTCCAAATATCTCCAATGAGAACACAATTCACAATATGATGATGAAATAAGGCTCACTACCTTCTATATATACCTTATTTATGCCTAAAATATTACCAAAGCTAACTTAGATAGCCCTATATAAGCCTTAGATAGACCTAAATAATTAAATAATAATATAACAATGATAAAATTGTTGGTTTAGGTTTTTATTTTTCTAGTGGGTTAATTTATTTTCCCTTAGTCCTAGGTTTTTCCTACACTTTTATTAAGCTTGCTTAGAATAATAAAGTGAGTTTATTAATAGGATATTGATGATTTGTCCCCTTCCCTAAAGGGTGGAACACTTTCCACTTTTGGTGGCATCCTCCACTTTTTGTGGTTGATTCCTATTGGTTGGATTTGCCACCTACATCCTCTCCTTAGTTCTATATAAACTCACTACCTAGCTTGTATTTTCATTTGTTGATCTTCTTGCATCGTTTGCATTGACCTTTTCAACTTGGAAGCTCTTAATGTAATTATATTATATTTACATTGCATATAATCTCTTAGAGTCTTGAATTGCATTCTTTATGTTTTTCTAGTTTATGTAACTTTAATTTTCTCTTAAAAATTTCCTTGGGTTATTCAATATATTTCAAATTTCTAGCATGGTATTAGAGATTTTGTTTTGAGAAACCTAAGTTCATATATTCCTAATTGAGATATTGAGTTTTCTTGTAAGATCTTGTAAATTCCCGTATTCTCTTCTCTTGTGTTTTGAATGATCTAGAGAATCATAAAGGGTTTGTAGAGATCTAATAATCTCTTATATGTAGTGAGATTTAGGTGATTGTAGCATTTATGGTTATACTGATAGCATTTTTAATTGTTCCAACGTGTCTAGGAGGCTCAAAAAAATCAAGAATAGCTCAAATTAATCCAAATTGGAGATCATTTAACAAAGTTGTAAATTGGGGTTTGAAGCTCAGATCTGGTGAATAGGTTTTTCCAAGAACATTTTTCGGCCCAAACGAACCTTGCCATTGCATTCAAGAGGCCGAGGAGACACATTTTGATATAATATATTCCTATGTTTGGAAAAATTTATTTACTAGGAATTTTTTTTTACCTAGGGTGTTGTACAACTGCCCAAGCTACACAGGTATGGTTGCAAAATAAAAAATTTACAAATTTTTTTAATTTGATGGAAATTTTTTATTAATTTTTTTTTTTATAGCATTGAGCACTTAGTGCTCTAAGCACTTAAAGCACTTACAGGGGTTTAAAATCCTGCAACCTTGAAGCCATCGACAGAGCCTTAAAGGATTGTGGCTAAAAAGTTTATGCCGCCTGTGTGATCGAAAATATGTGTGTATTAAAATGAAATAAATACTATTCAAGCACACCAATGAAACTTT
Source organism: Sequoia sempervirens (assembly GCA_007258455.2). Lineage (NCBI taxonomy): Eukaryota > Viridiplantae > Streptophyta > Pinopsida > Cupressales > Cupressaceae > Sequoia > Sequoia sempervirens. The sequence goes on from VDFB02086081.1 coordinate 245,681,336, forward strand.
AAATCAAAGGAAAACTGATTAAACAAAGTAAAGCAAACTCTCAATGCAGCAGCTCCTTTGAAGACGTCCCATTGTCCTCTATCTCCAGTATTTTTGCTAAAGCTCTCCAATTTGTATACTAAGCTCCACAAAATGACTACTAAAGAACGAGATTTAAAAATAAATGCATAATATTCTAAGAATGCCAGATTTTGAAGGTTGATAATGGAGGAATGTTGGTTGCTCAATTCAGCAGCATAATGATATGGTAAAGGTTTGAAGGAGAATGATGGATGAAAGATAGAATATTTTGACAGCATAAGGATGTCTGAAGATTCGATCCAAATGGCTTGTGAAAGGTTAGATTTATAGATTTTCGAAGGAAAAAGCTTAGTTGGAAAAGATCAACGGATGAGATTCAGTCTGGTAAGATGAACGGTATAGGATTTTTGAAAGTCGAGAGAGAGATAGAAGGTTTCCTCTTTTTCATTTTTTCTCATTCAGATCCGAAGGAAAGTTGCCGTTTTGAAGGATGAGTTAAAATGAATTTTCATAATTAAATAAATAAACTTACTTCATTATATGTGAAGATGAGATTAGAAACTCACCTAATTAAATAAGTAATATTTAATTATATGAGAGAGATAGATTTAGAAGGCATTAAATTAAATATTTAAAATATTTAATTTCACTATGAGATGAAGAGGAGGAATATTCCACTTTGAATATAAATATTCAAACTTAGAATAATATGATAATTAAAATAAATAATCGTAATTATTTTATTTAATTAAGAGGAATATAGGAGATGTAAATAATTAAATAAAATTATTTATTTAATTAAGGTAGAAGAATTAGAAAATGAACAATATAAATAAATAATTAAATTTATTTATATGTAGATTGAATTAGAGATTTAACTAAATAACTTGTATTTAATTAATTACCAGACTTATTATAATGTGACCATTTTTACGTGCATACATTTTTCCCCTCTTTGAGATGATGTTCGAGATGATGAGATTTGTGTCGAGTAACATCATTTCAAAGAAGTTAAGGTATGGATAATGGATAATGATATAAAGATAGGATGATGAAATGATGATGCCCCCTCGAGAGGATAGGCGGGTTGAACAAACACGAGTAGGCTCTCGAAATGAAATGATAAAGGGAGGGATAAGACGAATGATGCAAGATAGAAAGTGGATGAAGGAGAGGAATGATACATTATGCTGCAATGAAGGTGAGCCACCATGATGTTTGATATAGCACTAGACGTTATGCACCAAGATATAAGGACCAAGGTGACGATGTGTCTCATGCCCCAGCGTAATACAACCTTGTCTAGACGTATGAGGAAGGAGACTTAGAGCATTAAAGTCCTAATGCACAAAAGGTTTGATATGACCTTAGATGCAAAGGATAATGCAAAAAGCTACTCCAACATACACAAGATATGAATATTAGCTGGAATGATACAGATTTGATACAAATGCAAGATAAAATGATAACACACACAAGAAAGCTTGCAAGCATGCACAAATGATACAAAAACAAACAAGGAATTTCCCCTGTCAAGTTGTAAACCGTTGATTGATTGATTGATTGATGATGATGATAGTGTTATCATTGTTGGGAAGCGATATATCCCTAGAGCAACACAAGGATGATGATAATTGATTAATTGACTTTGATTTGGTTTATGAAAAGATTAGGATCAAGACCAAAGGATGTGATTGGATAATTTGACAAGATTAATTGACATGATTGTTATGGATTAAGGATTGAATTGCATTTGGATTATTGCTTGTATTTTTGTTAGTTATTTCATTTTTTGGATATTTGACATTTTATGATTTTTTTGGGATTTTTGAAATGTTTTGATTTTTTTTTGGACTTTTGAAATGTTTTGATTTTTTTGGACTTTGAAATGTTTTGATTTTTGTATTTTTGACATGTTTTGATTTTATTTTTTTTTTGGATTTTTGAAATGTTTTGATTTTTTTGTATTTTTGAAATGTTTTGATGTTTTTGGATTTTTGAAATGTTTTGAGTAGCCTTTGTGCTAGATACCAATGACAAGGGGAAAACCAAGTCTAGGTGCAAGGAGATAAATGGGATTGATGGATGAAAGGGTGGGTGATGGGATAAGGGATAAAAGGCTCATGATAGATGGGTGGATGGTATGGATGGAAAGGATAAGTCATAGTGAATGAAATGGATGTATGCATCATAATAGAGCAAGGATGTGATTTCCAAAGACCACGTCGCATAGGAATAACATGCCCCATTATAGGTACAAGACTTAGGATTTTTCATGACAAAGCTTATGACAATAGGATAATGATATGATTGTTTGGAAGGATGAAGTATGTCAAGAGATACCCAAGACATGTTTCAACATTTTGCCTCTATATCTTCATCAAGATCAAAAGAAGAAGGGTGGATGAATGGACTCATCATGATAGGTATGTATGATGGCTAAAGATGGTAGGTAGGATGGAAATGATAAGACATGAAAAGGATAGGTTGGATAGATAAGACATTGTGCCCCCAAGTGTAGGTGACATAGAAGATCAACCTACACATGATGCCTATTTGCTAGGTTTTCATCATGGTACTTATCCAGGGTGCCTATTTACCAGGTTTTCACCGTTGGACGAAGGGATTTCTCTTTACTCTTTTTTTTTTTTTGTATTTTTGGATAGGAGAAGGGGAATATGGATAGGAGGGACTCAAGTGTCTAGTTCCGTGAAAGGTGATAGTCCCACTAGATAGATGTCATTGCATGGACCATGTCAAATGTCATTATGCTCATAGATGTTGGTAAGGGATGACATGAAAGGGATGGATTAGGTAGATGGAAAATTATGAAAGGCTTATGCAAGAATGAATTGGGAATAGTGGATGATGATGTGGATTGAATAGGCCTTGTGCAAAAGGATGGATGAAAGGTTTATGCAAAAGCATGGACCATAGGAAGGTGATTGGGAATATATGTAGGATAGTAGTTGAAGGATGGGGAGTGGAGGTATGTGGGATTGTTGTGAAATGGAAGGGAACCATGACCAATGGTTGCACACACTGTGATAAACTTTGAAGCTTTTGATGTGGATGCGGTGTAGGAAGCAATGGAGATGTTTTCTTAGGAGGTGGTGGATGAAGTGTTTTAGGTACCCACATAGACTTAGTATTTCTATGATTTTTATTTTGCTTGTGGGTTTTAGGAATTTGAGACTTTTGAATGGAATGAGAGTGTGGGGTGGAAGTGGAGGGTTGGGATTTTTGTGATGTATATGCCCCATTTGACTTGCTTTCATTTTTTTAGGTACCCAAACCATTTTAGTTTTGGTCTTTACTTTTGGAGGTATGGGCTTATATAGCTTTTTAGATGTATTTTGCTTTGAATTTTTGTATTGATGTCCTAAGGCATGAGAACCCTTAGGATTTTTTACTTTATAGGTAGAGGCATTGAAATTATTTCTTTTGAATCCCATGGGTATGGTGGAATGGGTGGAAGCTTCATGTTTATACAATGTGTGCATTTGTTGGTCATGATTAGGAATGTTAGGGTATTTATGGATAAATGGATAAAAGGATTGGATGGTAGGGATATTAGGTTTTGGAAGAAGTGGAGGTATATTAGATGGAGGAATATTGGGAGTTGGAAGCAATGGTGGTAGAGTGGATGGAGGGAAGTGTATGGTAACATGCTTTTGACATTTATAGGATGACGGTGGTAGAATGACAACATATGTTTTAGGCATATGATAGGCTTTATGATGGAAAGTGGACTTAGGATGCATGGAGGAAGTACCAACGTCTTTAGGTTGTTGTCCTTGGGGTGTATGTCGAAGGCCATAAGAGCATGGAGGGACTTTGACATGGATGGGCTCCAAAATACCTTGTTCATGAAGGTCTAGACCTTTACCTTGGTGGTTCATGTTTTGGAGTGCGCAATGGACTATGGGACTAGGTGTAGGTGAAACACCAGACACAAGTTCCTTATTAGATGGAGAAAATGACGCAAGGGAAAATAATGGTTTTTGTTGTTCTAAGGAGGAACATTCATGAATGAGGGTGGAAAGAACAATAGGATATGATGGAGGACTTGCAATGGGGTCGATAGTGGGTGATGGAGGATCATTGGGATCTTGATTAGCATTGTGTTCACTTAGATTCAAGATATTTGTTTGATCTTCTATGTGTGCTTGGGAGGCATATGTCTCATCAAGGGAAGTGGATGTTTGTGCATCATGGATGGGTGAGGTGGAAAGCTCTTGACCATGGAATGCATAAATTTGGCTAAGAGGATCGTCATTGTCTTCTTGATCATAAAAGGGGTCTTGATCAAAGATGAAAGATTGATCATGAATAGCATTAGGTATGTTATGAATGGAATCAATGGGAGGGTGTTGATCTTTATGTGGATGAGGGGGTAATGTTTTCTCATGTTTAGGATTGTGCTCTTGAAATACCTCATGACTTATTGGAATGGAGGTGGAAGGGGATGACACTTGAATTGGATCAAGGGATTGTGGATGACATGGTTGGCTTGAAGGACTTGGCATGATGTTTGATGACTCTTTTGTATGTTCAAGAATATCAGTTGGATGACATGGTGATGTTTGATTCCTTGCTAGTAGCCCTTGGGTCACATCCTTTGTAGGTGTATGGGTGGAAGGTGTGGGCTTAGGGTTTTGGTTTTGATTGGATGATGGTAAGGGTGCATGAACTAGATTGGTGTTCCCCTTGTCGAAGGTGGCATTAAGACTTGAGGAAGTTTGGCCTTGTTGCAAGGTAGAAATTAGGTTCACATGTGTTTGTTGCGATGCGGCTTGATAGGTTGATGTGGCATTCACATATGAAGAAGTGGATGAATTAGATTGGTATGAGGTGGAAGGGTGATAATGAATGGATAGGGGATGATGTGGTGGTTGTTGGATTTGACAAGTGGAAATGAATTGATTGGCTTGAGCTAGGAGGTGTTGTATTTGAGGTGATTTAATTTGTTGAAAATTTTGGAAGAGGGTTTGAAGGCTTTGTATGGTTTGGTGGTCTAGGGGTTGGGGTATTTGGTGAAGTGTCTGAAGGAGGTTTTGAAGTTGGGATGCTAGGACTTTGTTTTCGATTGTGGGCATGGTGTCACACATGTGTGTAAGTTCTTGCATATCGATTTGTTCCTCAAAGTATGCAACATAGTTCATGTCATCATTAGAGGTGGTAGGAGAAGCCCCTTGAAGTCTGATTCTATGTTCTAGTTTAGTTTCATGATTTGATCTAGAGAAAGGGACTCCTTGAATGGTGATCTCGGGCTTAGGTTTTGTCTCATGATTTGGCCTAGAGGGATAGCCCCCTTGGATTAGGATTGGGCTTGTTTATGATTATGACCATTTTGACAAGTAGTGAGTAGGACTAGGTTGGTGATGGTGATGATGTGGAATGATTAGATTGGATGACTTGATTGATTAGGATGAAATGGATAGGATGTGAATGTGTTGGAAGAATGTGTAAAGTGACTTGTCTTTATGTGTTTGGCGTTTAGCTTGATTTGGCAATGTTTAAATGAATGATCACACATGCACACACATGAATCACACACGCAAGACACATAAGCAAGTTTGAATTTATGAATTTATGAATGTGATTATTAAGCACACATTTGAAGAAGACACATCAACAAGCCCTATGACTAGTCAAGTGGGTATGGCCAATTAGGTTTCAAACTAGTTTGAACAAGGTTGACTAAGGATGATTTGAAAGCAAAATCCTATCACACAACCAGGAGAAAGGGGTAACCCACCCTTCACCTTCACTTCCCAAAGGTATAAAGTTCTTTGGGGCTTAGCCAAGAGTAACAAAATTTTTAACTCCCAAACAAGCGTGTCTTTCGATTCACACTTCAATTGAGGTCGTCCCCAAGGGTGATGAAATTCCCTAGTAGGCCTCCTATGAAGGGTTTGACAAAATCAAATCAAGTGAGGTGTTTTTGATCACACATGCACTTGATTCACACTCACAATGATTAATTTCCCTTAGATTAGAAATGAAACGTGTGTAAAAAAGTTCAAACACTTGTTCTTTTTAGATCCCAAATCAAAATGTGATGGAAGACAGTGGTGAACTTTAGACCCAATTTTCAATATGTGATTGAAGACAATATTCATTTTTAAGAGCCCAAATCCAAATGTGTTTGCAAACAAGGATTAATTTTATACCCCAAATTGAAATGTGTGACAAACAAGATTAAGAGATGAAGGATGAAACGAGTGCACCTGGTTATTTTCGCTTTCCAAATTGATGTTGTGACTGATTCCAACACTTTTCTAGCTCCGTATGATTCACCAACAAGTCACCAAGACAAGAAGAAACACATGCATGCAAGCAAAAGTGTGATTAAATCCCAAAACAAGCAATTTTTTTTCAAATATGTGAGAATTTGAAAGCTTTAAATCTGTCAAATCTAATAAAAACTTACACCATTAGATATCTTATGAAATTCTACCCCATTTCAAAAAGAAAAGCTCTGAAAAAGACCAAAAAATGACCAAGATACAGCCATTTTAAGATTTCCTATGAAATGTTGCCTGTATGTGCTAAAACACAATCTAGAATGCTAAATAAGCCCCAGATGCGCCAGAATAGACCCCCGATGCGTGTTAGAAAATTTTTAGAATGCTAAATAAGCCCAGATGCGCTAGAACATACCCCAGATGCGCTAGAAAAAGTCCCAGATGCGCCAAAAAAATAATTTTTTTTACAAATTTTTAATGGAAAGGTATATGCGCCATTCTTTACCGTATATGCGCCGGAACAGTCCCTGGATGCGCCGAAACAGAAACTGGATGAGCCGAAATAGTGACTATATGCGCCAAAATAGTGACTATATGCGCTCCAGAATCCTACAAAACAAAAGTCAGAAAACCCTGTATGCGCCGCAGAAAATGTCGAATGCGCGTAAACGCCAAATTTTTCTAAAAAGTCGATTCTAGAACGCGGAAACTGTCAACAGAAACTCACAAAAAATGTTAAATTCGTGGGTTTGAGCCCCACGGTGGGCGCCAAAAATGTGTGATCAAAAATATGTGCGTATTAAAATGAAATAAATACTATTCAAGCACACCAATGAAACTTTAAATCAAAGCAAAAGTGATTAAACAAAGTAAAGCAAACTCTCAATGCAGTAGCTCCTTTGAAGACGTCCCATTGTCCTCTATCTCCAGTATTTTTGCTAAAGCTCCCCGATTTGTATACTAAGCTCCACAAAATGACTACTAAAGAACGAGATTTAAAAATAAATGCATAATATACTAAGAATGCCAGATTTTGAAGGTTGATAATGGAGGAATGTTGGTTGCTCAATTTAGCAGCATAACGATATGGTAAAGGTTTGAAGGAGAATGATGGATGAAAGATAGAATATTTTGACAGCATAAGGATGTCTGAAGATTCGATCCAAATGGCTTGTGAAAGGTTAGATTTATAGATTTTCGAAGGCAAAAGCTTAGTTGGCAAAGATCAACGGATGAGATTTAGTCTGGTAAGATGAACGGTATAGGATTTTCGAAAGTCGAGAGAGAGATAGAAGGTTTCCTCTTTTTCATTTTTTCTCATTCAGATCCGAAGGAAAGTTGTCGTTTTGAAGGATGAGTTAAAATGAATTTTCATAATTAAATAACTAAACTTACTTCATTATATGTGAAGATGAGATTAGAAACTCACCTAATTAAATAAGTAATATTTAATTATATGAGAGAGATAGATTTAGAAGGCATTAAATTAAATATTTAAAATATTTAATTTAACTATGAGATGAAGAGGAGGAATATTCCACTTTGAATATAAATATTCAAACTTAGAATAATATGATAATTAAAATAAATAATCGTAATTATTTTATTTAATTAAGAGGAATATAGGAGATGCAAATAATTAAATAAAATTATTTATTTAATTAAGGTAGAAGAATTAGAAAATGAACAATATAAATAAATAATTAAACTTATTTATATGTAGATTGAATTAGAGATTTAACTAAATAACTTGTATTTAATTAATTACCAGACTTATTATAATGTGACCATTTTTACGTGCATACACTGCCTACATCAAGCAGGAATTAAAGAAACTACCAACATTTTTCATGGTTGTCGATTTCAAAACAGTAACCGCTAGGTAAACAACACATATGACTAGAGCCAAAACCACTAGCAGTTAAGTTAAAACCACCACTAGTGCTCCACTCCTACACCAACCAAGTGCCACCTTCGCTTAGCTATGCCACTCGAGAGTCACCAGAGGGCCACCATGGCCCTCCAATAGGCCAAATTGGGATTTTTTTTCAATTTTGCATAACTTTTGCTTTGGGTGTCTATTTTTTGAAAACAAGATATCAACGAAAAGCTGGAGATGAGAAATTTCTATCCATGGAGGTATTGCAATGATTTTTTTTCCATTTTGTACTTGATATTTTAGATTGAATCTATTTGTTGATAATTTCTTCACCAAGACATAACTTTTTCCCCGATGTTCTGATTTTTAGAAACAAATAGGAGTTGGAAAAGTATTGAAGAGCACTACACAACTATAAGGCTAATTTTTCTACATTTTGTCTCAAGTTCATTTTGTATCAAATTTTTTAATTTTAGCCATTTTGAGCCTATTGAGCATTGTATCTTAGAAAAGACTGTAAACACACAAAACTATAAAGTGCCAACCTTATAATATTTTGGGGGGGTAATTTTTTATACTAGTGAAAAGGGTGGGGGCATTCTTGGCATTCTTGTGTTCACTTTATTTTTGTATTTCCTTTAGTACTTTTTTATCATGAGTTCAACAACAGTTCCCACTCTAACTGTATACAACTATTTTCAATGGAAATCATGAATGAATGTGTATAGGAGTGAATTTGCACCCCTTGAGTAAATTCCCCTTTTGCAAACCCCCACCTTAGAAAATCAAATCTAAAGGCTAAATTCCACATCACCCATTTGAAATGCATCCACTTGGCGTGTGTTTTGTGTGTTGGTGGGGGAATTTTCGTTAGGGATGTGAGCGTAGTTCTCAAACGTCTGTGTGGCACACTGCCATCCCTAACAGATTCCTACCCCTAGAGTCTGTAGGGACATGACACTCCTCATTGGGGATGATTTGTAACACCTATGTGTGACCAATCAACCAAAAAATGACTCATTTTGGTCTTCAAATGCATACATTTCACTATCACTTGATCTTCTTAGGAATTCTACAATCTCTCTAGCAATTTCACTCCATTTTTATTCACACTTTAGGATCTCTTGAGCATAATCTTGAGCATTATACTAGCATTTTCACAACTCCATTGAGCATTGCAGCAGGTGGTTACTCCATCAACTTCATCCTTGCACATGTTTCTCTACCATAGAAGTTGCGAGCTTGGAGCCTTGCAAGGCCCCCCTTCATCACCGCTATGGTTGTGATGACTTTTCCAAGTTCGTTACATTGCATTCTACCTTCATTGGCCTTGAGTTCCTTTGCGCGAAGGTGGTATTGCATCACTTTACTTTTTCATTGTGACTTGATAAAGCATGTTTATATCTTTTGTAGTGTTCAGTGCATTCATTTCCATTTCCTTTATCATACTTTCTACTACATGGCTTTCCTATTTGTCTGTGGAGGTGGAAACACCAAAGCAGGGGTTTGATTGAGGCAAACCCCTATACATCCCCTACATTTTTCCCTCTTGCTTGTGTGTAGGGGAACGTGTGTATGGAGCTCATTGGTGAACTGGTGCTTTAGTGAGTTCATATTCATTACCCTTGTCTTTATCTATTTACTTTATCATTTACACACTTACTTTTTGTACTTCATCATTCTGTTCATTTTGTTAAAGTTAGTTAGTTAGGCTATTAGTAGGCTTCGAGTGCTTTTCTTACTACATTTTACATTTTTTGGCCATACGAATGCCAGCACACCAGAGAGATGTTACTGCATCGTGCTATCATCCTAGACCCACGCTGCCATCCTCAAATAGAGAGCTATTTGAGGTGTAGTTTGAACTCTAGAAATCGGCTTGTCTAGCCACAATCAGATTTTTAGATCTATAGAGTGACATAAGCACTTGAGAGTGCTCTGCATTCTCAATCCTCAGCCCAAAACACTTGTTAGCTTGAGGTAATTTAGAGAATCCCTCCGCTCTCAACTCTCCATGACTTGGATCCTTGGTTTGGCTGGTCCCCCTCTCTTACATTTTTGGTGAACTCGACACATTTTTGGTGAACCCGACGTGAACCATTTTGGTTCCATTTAGTAGTGCTAAAGGGTCCTTTCCTCACCTAGGAGCATTGTAGGTGTGAGTGTTGTGAGGACTTTTTAATTACAACCCAACCTGTGATGCCTAATAGGTGTAGTTGGAAGGTTTCATAAGCATTGTAGGATAAATCTTTAGTTGGGTCACTATCCAATTGTGAACCTTTGGGGGCTCAACAAGAGTGTTGTTTAGTGTACATAGTGGATTCCTTTCTATATCTACCTATCCCCTCTGTACAACCTGCAAGTAGTGCTTTGAGTATAAGCTTCACTTCACAAGACCTGCTGATGGGTTTTAATAAAGAGCCATCTCCTCTTTACATCCCTGAATGAGTTGACAGAAACACTATGACATGCGTTCTTGTTGACCCAACGTGCTAGGTGAATATGATAATTGAGGATATTATGTTAGTCATTTTCTTGCATAAAGATGGGTACGATGCACCTGAAAGTACCATCCGTACACAACATAATTTTTGTACCTCCCCTTGGTAGCATCACCTTGTTGGTCTTTGTTGGACCTAAGCCAATAAACTTTCTTTTTGACATAATCTTAGGGTCTGAGCTCTTCAGAGTGAAATTGGATATTCCCTTGTTAGTCACTATGAATGCATCTCCCTCAATTGTAGATAAATGTCTAAAGTTTATCCATGAGGGTTTAGAGCACTTAATCCATGACACCAGCTATAAACCACTGGTTGTGCATGGAAACTATTTTTTAGACCACTTTTGGCCTTCACCCGTTGGTTCACTTCCACCTAGGATGGACCTCTTGTGCTAGACCTATGAGAAGTATAAGAAAGGGCACTTAATTCCTAAGGTGAGGTACCCTCTATCTCCCTATGTTGTCTCACATAGGGCTTGTTTGAAAGCTTATAGTGATGTTGCACTGGCATGTAGAAGGGAAGAAGAGAAGTGCTCTTGAGGTATCTCTTCCTCCTCTTTCATTGTCTATCCTGATGCTTCCTTTCATCCTATTGTGGCATCATCGGATTTTTCTCTACATTTGTGAGACAACCCTATAATTCCCACTTGGAAAATCCCAAGTTCCCTGCATTCAAACTTCATGTTCTACCCATGGTGCCTAGGCTCATTCGATATGGTAGAAGGAAATGTCCTCAGGGAGAATCCTCTATATCTTGATCTCCATAGCCTCCTACTGCTCCTGCTCCTAAAGTAGTGAATGGGAAGAGACCTGCCATTGAGGTGCTAGCTAACTCCTCTCGTTGTCTCTCAACCTCTTCCTCTTGCTTCCATCTAGGAGTTTTTCCCTCCACTGGAGGCAGCTGTGATGGACACTCCTATGGTTGAGCAGGATCCTTCTGTTCCATCCCATCTTTTTTCCTATAGCTCTAGGAGTCATAGGAACTACCTTGCACATGAGAGAAAATGTTGGTGAAAGGATCTAGTGGCTAAGTAGGCCGATTTGTAGAGGAAGGAAGGGGAATCGACCGCCCCTATTTCAAGGGCTCCTATTGTGTCCTCCTCTCTCATCCCCTCTTCTTTTGTTTAATTGAATTTGGTTCTGCTTCTTGCTCCTATTGTGAGCATGAGCACCCATGACCCTAAAAAGGTATAGGTGTTCATTTCTCCTTTGGTAGAGCCACCTCTTTTGATGTCCCTCCCAAACATCCCACCATTCTGAAAAATCATGGACATGTCAAACACCTCAATGGTGTCCATCATGGTTTTCTCCTCCTCCTCTGCACCTCTCACCTCATTCATGGGAAGTTCACATCCTTTGACAAAACAAAAGGTGGAGGTTGTCCCTTCCAATAATGGGGGGCGTATTAGGAGTCCACCTTCTTTGGAGGGTGGTCTTGTGCTAGTGTGCGCCATCCTAGTGACAGAGCAAGTGTTGACTTCCCCTGAGTTCTTCACTAATCCCAAGTTGCTCGTTGAGCCTAGTAGTGAATCTCAGGCACCACCTTCCCCATCCATTGAGATAACACATGGAACTCCCATGAAGTGCATGTTTAACTCCTTGGATGAGGTCCTAGTCTTGTTAGTGATCTTCACAAAATTGCTAACCATTGCTTCACAAGAGCCAAGTGGAGAAGACCTTGTAGGGCCTTCTTCCTTGGCCCTTATTGCAGGAGGGTCACAAGGTTCCCCCCTTAATATTCCACCACTGCAATCTCATCCTCCTTCCCCATATAATAATCTAGATTGGGAAGAAGATGACCTCTTGGTCAATGAGTGTTAGTGGGATGCCTCTTCTTTACTTTTAGATTAGGTGTGTTTTTTTTGTGATGTGTTCCCCAGTGCTTTCGTTATGTGTTCTTGGATGACCCTTTTCACCCTTGTAGGTGCTTAGATATAGGAGTGATAATGTGTCATAAAATTCCTCTATTATGTGTATTGATTTTTGGAAAATTGGGGATGATGTAAAGTGTTGGGGGCATTTAGGCTTCCCTTCCATGTTGACCCATTTTTTTATTTTTATTTTGTCTTCTCGTGCATTCTTCATATGGTCTGATATAGTAGGGAGTTGATGAAAATTCATCTATAGAATATTATTATACTTATATATATTTATGAGCAACTCTAACCCCAAAATATCAGATCACCCCTGTGTCCTTTGTCTGTGATATTATTTCATTTTACAGCTTCATTATCTTTCTCTTCTTTGCTTGAGTTGTGATGTTGTGGTTCCTATGTGTTGTCCCTCGTGTGTGTGACAACATTACCATGGTGAAATTTCACTATGTCCCATGGGCCACAACATCACTTTTTCATTCTTTCTTTTCTCTCCTTAGGATGTTGTGTGCCTCTATGTTCAACACACACCACCCTAAGGGGGGGGATACCACATTAAATTTGATTTTTAGAAAATGTATTCGTCGCCAACAAATATTTCCTCAAAAATCTTTGCAAACTTTTTCAAAAATCACATACTCAACTAGGAGCCCCTAGCGAAGTGTTTTCCTTCATCATGGGTTTTCAAAGAAAGAGCTTGAAGAACTTTCCTCCGAGGAGGGAAAATTTTTTCCTGTGGGAGAAGCCTCAACCTTCCCCTCATGAGGAGGAATTTTCTTCCTTTCAAATTCCTTGATGAAGTGAACATGTTTCAAAAGGATTCCTTAATGTTGAATTGATTTGTGAAAAACATTCTTACACTTTCAAACAACACATCCCTTGAGAGTGGACCCCTCTTCTTTTGAAGTGTTCCTGAGGGACCCCTTTGAAAGCCTTACAATTTGTTGATTGTCTATGTGACTATCTTCTTGTTTTCTTGCATGACTTCTTTTTGTTTTTTGACATGTTTTATCTATGGATTAACATGTTTGTTTACATGTGCACCTATGAAGTTGCTTTCCAGTCCAATTATGTGGAGTCCCCATTACATCGGGCTTCCTTCGTAAGAGAGTACTTGGGGGAATGCCTTCTTTGTAGGTCAAAGGACCTGTGAAACACTTGCATCTTATAGTATTTTTCCATCATTGATTCATAGGCCTTCAGTGTACTTTGTGCAACTTCATAGTTCCACGGAGCTACAATGTCCTTTTGTTCAAACCTCATCAAGAGAGAGTACATGTGGAGCCCTTTTCTTTCCCTACACTTTTGAGTTTTCTAGATTGTGGTTTGCTTCCTCGATGGTTCAAGTATACATTTCTAACTCTTTGATCTACTTTACCGAATTCTCATTGATATTCATGCTCGCTAAAGTGGGGAGAAAATGTATAGGAGTGAATTTGCACCCCTTGTGTAAATTCCCCTTTTGCAAACCCCCACATTAGAAAATCAAATTTGAAGGAGAAATTCCACATGACCCATCCAAAATGTATCCACTTGGTATTTTTTTGTGTGTCGGTGGGAGAATTTTCATTACCAATGTGAGCACAATGCGCGGACATCTGTGTGGTGCACTATTTTCCTTGACAGATTCCTACCCCTAGAGTCCGTAGGGACATTACACTCCTCATTAGGGACAATATATAACGCCTCTATATGACCAACCGACCCAAAATTGGCTTCTTTTGGTCTTCAAATGTATACATTTCACTATCACTTGATCTTTTTAGCAATCCTAAAATCTCTTTAGCAATTTCATTCCATTTTTCTTCACACTTTTGGATTTATTGAGCATACTCTTGAGCATTCTACTAGCATTTTCATAACTCCATTGAGCATTGTAGCATGTGTTTACTTCATCAACTTCATCCTTGCACTTATTTTTGTACAATAGAAGTTTTGAGCTTGGAGTCTTGTGAAACCTCCCTTCGTCACTGCTGCAGTTGTGGTGACTTCGCTAAGTTCATTACCTTGCATTCTCCCTTCATAGGACTTAAGTTCCTTTGGGTGGAGGTGGTATTGCATTACTTTACTTGAACGCATTATGATTTGATATAGTAGCTTTGTATCTTTTGTAGTGTTTAGTGCATTCATTTCCATTTCATTTATCATACTTTCCACTTCATGTATTTTCTGATTGTCCATGGAGGTGGAAACACCAAAGTGGGGATTTGACTGAGGAAAACCCCTATACAGCCCTAAGATTTTTCCCTCTTGCTTGTGTGTATGTGAATGTGTGTGTGGAGCTCACTGGCGAACTAGCGCTTTAGTGAGTTGATATTCATCTCCCTTGTCTTTATCTATTTACTTTATCATTTACGCGCTTACTTTTCATACTTAATCATTTTGTTCATTTTGTTAAAGTTAGTTAGTTAGGATGTTAGTAGGATTCTAGTTCTTTTCCTACTAAATTTTACGTTTTCTAGCCATACGGACACCAGTGCATCAAAGAGATGTTAGTGTGTCATGATGTCATCCCAGAACCGCATTGCCATCCTCAGATGGAGAGTTGTTTGAGGTGTAGTTTGAACTCCAGAAACTAGCTCATCTATCCCCAATCATATTTTTGGATCTGTAGAGTGACATAAGCACTTGAGAGTGCTCTTCATTCTTGATCCTCATCCCAAACAACCTTTAGCTTTACATAAGTTAGGGAAGCCCTCCACTCTCAGGTCTTTGTGACCTAGAGCCTTGGTGTGGTTGGTCTCCCTCTCTTATAGTAAGAAGTCTTGGTTTTCATAGAATAACAATGGGACTAGAACTAAACCAGCTAAAGATGAAAATCCTGAGTGGTTTAAAAAATGTGATAAAGCATATCGAGCATTATTTTTTTCTGTATCTCTTTATTTTCTCTTTCATATTGAATCTTTGAATACTCCAAATGAAATATGGAAAAAAATAGAATCCCTTTTTGGCACTAAAGATTCTATGAGGGGTCACATGTTGGAGAATGAACTAATTAGTTTAAATCCAGGAAACTTCAACACAATTTAGGATTTCTTCACCAAATTGAAATCACTAAGGCTACAACTACAACGATGTGGAATTGATAAGAAAGATAAAAAAATTGATTCTAGGTATTCTCTTAAAGCTAAGTTCTGAATATTCAACATTTATTTCTACCTTCTATTCTACTAAGGAAACACTTGCGTCTCAATTCAAAATATCATCTTTGGATGGTTTTTCTACTTCTATCACATGGATTAGGATAAGCTAATTCATATGGGAACTCTTAAGTCTTCTATGTCACATGTCTTGGCTACCAACCTTGACACAAATGAACAAAGAGGAAAAAGTAGTAATAAGGATAAAAAACAAAAGAATAGCAAAGAGAAGAAGAACCAAAAATTAGCTACTAAAAAAGCAAGTAATGAGACCTCATCTTCAAAAGGTGACAAGCCCAAGAAAGAGAAGGTCAAATGTTCCTATTGTAAGAAACCCAGTCATGATGAGAACAAATTTTTGAAGAAACAAGTTGATCACTTAACACACATTTTTGAGAAGAATAATCTCAGTGTTCCTGATTCCATCAAACAAAGTTTAGAAGAGGGTTCTCACAAGGCTAAAGAAAATAGCAAGGGGAAAGGAAAGGAAAGGCCCTTGTTATCCACCATCCACATGGGTTCTTGATTTGGGTGTTTCACACCACATGGCTTCAACTAAGAACAAACTTGAATCTTTGGAGCCATGTTTTTTGCCTTCCATTTTTATGGGTGATGACACTCCAATTATGGTGTGTGGGAGAGGCTCTATTGATATGGGGATGTCACATTTTAGGATTTTCTTTGTGTGCCCTTATTATCAACTAATTTCCTATCGATCTACCAAATCACTCACATAGGTATAGGCAAGTGAGTTGAGTTTACTCCTACGTAAGTGGTGATTTATGAGATGTGCAATGATTCTATAGTTGTAGTTGGGAGGCCAGATCATTTGTCTTGGATTTATTTTTTCTCTCACTTTATTCATGATCCACCTTTTATTGTTCTAATCACTCATTCAAATGATGTGAGTAATTTGTGGCATCAATAGTTTGACCACTTAAACTATTGCTACATACAACAACTTAACCAATAGTACATGGTTACAAGATTCCCTATAGTTCACTTTTCTAAAGGTGATTTTCATGGTTGCATTCTTGGAAAGAATCCTAAAGATAAATTTGACAAAGGAAAAGCTTAGAGAGCCTCACATCTTTTAGAGTTGGTACATAGTGATTTGGTAGGGCCATTTTCACATCCATCTTTTATTATATCCTAATATGTTTTGACATTCATTGATGATTTTTCCAGGTACACCATTTTGTACTTTGTCAAACAAAAGTCTGAACTCTTTGATTCATTTTTGGAGTATAAGGCTTTTGTAGAGAAAAAAACTAGAAAATCTATCAAAGTTTTGTGTACAAATATGGGGGGAATATGTCAACCATAGGTTTATGTGGTATTGTGCTTCAAAGGGAATGTTGATTTGCAACATACAATCCATTACAGTCCTCAGTAGAATGGAGTTACAAAAAAAAAAATTGGTCCTTGAAAGAGATGGCTAATTGTATGATTCACTCCAAGTGTTTGAAACCACCTTTCTAGGTAGAATCCATTAACTATGCGTGTTATATCTAAAACAATGTTCCTCACAAATTTGTGAAGGAGGTAACTCCTTTTTAGGCTTGGTCCAATCAAAAATTGTTAGTTAAGCACTTTCAAGTGTTTTACTCTAGTGCATGGGCCCACATTCTAGTAGAGAAACACAAGGCTATGGATCCATAGAGAAATCCTTGCATATTTTTTGGTTACCCAAATGATGGAAAAGGCTACAGGCTTCTTCATCCTACCACACATGAATTGTTCATCATATAGGTGTTATAACAAAAGGTTAAAAATGATGTGGAAAATGTCAATGTAAGTATTGATGAAAAAGTACAATCTACCAAGGCTCTGGAAGAATAAGATAATGAAGATCTAATCTATAATAGTGATGAAGACTCAAAAAAAAAATGAATCTAAGAATATATTTACAAAGACTCTGGCTAAGTATATTTAGAAGAACCATTTTGAAGATCAAATCATAGGAGATAAACACTATGGATTTTAGATCGAGAGAAGAATTGAGAAAGAAAATGAACAGGTACACTTTGCCTTATCAAAAACTGAACCTAGTTCTTATACTAAGGCAAGAAAAGAGAAAGGTTGGGTAGATGCTATGGAAGAAGAATTAACTTAGATAAAGAAGAATGAAAATTGGGAGTTGGTTTCGATAACTAGAGAAAAAAAATGTTGTTTGTACAAAATGGTTCTTTATAAATAAATTGAATGAATATGGAAAAGTGATCCAAAAAAAGGAAAGACTTGTATGCAAAGTATATGCTCAAGTAGAGGGAATTGAATTTGAGGAGACATTTTCTCTAATAGCAAGGTTAGAAGCAATCCAAAAAAAAAAATTCCTTATCAACATTCAGGTATTTCAAGGTATATCAGATGAATGTCAAATTTGTATTTTTGAGTGGGGATTTAGATGAGGAAGTCTACATTGAACAACCAAAAGGATTTCAATGTTGAGATAAACTAAATTTTGTGTGCGGGCTAAAGAAGGCTCTTTATAGACTCAAACAGGCTCCTAGAGCATGGTATTTTAGATTGGATAGATATCTACAACAATAGAGTTTTAGGAGAGGTAGTGCAAGTAGAAACCTATACATAAAACAAAAGGTGATCAATTATTTATTGTTGTTGGTTATGTCGATGACATTATCTTTGGTGGTAGAAATGCTACTATGTGCAAAAGGTTACGATATGCAATACAAAATAAGTTTAAAATTTCAATGCTTAGTGAATTGTCTTTCTTTCTTTGTTTATAGATTTCTCAATTAGATAAAGGCATATCCATTTCTAAGAACAAGTACATAAAATAAGTGTTGAGAAATTTTAAAATGGAAGTATGCAAATCAGTGAGTACACCTATGGTTACTAGGTGTAAATTGAGTAAGGATGATGAATCTTCTCTAGAAAATTAGAGTTTGTATAGATCAATGATTAATATTTTGTTGTATGTAATTGTATCCAGACTAGACATAATGCAAGTAGTATGTATGGTAGCTAGATTTTAGGCAACACCTAAGGAAACCTATGTTAAGTAAGTAAAAAGGATATTCAAATACTTGAAGGATACAATAGATTTTGGTTTATGGTATCCTAAGAGTAAAAACTTCACTTTAATTGCATACACAGATGTAGATTGGGCCAAAAAAAAAAATTACCAAAAGAGTACAAGTGGTGGAGCTTTCTTTCTTGGTGATAATATTGTATCCTGGTTAAGAAAGAAGCATGATTCAATATATTTATCTACAACAAAATCATAGTACATTGCAACAACTTCATGTTTTTGCACTCATATTATGGATGGGTAATGGAATAAATTTTCACCCCTAGGAAAATTCCCCATTTCATCACCCCTGCCTTAGAAAATGTAAATACGATGATGAAAATTCCACCTCCACCACCTTTTTCCATCCACCTGGCCATGTCATTTTGCATTAGTGGAGGAATCTTTGTCCGGGACGTGCGTGCACCACGCGGACGCCCGCACACTACAATGTTGTCCTGATAGGGTTCTTGTCTTTGGAATCTATAGAGGCATTGCATTTCCCTATTGGTGGTGAAGGGTAACGTCTCCTACCTCCTTGATTGATGAAAAAAGGTTATTTTCCCCTCTTTTGCATTAAAATGCTCTAACTTCTCATTCCTTCATTCCTTCCTGGATTGATTCACTCTCCTTTCCAATATCAAGCTTCTTCTTCACTCTCTACACACTCTTAGCTCCATTCTCTCACTCCTAAGCTTCTACATGTTGAAAATGGAGGTAATTATGTAGCTTAATACTTTGTCAAATTATGATATTGTAGATCTTAATAAGTGTTCTTGGTTACAATTTTTGTGTGGATGATTTTATGTTTAGATTCATTTTACCATTTGTAGAAGTAGACAAAAGATTGTAGAAGAATAAGACTAGAAGATAGAAGTGACACATCATATACCATGGAGAAACTATATTAGGAAAAAGCTCCAACACCAGAATCAACAGTGCTTGTATTATTTAACCTTAGAATAAGATTACAATAATTTTTTATCAATCCTTTCTTGAGATGCTTCATTCTCCTTCAACAAATTTTCTTCACAACTTGCAATAAAATTTTATAGAACTCTCTTCAACTTGCTGCAATTAATAGACAATTGTGAACATTGTAAACTTCAAAGAGTTGAAAATTACAAGAGGATAAATTTCCTCACAAATATCTACGCCATCCTTGTGCAAGTAGAGTTCTTTCGTGAAAAATAGTGTCAAACCAAGTGCTTCATCAATTTAGGCATCCCAAATTGAAGACTTAACTCAACATTGATTACGAAGATATCTTGTAAGCTTCTCCTCAAAGTTGGTGCCCAAGAATGGGCCCACTTAACTCAACCTTATAAAATATCTTCTCATGCAAATTTTTTAACTCCAAGATGCCAATTTGGGTTCCCAAGGTGGGCCCAAGTCAATCTCTATTAACTAAAACATATCTCTCCATCAAATCATGCAAATAGGATGCATGATTGATCATCCCCACTTAATTGAATGTATCACCTGTTATTAGTCATGCAACTCAATTCATTAGTCATGCATTCCAAGTCAACTGAAGTCAACTAGAATTCAACTAAAACTAACAACATGCAACTGAAGATAGTTGAACCATAACTGAACTAAACTAAACTAAACTAAACTAAACTAAACTAAACTAAACTGAACTAAACTGATACTGAACTAAACTAAACTAAACTAAATTGAACTAAACTAAACTAAACTAAACTAAACTAAACTAAACTAAACTAAACTAAACTAAACTAAACTCCATGCATCTAAACATCAATCCCTATCTTCTATGATCTTTACATGCATTACAAAAGTTAGAAATGTCAATTTACATGTTCATTTCATTCAAATTTAATCTCTTTCTAATCCTAGTGTTGGGGAACACTTTCCAAGGACTTAGGAGATACATGAAATAATGTTTAGGATTGTAATTAAATGACATCCTATTTCCAACATTCTCCCTCTTGACATTATACATTGCTATTATTCTAAACAAGGAATGATTATTATAAATCAAGTACATGACTCAAGGCCAGTGGCCTTCTTGCACCAAGAGAACTGATCTGTAGGAATTGGTTTCATAAGATAATCTGTAACATTGATCAAAGTTTCAACTTTCTCAATCAATACCTTCCCACTCTCAACCATTTCTCACACAAAGTGATATTGAACATCAACATGCTTAGTACGAGCATGATACATAGGATTTTTGGCTAAACAAATAACACTCTGACTATCACATTCAAGTTTAATTTGCTTGCAATTAAAAGAAATACCTTTCCCAAACCAAACTGCCTCCTTAGAGGCATGTGTAGTAGCCATGTACTCTACTTCTATGGTGGACAAAGAAACTATGGGCTGCCTCTTACTCATCCAACCAACCATAGCTCCAAACAAAGTAAACACATAGCCACTTGTCAACCTTCAACTGTCTAGGTCTCCTTCCCAATATGAATCAACAAAACCCTATATGTCTAATGATCTATGCATAATATCAATGTCATTAATACCATGATAAACCAAATAGTAATCAAAAGTACCTCATAAATAACTAAACAACCTCTTAACATAAGTCCAATGTTCTTTACTAGGGTTAGACATAAACCTACTTACAACTCCCACTGCTTGGGCTATATCTGATCTCGTACAGACTATTGCATACATTAAACCACCAATTTCACTAGCATATGGAATTTTAGACATTTCCTCATAATCAAAATCAGATTTAAGACTCATTTCTAAACTTAACTTTGTGCCAATTGGTAAGGGAATATTAATTGTTTTACTCTCCTTCATTTTAAACCATTTCAAAATAGTATCAACATAGTTGCTTTGAATTAAGAAAATATTTTTGTTATATCTATCTCTGCTGATCTCCATACCAAGGATATATTTTTCAGCCCCTAGATCTTTCATCTCAAATGTTCTCGAGAGTCGTGGTTTCAATTCTTTGGTCATTACCTTGTTACCAATAAACATCATGTCATCAACATACAAGATAATAATTAAAAGTTTATCATCAATAACTTTTATGTAAACACAATGATCTTCCTCACTCCTAACATAACCAATTTTCAATGCAAAAGAATCAAACTTCAGGTATCACATTCTCGGTGACTGTTTCAATCCATATAAAGATCTCTTTAACCTAAAAACAAATTCTTCTTTTCCTTTTACAACAAAACCATCAAATTGCCTCATATAAATCTCCTCATCAAGATTCCCATGCAAAAAAGTAGTTTTCACATTCATTTTCTCTATCTCAAAATAATAAGCAGCAACAATAGATAAAAAAATCTAATAGAAGTTAATTTAGCAATAGGAGAGAAGATTTCATTAAAGTCAATTCCCTCTCTCTGGGAGTAGCCCTTGGCTACTAATCTAACCTTGCACCTTTTGAGATTACCATCTACTCCAATTTTCATTTTAAAGATCCATTTACAACCAATGGCGTTTGTTACTTTGGGAAAACTCTCAAGATCCCATGTGTCACAAGTATCCAAGGATTCCATTTCCTCATGCATAGCTTGTGACCAAAGCTTGTTCTCATCTAAAGAAAAAGCTTCCTTGTAAGAACTAGGTTCATCATTAGTACTCATCAAAGAAAATATACAACAAAAATTAGGTGGGCTATACCTATCAACAAGATTCTATTGTCTTGTGGATCTTCTCAAATGGGTTTCCACTTGTTCCTCAATATGATCATCATGAACATCTATCTCTGAAGAAATCTGTGAACTCTCCTCATCCAGTCCATCCAATTGTTCTTCAACATGTGCATCTTCATACTTCTCAGTATTTATCTCAAAATGCATTGTTCAAGAAGTATCCTTCTCCTTTGGTTGTTCTTCTCCTAAATAAGCTATAAATTCCCTAAAAAACACATCTCTAGATAAAGTAATTTTTTGAGTTAGAGTATTCCAAAGCTTGTAACCTTTAACCTTTTCACAATAACCTATGAATATGCATTTTTGTGCTTTTGGATCCAACTTAGATCACTTTTTGTTGGGCACATGAACAAAAGCCTCACAACCGAAGATCCTTAAATGAGCAACACTAGGTTTCATACCTAACCACATTTCATAAGGAGTTTTATCTTAAATAGATGAACTAGGAGATCTATTGATTAAATAACAAGAAGTACTTACAACCTCATCCCAAAGGCACCAATATAGCTTAGCACTACTTAACATACTCCTAGCTCTTTCCATTAAGGTTCAGTTCATTCTTTTTGCTACTCCATTTTGTTGAGGTGTATATGGAGTAGTTTTCTTTCTCACAATTCCTGCATGCTTACAATAATCATCAAATTCCCTAGAACAATATTCACCACCATTATCTGATCTAAACACTTTTATCTTATGATCTGATTATTTCTCAACCAAAGCCTTAAATTCTTTAAACTTATTAAACACATCAGATTTGTTATGCATAAAATAGATCCAAGTGTATCTTGAGACATCATCAATAAATGTGACATAATATCTAGATTTTTCAATAGAGTCAATATCCATAGGGCCCATTACATCTGAATGAATAATCTCTAATAATCTTTTAGCTTTATTTGTTCCACTAGAAAATGAAGATTTAGATTGCTTTCCAAACACACAATTCTCACAAAAATCATTTTTGTCAATATTATAATCAAGAATACCATCAACCAATTTCTTATTAAGAATGGTCCTAAGACCTTTTTCACCAATGTGGCCCAATCTATGGTGCCACAACATACATGTATTTTAAGCTTCAGGTACATTGGCTGATTTATTCAAATTGGAGGTATTCAACTTAAACAAAGTCCCAATCTGAGATCCTTAAGCAACCACCATATTCCCTTTCACCAATCTGCAACCACCTTTGTCAAATGTCACATGCATTCCAAAATCATTAAAATTAGATACATAAAGTAGATTTCTAGCAAGTCCTGGAATATGTAAAACATCATTAAGGGTCTTAACCCTACCATCACTGAAACACAAATTTACCTTTCCTTTACCCACAACCTTTGTTGTGTTATTATCTCCAAAGAAGACATTTCCTCCATCATATGCAGTATAATTTGTGAACCACTCCTTGTTAGGAGTCCTATGATAGGAGCAACCTGAATCAATAAGCCAAGAGTTATCAACAACAATATTAGAAGAAATGACTAATGCATCATTACTATCATCTGAGGATTTCTCTGTAGAAGCATTAGAACTCTTTTTATTTCTCTTACAATCCTTCTTTACATGTCCAGGTTTTCCACAATTCCAACACTTTACCTTACTTTACTAGGGGTTTTAGACTGTCCTTTGGACTTACCCTTTCCTTT
This sequence comes from Sequoia sempervirens, assembly GCA_007258455.2. Lineage (NCBI taxonomy): Eukaryota > Viridiplantae > Streptophyta > Pinopsida > Cupressales > Cupressaceae > Sequoia > Sequoia sempervirens. The sequence goes on from VDFB02086081.1 coordinate 245,705,337, forward strand.
CTTGTCTTCCTTAGGTTCACTTTCCTTAGGCCTACCTCTTACAAACAAGGAGTCTTGGGAGCTAGTATTAGACTTCCTCCTCATCTCCTCTGATAGGAGATTAGGAATTATATTGTCCATCTTAGGATCTACACCACTACCACTAATAGCAACAATTAGATTTTTCCAAGACTCTAGTAAAGAACAAAGTAACAAAATGCATTTATCTTCATCTTCTAGCTTTCCATCTACAGATTCTAATTGACTTAGAATCCAATTAAAAGAATTTAAATGATTTTCAATAGAATCACCATCTTTCATCTTTAAATAATACAACTGTCTTTTCAGATACAACTTATTAGTAAGACTTTTTGTTTGATAGATATCACCTATTCTCTTCCATAGTTTATATGTAGTAGTTTCATATAAAACATTCAAGAGAACAACATCTGCAAGACATAATCTTATGGTCCCTCTTTCCTTCTTATCAAGCTTATCCCAATCCTCATCTGACATCATTGTATGTGACTTTGTCTTATTACCAACAACTAACCACCGATCTCTCTCTTCAAGGAGATCGTCCATTTTTAGTTTCCACATCTCATAATTAGATCCATTGAATCTTTCAATATCTAAACGAGAATTAGAACTCATTGTAACAAACTTATTTTCCAAAATCAACAATAACACAATAGTAAAATCTCCCACTACTGCCAAAAAACCTTCAAACTTTTAAGAAAAAGGCATCCCAAACTCTACCCCAACTATTAGCTCTAATACAAAATGTTGAAAATGGAGGTAATTGTGTAGCTTAATACTTTGTAAAACTATGATATTGTAGATCTTAATAAGTGTTATTTGTTACAATTTTTTTGTAGATGATTATTTGCTTAAATTCATTTTACCATTTGTAGAAGTAGACAGAAGATTGTAGAAGAATAAAACCAGAAGATAGAAGTGAAACAACATATACCATGGAGAAACCCTTTCAAGAAAAAACTTGATCACTAGAATCAATAGTGCTTGTATTATTTAACCTTGGAATAAGATTACAATAATTCTTTATTAATCCTTTCTTGAGATGCTTCTTTTTCCTTCAACAAATCTTCTTCACAACCTGCAATAAAATCTGATAGAACTCTCTTCAACTTGCTGCAATTAATAGAAAATTGTGAACATTGTAAACCCAAAGAGTTGAAAATTACAAGAGGATAAAGGTCCTCACAAATATCTATGCCATACTTGTGCAAGTAGAGTTCTTCCATTAAAAACAATGTCAAACCAAGTCCTTCATTGATTTGGGTGTCCCAAACTAAAGACTTAACTCAACGTTGATTACGAAGATATCTTGTAAGCTTCTCCTAAAATTTGGCACCCAAGAGTGGGCCCACTTAACTCAACCTTATAAAATATCTTCTCATGCAAAAGTGTTAACTCCAAGATGCCAACTTGGGCACCAAAGATGGGTTCAATTCAATCTTTGTTAACTAAAAAATATCTCTCCATCAATTCATGCAAATAGGATGCATGATTGATCATCCCCACTTAACTGAATGTATCACTTGTTATCTTTCATGCCACTGAATTCATTAGTCATGCATTCCAAGTCAGCTGAATTCAACTAGCATTCAACTGAAACTAACTACATGCAACTAAAGATAACTGAACCATAACTAAACTAAACTAAACTAAACTAAATTGAATTTAACTGAATTGAACTGATATTGAACTGAACTCCATGCATGTAAACATCATTCCCTATCTTCTAGGATCTTTACATGCATTACAGAAGTGTTATCTTTTCTCCAAATAGTTAACTAAACTCAAGGTGGGTTCCACCTTCCATGTGGACCTCCCATGTGCTCATATTTTGTAGGAGCTCTTCTTGGGCATCCCCACATGTTCCTATCATTTAAATTAATTAAAAATGTCAATTTACATGTTCATTTCATTTGAATTTAATCTCTTTCTAATCCTAGTGTTGGGGAACACTTTCCAAGGATGTAGGAGATACATGAAATAATGTTTAGGATTGAAATTAAATGGCATCCTATTTCCAGCACTACATCACTATCTTCTTGGTTTCAAGTTGTTGTTCTTGGCTCCTACATCACATTTTTTGCAACAACGCTACTATTGGAGGATTCACAAGCTTTCTCCTTCCACTACTTCTCTTGAGTGCTTGTGGTTGTGAAGGTGATATTGTCCACTACTATTCTCTCTTTGAATCAACTTTTTTACTACATAACATTCCTGTTGTTGGTTATTTCTCTTAGTACCACCACTTCCTTGCTATCTCTTTATCATTTTTTTTACTTTCTAGCTATCTAGTTGTCCATGGAGGTGGGGACATCGAAGTGGGGAACTGACTAAGGCGGTCCTTTAAACACAACTCCAACATTTTTTCATCTACATGTGTGAAGGTGTGTTCGAGTGGAGCTACTTGAAGATTCAACTTGTGGGAAGTGTGGTATCATTTTCTCACTCTCCTTGTCATTTTTAGCATAGTTTTCCTTAGTCTCCTTTTGTCACATTGTCTATCTTTGGAATTTCTATTCTCTTCCATAACATAAAACATCTAGCATTTAGACAGTTAGTAGGTTTTCCTATGTTTTAGCCTACTTTATCGACCTTTATCCATATGGATGCCAATGCACCTTTGAGATGCTAGCACACCACACTAGATTTTGTTATCTACATTGCCATCCTCACACAATGAGTTGTTTGGATAGCAAACCAAACCTTGGAAACTAGCTCTTCTAGCCCTATGAGCATCTGGTTTTAGTAGAAGGAAAGCGATAGGCCATTTATCCTTCCTTTTTACCCTTGATACTTTCTCCATTTCAACTCATTTAGAAAACTTGAGGTAGTTTAGGGCAGCCCATTGCTTAGGAATCTCTTGTGACCTGGAGTCCTGGGGTGGTGGGTCCCCCTTCTCTACATTTTGGTGAACCTAACTTGAACTATTTTTGTTTCATCTCTAGGTTTCAAAGGACCTTCTCTCATTCCCTAGGCATGTTGTAGGTTTGTGTGTTGCAGGAAATGTAGCCTTACAACCCAATCTATGATCCCTAGTTGTGTAGTTAGAAGGGTTCTTAGATATTTAGGAGAAAAATTTCAATAGATCATTGTTGGATCCTTGAACCTTTGGATTCCTTTAAGTTTGGTCCTTTGAAGTACGTAAACATGGTCTCCTTTAATTGTATTCCTTCTACCCAGCTTTCGAGTGGATCACTTGACATAACTTTTACCTCACAAGATTTTCTTATAAACAAAGAGCCTTCTCCCTTGTACATTCCCACTTCTGTCAATGGGAACATCATAACTAGTGTCCTAGTTGACCTTGCGTGTCGAGTGAATGTCATAACAAAGGAGACTTTGTCAATAAACTTCTTGCATAAGGATGACTATAACAAATCAAAGGCCATCATATGTACAAATGATAGACTCTTGATCCCTCCTATTAGTTCTATTACTCTTTTAGTCTTGGTAGGACCTAGGGTTGTAGATACCTCTTTTGAGATAATCCTAGAGTTAAACCTATTCAGGGTGAAACTGGGCATTTTGTGGCTAGTTTCCATGAATGGCATCACTTCAGTCATTCATAAATGTCTTAAGTTTTCTCATGATGGATATGTGCATTTCATGCATGACACCAGTTACAAACCACAAGTGTCGTGTGAGGGCTTCTTGTTAGACCAATTTTGGCCTACTCCTATCGAATTGCTCTCTCTAAGGAAAGACTTGTTGTATCATGCCTATGTCCAAAATAAGATTAGGGACACAACACCGAAAGTGACTTATCCAACTTCCCCCTGCATCATCCATGTCAAAGTTTATATGATTACGCAACAACAAGCTACCTCCTCCTCCCAAAAAAAGGGGAAGGGAAATCCTACTCATGCCCAAGATCCTTGTTTTCTACTCCATCTACTTTTTCTTCTCACCCTATTGCAATGCCTTCGACTTCTACTCCCATTCCTCACATGGGGAGCTCGACGGTTCCTACTTGGAAAATATCCAAGCATCAAGTGTTTGAACTTCCCATATTTCCCACAATGCCTAGGTCCATTGTTTATGGCAAGGGAAAGGGTCCCTACAGAGTTTCTCTTGCATGTCGGCCTCCACAGCCTCCTACCGTTCCTGCTCCTACCCCTTTGGCAGTGAATGGGAAGAGGCTTGTTGCCGACGTACCTAAGTCTACTTCTCTACCTATTTTTTCCACTCATGTGCTTCATACTCTTGCTCCTTCTCAGGAGGTTTCCCTTCCACCAGCCACGGTTGCAAAGGAAACTCCTATGGAAGAACATGAGCCCCTTGTCCCTTCTCAAGCTGTGATCTCTAGTTTTTGGAGCCAACATAACTAGCTTGCATGAGAGCATAAGTGCCAACTAAAGGTTCTAGTTGCTAAAGAAGCTACCTTGCATAAGGAAAAACGAGAGCTATCAACTTCTTTCTCTACACCTCCTATTGTGCTTCCTCCTTCTATTCCTTTTGCTTCAATTCCACTCACCTCAGTTTTTCTCCCAAATCCCTAGACGAATGTTGATGATCCTCACCTCAAAAGGGTGCAAGTTTTCATCGCTCCCTCAATGGAGCCCCCTCTTCTAATGTCCCTTTCAAATATCCCTCATTTTTCCCAGCTTGTGGACATGTTGAACACCACGGTGGTGTTCATTGTGGTTTAATCCTCTTCCTCCTCACCTTCAACTTCTTTTGTACAGATTTTGCATTGTGTATTGAAGCGTGATCTAGAGGATGACCTTGCTTTGACTGGAGGTCAGAAGAAGGGATCACCTTGTTTAGAAGGGAGTTCTATTTTTTCTTGTGTTGCCCTAGTGACAAAGGCAGCCTTGGCGGCCCCTGAGTTCGTTATTACCCCTCTCAATAAGGTTGCTAGTGGATCGCGATCACCTCCTTCTTCTCCTACCCAATTAACACATGACACTCCAGTTAAGTGCATGTTTAATTTGGTGTCCATTATGTCCCCACTCTATCAACGATATTTGCGAAATTGATGACCTTTACCTCATAGGAGTTGAGTGAAGGATACCTTGAGGGGCCTTCTTCCTTGTCCCTTGTTGTAGAAGAGTCATAGGGTTCTCCCCTTTCTATCTCACCCTTGTAGGCTCATCTGCCTCCCCATATAATGATCTAGATTGGGAGAACGATGACCTCCTGGTTGATGAGGACTAGGGGGTACCTCTTCTTTATCTATAGAATAGATTTGTGTATGTGTGTTGTGTTTCCCCCATGCTTGTATTTATGTGTTCTTAGAGGACCCTTACTGACCTTGTAGGTGCTTGGATAGAGAAGTGAAAATGTGTCGTGAACTTTCTCTATATGTTTCATCATTCTTCTATATGTTGTAACTTTTCTTTTTGATAATTGGGGACGATGAAAAGCATTGGGGGCATTTAGGCCCTCTTCCATGTTGACCCAATTTTTTATTTTTATTTTGTCTTCATGTGCTCTTCTTCAAATCTAGGAACTTTTTGGATTGATGATCTTTCCTTTATACACAGAGTGCTACCTATATAAATATGTATATGATGATGAACTGATTTGACCCCGAACTCCCATATCCCCCTCTCTCTTGATTTCATCTTTTCATGTTTTTTCGCCATCTTTGCTTATCTCTCTATATCTGTTTCGTGATGTTGTGGTGTTTATGTATTTTCCCTCACATGTGTGACAACATTTCTATTTTTACATTTCTCATTGTATCATGGGCCGCAACATCACTACTTCTTTCTCTCCTTAGGATACCATATGCTCCTCTACTTTGCACACACCGTCCTTAGGGGGGGATACCATACTTCTCTAATTTTCAATAAGGTGCATTTAGTGACCAACAAATCCCTTAATAAATATCTTTAATTTTTCAAAAATTGCATCATCCAACAATGATCCCCTAGTGAAATTTTTCCTTCGAAAAAAATTCATAGAAAAAGAATTTGAAAACATCCCTTTGAAAAAGGAGTACTTTTTTTATGAAGAAGTCTGAAAACTTTCCTTTGATATGGAGCATTATTTTAATTATATTCCTTGATGAAAGAGATCTTTTGAAAGGAATCCTTAATGACAAAATCATTTGTAAAAAATGTCATTCTTTTCAAACAGAGTGTCCCTCTGTGTTGGCCCCTTGTTATCTTGAAAGGTTCTCAAGGGACCCCTTTGAAAACTTCTCCTTTAATTTCTTTCTATGTGATATGTTTGTCTACTTTGGACTTTTCTTCCTATCATGTTTTGTTTGTAGCTTAACATGTTGCTTTGTAGGATTGAGCACTTGTAAATTTGCTTTTACTATCAAGCTTGCAGGATCAAGCACCTCGTCAAGCTTTCCTTGCAAGACCAAGAACATGTAAGGGCCTTTCACATCAACTCTTTAGGATCGATCACCTGTAGAGCCCTTTCATACAAGCCCCATAGGACTGAGAACCTGTGAAGCTCTTCCTTCCTATAGGACTGAGAACCCACGTGGCCTTTGTTAAAATTCAGTAGGACTGAGAACCTATAGAGCCTTTTTTCAACTTCTATAGGATTGAGTACTTGTGGATCCATCTCTCTCTCTTTCACATCAAGGTTTCCTTGCAAGACCAAGAACCTATAGAGCTACCTCTTGCACGTCTAAGTCTACAAAATTGACAATTTGCTTCCTCGATAGTTAAGATATATTCTCTTCAGTATCTTTCTAATTGACCTTGTATTCACATTGACACACATGCTCGCTAAAGTGGGGTGAAAATGGAATGGACTGAATTTGCACCCCTTACAAAATTTCAATCCAATGATGCGAAATCCATCTTTTCCACCATTTTCCATCCACCTAGCTACACCATTTTGTGTCAGTGGAGGAATCTCTATCAGGGACGTGCATGCATTGCACAGATTTCCACTCATCACATTGTCATCCTGACAAGATTCTTGCCTCTAGAATCCGTAGAGGCATTACATCTCTCCATTGGTGGAAATGTGTAACATCTCTTGCCTCCTTAACCGATGATAAATGGGTATTTTTCCTCCATTTTTCCATTCAAATGCTCTAACTTCTCATTCCTTTATTCCTTCTTGGATTAATTCAATCTCCTCTCCAATCTCAAGCTTCTTCTTCACTCTCTACACTCTTAGCTCCATTCTTTCACTCCCAAGCTTCTACATCGCTATCTTTTTGGTTGCAAGTTGTTTTTCTTGGATTAGGTACACCACGTTTGTTGCAAAAACATTGCTATTGAAGGATTCACAAGATTTCTCCTCCCACTATTTTCCTTGAGTGCTTGTGGTTGAGAAGGTGATATTGTCCACTACTATTTGCTCTTTGCATCATGTTGTTTACTACATAGCATTTTTTGTTGGTGCTTTCTCTTAGTACCACCACTTCCTCGCTATCTCTTTATCATTTTTTGTACTTTGTGGCTATCTGGCTATCTGTGGAGGTGGAAACACCGAAGCAGGGGATTGACTGAGATGGCCCTTTAAGCACAACCCCAACATTTTTTTTTCTTCATGTGTGCAAGTGTGTTCAAGTGGAGCTACTTGAAGATTCAACTCGTGGGAAGTGTGGTATCATTTTCTCACTCTCCTTGTCATTTCTAGCATAGTTTTCCTTAGTCTCCTTTTTGTCACATTTGTTGTCTCTACACTTTATATTCTCTATTATAATGCAAACATTTAGCATTCAGACAATTAGTAGGTTTTCTTGTGTTTCAACCTATTTTTTTGACCTCTATCTATATGGACGCCAACACACCTCTAAGACACCAATGTGTTGCATTGGAGTCAATTATCCATGTTGTCATCCTCATACAATGAGCTATTTGGGCAACGGACTGAACCTTATAACCTAGCTCTTTTGATCGTGTGAGCATCCAGTTTTAACAAAAGGAAAGTGGTAGGTCATTTTTCCTTCCTTTTAAACCTCATTAATTTGTCCATTTCAATTAATTTAGCAAACTTGAGGTATTTTAGGGCAACCCATTGCTTAGGACTCTCCCATGAACTAGAGTCCTGAGGTGGCAATTCCCCCTTCTCTACAAGATGAAGTAGAACTTGAAGGATCAAAATAGAGCTTGATGAAGCCATTCCCATTCTTTATGACAATACCAGTGCTACAAATATTTCTAGGAATTTGATGATGCATTCAAGGACAAAGCATATTGAAATTATGCCATTTTTTGAGAGAAGGTTGCAGAAAAAGAGGTGAAGATGGAGTATGTTGAGACTAAGGAGAAGATAGCAAATATTTTCACAAAACCTCTTCCTAAGGAGACTCTTGAGTATATACAAAAAAAATTGGGAGTGGTTGCTCCCTCCTCTTGAATCAAGAGGAAGCTTGAGTCGAGGGGAATTGTTGACTCCCTGCCACAAGTAGACTTGGTAGCCTTGCAGAGTGTTTAAAAGGACTAATAGAAATATGGACTCAGGGCGAGTCTATTTAGGAGACAAGGAATTAGATAGTGAGAAGTTGTCTTTTTCCATTGATGTCAAAGGGGGAGAAATGGAACTCAAAATGCTAAATAAACTAAGGGGAATTTTTTATCTTGACCTTAATCAACCTCCATTCCTATATTTTTCCTTTCCCATGGATGGGATTCATTCCAAACAAGTGATTCCTACTATCCCCACTCAACTAATAAGGGTTCAACAACTCAACAATGTTATACTAAGAGTGTCAGTTATGCTAATCAGTATTATCATTGATGCAATGGCATCTGAAAGATTGGAGAATGCATAATGCAGTCATGCCATATCAGAGCATTTTGAGTTGTAGATGTATATGTGGCTAGCTATAGTGATGGAATCTATTGAGGAATGTTTGTAGTATCATGCTATATCCATTCATGTCAATGGAAGTGATCCAAAATTTTGATCTAGAATGTTTGAGGTAAGTTACCCAGACAACAAGATTGTTTTAGTAACATGTTTTGATCCACATTTCTTCATGGATATGATTTATGTCCTATGGTTTGAAAGAAAAGTATGTATACACATGGTTTATCTTATTCCATAGTTTTTGGAATTGATTTTTATCAAGAAGAAAGTTTGAAGTGACAAAAGGGTCACTATGTTGGTTAATTAACTAGGTTGAAGTCTTGGATCAATGAGATAGAGGCTTGTAGCATGTGTTCTTTGGAGGTATCATGAAGATGACCATTGGGACCAAATAAGTTTACATTGGGAATCATGTAGAATGTTCTATCTTTTAGAATAGTGTGTGGGCTATTGTACTTGGTCTATCACATGTTTGGACACATTTGGTTAACAATTTTTTGTCTGGTCGACTTATAAATATTATTTCTATGTTTTGGGTTGATATATGAATGCAATTATAAATAAAATTAAAATATATAGATGTCTAGGATATGCCATAAGAATTTGTAGTGGTTGTTGGGATGCTATGTAATTAGGGCTTCAATGTGAATATTAGAGTGATGCAATATATTAGTTTCATTCCAATCTTTGTGTGCCATTATCAAAAGATCATATGTTGTGTGGGAGAGTGTTTAAAGGCTAATTAGATCAATTACAAGTTTTGTTATTAATCTTGAAGGCTTGCAAATCATATCTCTATAATCTGGTAGGAATGGTGTCTTACCTATTGATTTGGTGCTTAGATATTTGTATTGTGGATTGGTATCTCCAGTAGGTTGGTTCCTACAAATGCAATTGGGGATTGGTGTTTCTAGAAGGTTGGTTCCTACTTCATGATTGTAAGTGATTCATTATTTCATGAGAATAGATTTGGGCAATAGATCCAAGCAACTATTCTCATCATGATTTTTCCAATCTTGGTTTTCCATGTATCTGTGGTGTTCTCATGTGTGAATGTGTGTTTAGATTTATTATTTAAATAGTTTTTTTGGTGATAAAATAAGATTTAGAAATTTTACTAAGGATAATTTGGATTTAAAGTTGAGATTATGCATATGCTAATTCACCCCTCTCTTAGTTTATTGTGTTCCCTTCAAAGGGAACATGAGATAGATAATACAAGGCAAAGAGAGAAAGTGGAGAGATCAAGATATAGAAAATTTCCCAACTTGAGGAAAAGAGAGTCTAAGTGAACCAAAGCGAGAAAAATATGTGCAAGAGGGAGAAGTTTGAGGGTAAAATAAAGGGCAACATTTCCTCTATATCCTTTGCATGACCAATAGTTGCACCATTTTGTCATCCCTCCTTTCACCCAACCTTTGTTGTGCATCAATTCCCATTCTCCCTATCTTTTGTAATCTAAACTTTTTTTTGAAATAATACCCTTTAATAAATATAAATTAATTTATTAACATTCCAAACTAATTTAATTCATTTACTAACATATAAAATCTAATTAAATTTAATGTATTTTTTTGAATATCTAAGAAATTAAATCAATTAAATTAAATTAAGAAACAATTATTAATCTCTATCACATACTATTTCCATTCAAAGGCAGTTAAACCTATTTCAAGTGAATACTTGAATTTATACAAGTCTTTTTTTCCAAAAATATGATATTGCAACAAGCTATTTTTTACTAAGGCATGAATATTATATTTTCAATGCAAGAATTAAATATTTATAAACATAGTAAACACACATTTTGAAATAAATTTAAATATAATACAAAAAATAATAATTCAAACACAGAAATATAATTTTGTGTGACAATTTTTTTAGTTGGGAGGACAAACATTTGTTGATGCTTAAGCCATGGCATTCTAATTTCAACCCTACTTCTTGAACTTTCAATAAGATCTTGATTTGGGTTCGGTTGCCTAATCTTCCCCTCCACTTATGGGTTGATTCTCTTTTGGAGGAAATGGGTGATGCCCTTGTTGACTTTTTTTTGGTGGATGAAGAATCCTCTGATATTCTTCATTCCACCTTTGTCTGCATACTGGTTGAAATGGATGTTTCAAAAGGGTTGCCTGCTGAGATTGTTCTTAAATATTTTAAGGGGTCTTGGGTCCAATCTTTGGACTATGAGGGGATTCCCTTCCGTTGTAGAAGATGTTTTAAAACAGGTCATGCTGCTGCACAATGTGGTTTTGAGAAAAAATCCATGAAGTCTACTTGGTGGAATGGTGCTTCTCAACAACATTATACGGTTGAGAAGAAAATAGAGCAACCTAGGAGTTTTTCTGAGGTTGTTGCTTTGGATTCACAGGGCCTTAGGGCACCCTCTCTAGATGTCTCTATTGGAGAGGTTGTTGTTATGAAAGACCACATTGTTGAAACCCCTAAAGAGAACGAGACTGGGCCTGTGGCTTCCGCTTCTGGTATTGGTGCTTCGGCCATCATTTCAGGTGGCTCTTTTGATATGGCCATGCCTGCAGGGAGGAACATGATTCAAAGCTCTAAGACAACAGCTATAGGATTTCTTCTTCAGGATAATGGCACGTTGGCTTGGATTAACAAGGAAACACAAGTGGAAGAGGGTTGGATCATTGTAAAGGGCAAGAAAGAGAAGTCCTTTAAGCCTCCTTTTGACATGACTCTCCGCTCCCACAAGAGTAACTTTAAATGTAAATCTTGATGGTTCTTGTTTGGCCGTTGGTTCTTGGTTAGCTATTGGCTCTTGTGGCTTTGTAGTCAGTTGTGGTTCTTTGGCCTTGGTTTCCTTTTGATCCTTGGTTGTTTGTGCTTTCTTGTATTTATTTTTAGACAACCTTTTGGTTAAGGGTTCCAAATCCTTTCAAAATCTGTTTGTAAAGGGTTTTAGGTCCCTTCAAAACCTATTTGTTCCTTAATCAAAAAATAATTCAAACACACAAAAAGGATCAACCACTACAAGTTTCCACAATATACATATTCTAAAATTTCCATTGATTGGGATCTAAGGTAACACAAGGATTTATATGGGCTAAAAAGAGTGGGATGGCTAAGTAGAATACATGTCAACTTCTTCACATGCAAACCATTGGTTCGATCCTTGTAATTTACCTACACACTTAGGTTAAACATCAAGCATACCTACTCCATCTAATAAATAACCAAATAAACATAATGAAACCAAAATGGTATAAATTATAACATGCTATCGATTCATTATATCTACTATAAGTGAAAAGTCTACAACTAACATGATCTAGGAATAATATTTGTAATCAATAATAATATATATGTTAAACATTGAAATGATCTAATATAGATGATTACAACATATGTACCCTATATAATATAGAAATTCATCAAAATCACTTCAATGGCTATACAAGAATCACCATACAAGAATGTAGAGTGTACCCTCTAAACACCTCAATGGCACAAGAATCTCATCAACAATATTGATGCAACAGATCATAACACATGAATTGAAAATATAATTTACCAATACGCTAAAGAAATACTCAATACGAGATATCGTATGAATTAAAAATAACACAAGGCCAACACAATGGTGGGAATTACAACATAGTTCAAAAGTCTTCCAATTATTGATAGTGTGACATGGTTCACAAATGAAACAAAATCTTTAACACAATAGACAAATGGTAAATTTTATTTTTATTTTAATTATAAAAAATGATGCCAATAAACAATAGTGCATAAATACCATTAGTAGTTGATAAGCCATTAGTAGTTGGTAAGCCCTCGCAACCACCTAATTGATTTACTAAGTACCCCAAAATTATATTTTAATAAAAAAGACACATATTTAAGTAGCAAAATGAATGAATACAAGGTCTTCCCTAATTATTGTGATAGTTGATGTTACAAAGCCAAATTATTCACATGCCATTTTTGAGCCACATATTCAACATATTTTGTGGGCCCATTTTAGCTACACATAATCAAATTCAAAGCTTGTTAGTACTTAGAATAATGAAAAATTTGAAATGAGTGATTTCATATTTCTAAGTAGTCTTCTAGATATTCAAAGAATATTCTCTACAAATATCATCAATGATAATGACAACTTAGGCATGATGAGCTCTACAATACTTTATAGCCACAATTCCTCTCTCTTTTTGAATAGTTGGGATGAAGATCTAGATACATGCAATTTTATTTCTTATTCTAATGGTTGGTTATTCTAAGTTTAATTATAACACATGTGCAGGGCATTCTAAGGTTTCAAATTTGTTTGTCAAATTTTCATTAGAGTTTTTTCCTCAAAACTTGTATGGAGGTAGGAATATTTGTAACCATATTGTCCCCTTGATGACTTTTTGGAACTTTGGAGAATTTTTTAGATAGTGAGGTATGATAGACCCTCTTTCTTGTATTTTTCCTCTTATCACATTTGTTGGTGTCATTGTAGTAAAATTTTGATAGATGTAATAAGATTTTAATGCATTATAGTTTTTTTATATGTAATGGTCTCTTTCTTATTATAGATAAATGTTTTCAAGATTGGTGAAGGATTATTAAGTAGATGTGATTTTTATTTATCATACCTCCACTATAATTTTTCATTTACTATTTTAATGGATAAATGTGACTTTGTGACTAAATAAGGAACTATATTGAAGAATTTTGACCCTCCATATTCTTTACATTCAACCAAACCATTTACCATTAGTTTAATATTATAAAGATATTTATTTGTAGTTCATGATTTAGCAATTCACTGGGGAGAATTATTTATGAAACCCATCTATTTATCTATCCTTGTTAATCATGTTAATCTTCTTGCATATTTCTCTTATTGCAATAATGCCCATATAAAATATATAAAGGTTTTATGCTACTAGTTACACTTGACTTAGTGACAAAATATGGGGTCAAGTATTCATTTTAGTATAGTTGTTTGTTATTTTTTATTGTTTTTTTTTAATTTATTTAAACACCCATTAAGGGACACCTCTGGAAACACCCTCTTAAGTCTAAGTTGAGATTGAAGTGTAGGAGAGATTATCCACTCTTTTTAATTGGCCTTTAACCCTCCATAATATGTGGGAATATTGGTTTTAATTTCATGATAATGATCCCTAACCTTGAAAGTTATTTTGAGTTCTAAAATTTTGGAACAAAACTTTTGGTACCCAATAAAATGGTACTATTGTTGGGGAATGAATTAATTGAATGAAAATTGTTTGCATAAGTTAATAGATGACCAAGTTAGAAATGTTCTTGAGTTGTAATGAAATTGAGCACTCTACTATTGGGTTGAACCCATAACTATCTCGTTTCCTTAGAGACTAGGTGTGCTTTAAGGATTTTCTCATTTTATGAGATGAAAAATCTACTATCTTGATTTAAATCTGTCATTGACCTATGTTTGCTAATGTTAAAAATTTTGTTCGAATTTGGTGTAGCAGTTGGTCAAGGTACACAAAAGTGTTTTTCTTTCTTATTTCCCCAACACAATTGTTTTATAGTGTAGTCCTATTTTAACATGAATATATTTTGTAATCATAGATAATTATTTATGATTACTGTAATACCATGTCATATGAGTGGATAAATGGTTGTGCACTTAGAATTGATTAGGTTTTTCCTATTGCACACTCTTAGGATCCATCCACATAGGATCTAGTTGATTTAATAAGCCATATATACATGTTTTACCTTGATCATGGGTAGCCTCATATTCAATTTGCATCTACAAGTGCCCATCATGATAGAAAAATAACATTTCATGATATACCTATTGATTTTATGACCAATTTCAATGAGTTAGATGTGTGTATCTATCACCCTAGACCTTACATAAATATAGAACACTCAAAAAGATAGAATAAAAAATCAATTATATTTTTTATGATATTTTGTTATTATTATTAACTCTCTCTGACATAAATGTAGACTCTATGAAATGCATTGTGTAGACATGTATTGTGAGGCAAGTTCTATCTTAATGTAAAATTGCTTCCCCCTGCACACAAACCAAAAAAATTAATTATGTTGTTCAAGTATGCCTCTATGAATGTTTGGTCTAGACCTGCTTAAACATGAACAAATAATCAAACATTAGTCAATAAACAAGTCATAAATAAACATTCCCCGTGAAATTCATTCAAATACAATGAACAAGAAACAAAGTAAAATAATCAAATGAAAGCTAATGAATCTTATTCAAATGCTCAAACCAACATCCCATGGGGGAATTGTTGCTTCTTTGATGTGGAAAGAAGCCCTTTTCCAATTACTTAACAAGATTTTGATGATTGTGTGATTCTTGATGAAAATTTGACAATAACTTAGCTATGGATGATGGAATCTATGATAACTTGGATGAAATTCTAGATGAACTTCCCTAAACTTGGAGATAATAACCTTGCATGAAGTTGTGGATGATTGTGGGTCCCAAATCAATAGAGAAGGACTCTATTTATAATGGACAAGGGTTGAAGATTGAAGAATAGGAAGAATGTGGGATTAAACTTGAACCAATGGCATTGTGCCACTTGTCAACATGCTAATGAAGGAGAGTGGAGCACATTTTGAACAATGTGCATGTTAAATGCATGTAGGTGGAATTTGAAATTCAAATGATAGCTTGTGGAAGAAGAGTTGTAAGAGGAGTTAATGCTAAGTTGGCTCAAGGAGAGGACATGTAAGAGCCATAAGTGCCAAGTTGGAGGAAAAAATTCCTTTGGGAGGGAGATTTCTAATTGGTGGAATATTCCAAGAATATGCCACATTTGAATGAAAATAGAGGAATTAATAAATCAAATAAATTGTTTTACATGTGTAAGTTGCAAAAGCTAGAGGAAAAGAGGATTAGTGTTAGGAGCTAATTATGATTTAATTAACTTAGATGGAAGTTAGTTGATTTGACATTTGATTTAGATATTTGGATTTATTTAAATCAAATGAGAAGATAGTTGGGAGATTAGTAATTTAATTAAATAAATTTGATTTATTCAATTAAATGAAGAACATTAGGATTCAATTAAATAAAGTTGATTTATTTAATGAAAAGAAGACATTAGGATTTAATTAAACAAAGTTGATTTATTTAATTAAAAGAGGAACATTAGGTTTTAATTAACTAAATTTGATTTATTTAATTAAAAGAGGAAAATGATGAAATAATTTGATAAGGTTCATTATCTGATTTTAAGAGAATTTTTGATTAATTTAATTAAATAAAGATTATTCAATTAAATGGTTAGTGTAGAAGTGATTAAGGAAGAATCAGTGTTAGTTAATTAGAATCAAATGCATGATGTTGATCAAGATATTTTGAGTGTCAACAGGCTCAATCAACACTTGATATAGATTTTCTCTCCCAATGTTGATAGGGATACAATTGTTCCTAATGGTCATATTTGTGGGTTCATTCTAGAAAACAACAACAATATCAAGTTGTTGAAGATACAAATAAGAAGGTTGAAGTGCAATAAATTTATTTTTAAGTTGATGTCCTTGCCTTGATCCTAAGTGTGATGAGATACACATTTCTTATTCTAAGTAAAGAAGGTGAGTATGGATTTGTGCATGATTAATTACTTCTAACCATGAAATTATTGGCATAGATATTTTTCAAACTTAGTTTGGAGTATTTATCTTGTGTTGATGTGGATTATATTGAGGACACATTTTTGAACTCATCGATTGAGCCTATTGATACAAAAAAATATGTCCTCAAGTGCATCAAGTTGTTGGTTTGCAGGTGAAGACAGAAGAATAAATTATTGGTTTTTATGAGCAATAAAATTTATGCAACACAATGTATTGAAAAAAATAGTGAAGCAATTCAAAAGTTGTGAGTCTTCACCATAAATGCCTCAAATTTCTAAACCGTGTTGATAAAGATTTGGATTTGAATCAAGTTTTTTATTTAATCTTCGAGGAGTATATCACCATTTGTGGAGTATTTGGGTTACAAGCTTTGGATGAGCCAAATAATTTACATAATTTGGCCCATTTTGAGGTTGTAATTGAACTTGACACATTTTAGCTTGGTGTTTGAGAGTATATATTTTTCATGTTGACATGTGTGTAGGTTTGGATATACATCATGCTACTAGTGAGCTTGAAAATATTTTTTGGTGTATGGTTGAGCATGAGGATGAATCCTAGTATTTGTGGTTTCCATGTTCAAATGGCCATCAGATCCACCTCCAACATAGTGATCACACAATTAGAATTTTACATGTGCATACATGCATCAAACATTTTTTGTTACAACTTAGAGATTGATACAGATCGACTCCTTCGACTGACTTGTCTTTGATAAAAAAAAAAGTGGATATGGTACCATTTTCATGACCTTGCACCATGGTATTTATTGCAAACATAACCTTCAATTTTATTTGTGATTTGTGTTTGTAGTCATCCTTCAAATTTCTTTAAGCTTCCATGTCAATGGTTGTATGTTGCTTTTCTCTATATATTTTTATGCAATCATGAACTTTATTTTTTGTGGTGAAGTGTAAGTCAACTCTGATCTTTCTTGTGTGGTCCCCTATTTTTGGTTGCACTTAGAGATAGTTGAATTTTCATTGTGCTATCAAGTGACAAACATCCTTGGATAGAACCAATATTTGAACTCAATTATGTCATACCAAATTTTAGTTGGGTCCTTTCCCTTTTATGTGCCTAACCCTATTTGACCCACTACTTATAACCAATTTGAGAAATCTTTATGTGGGCCATAATTTATTATTTTTTCCTTGGTATGGCTCTTTTTCATCCTCATGTATTAGAAATATCAAATAGCATGATTGATTTGTTCTTGAGTTTCTAAGTATTTTTTGTGTTTGTCAAAGTTACGATCTTTTGAATTTTTGTTTGATATCATATCCTTTATCTATTTCCTAATGTTCCTACCCATTTTCCTTGAAAATTATTCTTCCACCTATATCACTTCCATCACATCCCAATCCCTAGTCCCCAATCATTTCCACTAAAATTCCTAAGCCCTTTGTTTTCCATCAATTCATTGAGTCTCCCCTTCCCAAAATAATCCTTCCATCTTCACCCTTTTGTCCTAATCTTTGTTATCAAATATGTTCTTGTGTTTCAGACTTAACGTTCCCTTCATACCTTCCTCGAACCTCCAAAATCTACCAATCCCTTTGTATTCCCTTTCAAATTCATACTTACAAAAGTCCCTTTCATTTCATGTCCCTTACTAGAAATATAACTTTCTTACCATCTCATCTGACTTCCTTCCATCCACCTACTTTAAGGGATGATTTCCTTAATACTCCTAGTCCTCGAACCTCAACAAAGCAAAAGTGTGTGATGTCACAAGTTCAATTGTTTCCAAAGTATTTGATATGAAAGAAAGCATACATGAATAAGTATTGGTTGTAATGCCCCATCGCGCAAACCCCAAAGGACAACTAAAAATGCAATAATTTTTTTTGAAAACATAAAGTATAAACACTAAGTTTACTAATACAGCTAACATAGTTAATGATTCCAAGATAAAGACCTAAGTCCCTTGGGGTACAAGAGGTGACATTACGTAATCTATCCCAAAACATAGTTGATAATAGTAATTATTAATTCAACTAACGTAACACATTCATTCATATATCTTCATTTAAACATTTATTAAAGATAAGCAATAAGACAAGAATGAACTATATAGAAACCATACATGTATTTATAACAAATTGTACTTGGAAATATAAAGAGCATATTTTCTTAAACATAACACAAAATCAACCATATTAATAGTTATTATTCAAAAATGAATTACAAAATGTGATTATACAATACATCAATCTATAAGTACATCTTATTGAGCAATTACTCAAGGTTACATCAAAAGTCTACCTATTGCATGGGAGAGTAACATATCATTACACAAAGTATAATAGAAATACACGAATACTTTTGAAAACATATAAACTCTAGATCAAGCTGTCTTTGCAAAACTCTACACTGAAAGGTACAACTGCAAAATAGGGAACCCAACGAGGTGCGTAGCATGTTCCACCCGACCACCCCTGTGCTAGGAGTAAATAGGGAAGGGTCCATGTCCAAGAACATCCAAAAAAATACACAAGACTAAACTTCAAGCATGGAAAACTAAAACACTCATAAAGAGAAACATAACATCAAAAGCCCACTTCCAAAACATAACAACAATAAATCACCAAATCACATCAATAGACCACTTCCAAAACATAACAATAAATCACCAAAACATATCAATAAACCACTTCTAGAGGTTAGCAATAAAAACAATTCAAGGGAATACTAGATGAGAGTGTCATTGCACAGTCCTACATGGGTTATCCTAACTGCCTATCTCTAGGTGTCGACCCCCATCTATGGTTATCCTGACAACCTCTCTAAGCACCGGCCCCATAGGGTGACTCGTGCGGAACCGTTAACCTCTCATGGAGACAAGACAACGATCTTGCCAACCATGGCCTTCTCGGCCCACCTTTAGTTTGCGTAAGCACTAGTAGGTGGTTGAGACATCCACAATTATCTTGTTAATGTTTAATTACCCACCCCCTAATTAATTAATTAGGTTATCACTTATTACTCAAACTCTAACGTGGGTTATCCTAACAACTCCTTTGTGCGTCGATACCCACATAGAGCCACTCTCCCTAGAAACCCAAAACATAACAACAAATTCCAAGGGGTTGTACCCACAAGTACTCTAAAACACAAAATAGAACATCTGCGAGGCAAAACCATCTCACCAAAAGTCATGTGAATCAACTCCCATAAAAACGAGAACAACCCAAGTGTAAACTTAAAATCATAACTATAGTCAAAATTGAGACAAGTATCAAATAAAAAGATCACATAATAAACCACCATTTTCCCATGCCTTCGGAAGCTTTAACAATAACCTTATATCCTATAGAAAGGTCGACTAACTTAAAGGTCCTCACATGCTTATAACCGAACTCAAGAAAATCAACAAAGAACTCAAAGAAAATCAAAGAACTAAATATTTATTCAACATCAATATTTTGTTAAAGAATGCAAATTTACTATACTTAACAATCACATTAAGATAACTCATTGTACGAAATCCATCATGGAAGTTAAACTATCAGTTAACTCAAATTATTTCATTCATTAACAACACTCGATTTGATTTTGATAAAATATTTTCTTTCAATTTGTCCAATAACTACAAAAAATCATTACAAATAACTTCCGTAATATTTTTATAATTTTGGACATGCGTACACACACACACACACACACACACACACACACACACACACACACATATATATATATATTCACATTTATATATATGCATTTAATATATATATATAATCCACATAATTAAAATCCACACATGTACACACACACACACATATATTATAAAATGACAAATTTAATTTAAATTTAATTTAATAAATTAAAATCTTTAAACATTAATAAAAAATAATTTTTTTTTTAATTTTTTTTAAAAAAATAAACAGAAAGATTGCAGCCCTATAGGACCGTGTCCTCCTTGTGGTAAGGCCGCAGCCCCACCAAGGTTGCGCCCAGTAGCCTATGGCTATTGTGAGTAGCCATGGTGGCTGCACTCCACCATGGGAGTGGGGAGGTATGGCAACAACCCCCCCGCCGCCCATAAATATATATTTATTTATTTATTATATATATATATATATAAACTATCCACTCAGTCAAGAACATTAATCAATTAACTTAACTATAATTATCTACAAATAACTATATCAATTAAATAACATTAATTAATCACACTTAAATAAAAATTAATTAAATAACAAACATTTACATACTAAAATAAATAATCAACACTAACCCAAACTTAAACAAAAATGAGGTTGAGACAAAGACATTGTAGACTCACAACAAAGTGACAGACTTGGGATGGGGACACTTCCTTATCAACTCCCTTTTCAACATCATACACGTTGGATTTATGGGACACGCTCAAACCTGTCAAACAAGGGGAATCGATGTCCAATACTTGCATCCTGCATAGAAACAAACGTCAAGTAGCAGGTGGAGTCGATGTCCAAAACCTACATCCTGCATAAAAATAAACGTTAAATAGCATGTAAATCTTCATTGCAGACACACCGTGCAAGGTAATCACGGGGTAATAGGGCACTCGCGAGCAAGTGATGCCACTCCGTCCTTTCACCAAAACACACTAGCAAACACATCAGAAACCATAGCAATATAGAATCACAACATCACCACTTATATTTTAAAAAAAACCATAACATAACCATATAACATAATCATCATGAAATATATCAAGTATTATAAGTAATGTCAAGTGCAACAAATCAACCAAACTATAAATCTACACACAATCAAAACAATGAACTGGTCACTATCACAAACCAAGTACAAAATCCACACAAAAAAGTATCAACATGAGGGATATCACATTGGTGTTGAAATTTTTGAATATTCAAGAACTTATTGAACCTCCAACATAGCTCTATGGAGGCCAACAACTTTGACTTAAAGATGATATGTGAATGGGTGTCGGCAAATTCATAAATTATTGAACTCATTGAATCAATAACCAATTTTAGTTGTGGTCCAAATTGCCATTAGTGAATAAAAGAGGGGCAATACAAAAAGAAACTAAGTTTAAATATTGTATGGTTTTTGAGTTAGCGAGCCATGTGAAATTACAACATAGTTTAGAAGTTTTTCATTCTATTGATAATGTGAAATGGTTCACAAAAGAAAGCAATCTCAAACATGATAAGTAAAGTGAAAATAAAATGAATATTTTAATTAAAAGAATGCTACTAATAACACACCAACACCACAATAAATCCTACCTACCCTCTTATAATGTCCACTACAACCACTTGATTTGATTTTGTAGGTGTGTAGAAACCATATTGTAATCAAATGGACACAACTTTGAGAAATGGAATTAATACATGCCTTAATTAACACGACAATGTTGTAGAGTTCAATTATTCACATGCCATCTCCAAGCCACATATTTAGTAAATTTCATGAACCTAACTTGTTTCAACTACACATATCAAATCCAAGTCTTATGAATCTTGAGAGAACATTTTCTACATAATACATTGATGATAATGACAACTTGTGCATGATAACCTCTATAATACTATACAACCATGTTTCCTCTCTCATTTTCTAATACCTAGGCTAAAGGTCTACAAATACAATTTATTTCTCATTGTAAGGGTTGAGGGAATAGGGTATCTTAAGTTTCCAAAATAATACATTGATGATAATGACAACTTGTGCATGATGACCTCTATAATACTACACAACCATGTTTCCTCTCTCATTTTCTAATACCTAGGCTAAAGGTCTATAGATACAATTTATTTCTCATTGTAAGGGTTGAGGGAATAGGGCATCGTAAGTTTCCCAATTTGCTTGTTAACCTATTATTACAATTGTTTACTCAAAATTTATTAAGGCTTGTGATGAGTTCTTAGAGGATGATAAGGTCATCAAAACCGTAGATTGCAATAAATAAATAAAAATTGTCTTCGAAGGACAAATGCAAAGACGATGCAAGCCCAACTAGATTGAAAGGTACAGACGGTGGATGGAAGAAAAAACAAGATACTGCTAAGATTAACGCACCACCTCTAGTTCATATTATAATATGAAAAAAGCTAATTACATGATATAGAACATGGAATGCGGAGTATAATAACAGATTAATAATGAACTCACACATTCCAAGTCCTCGTACCAAAACCCCTGACATCCTTATTGAGTTCAACCACATATGAGTCCTCTTCTGTTCTACGCACTACCTATGTCAATCCTTTTAACATCTCCACCGTTGGAAACTTCTGTGTTGGTCTTGGGCGCCTTCACACTCAAAACCCCGTTCTCCAGCTTTGCTGAAATGCCTTCCACATTTACATTTTCAGGGAGCCGGAATTGCCTCATAAACCGCCCGCTCGACCGCTCAACGTTGTGCCACTGGTCTGTCTTTTCCTCCTGCTCTTTGTGCCTCTCCCCGCTTATTCTCAGAGTATTTTTGTCCACCAAATCGACTTTTAAGTCCTCCTTACGCAGTCCTGCAATTACAAGAACAAATAGGTCAAAATACTAAAGAAACAAACCCCAATCGCCTGATTAAAACGCAAAAATTCGAGCAAAAAGACAAATAATTACCAGGCAAATCGGCCGTGAAGACATGAGCTTCAGGGGTTTCCTTCCAGTCGACGCGTGTGTTGACCACTGCCATGGCATCCCTTGAGAAAGCAGAGGCCGGGGTAGGAATGGTGAGGTCCATCACATCCCACACACGTGAAATGGGAAGCCACGGGTCGAACATGCTGCGCTCCCATGGATCCCAAACGCTCAATCCCCTCCCGAAAAATGGTGTCAGTGCCATAATTTGCAAAATTTCGTAGAATACGATTACAGTAATAGTTGCAATGCTATGAATCGGATATGTCGAATAAATTTTCTTGATGAAGAGGAAAGAAGGGGAGATGAATTTATAAAGCTCAGAGGAGGCTTCGAGAAAGATCCAGGAAAAAATGTCAGTTTCGGAATGTTCGGGAATGTTCGGAATGTAATCTATGAAAGAGAATTTGTGGGATTAGGTTAAGATGGGCCACCCGTAGGATGCTTGGGACATTGCTTTATAAAATTTAAAATTTGTAGTTACTGTTATTTAGTTATTAGTAATTATATTTTTTTCATAAATTAGATTTTTTTTTAATTCAAGAAATATTTATCAAGATGTATGTTTTTTAATTGAAATTATTTTAAAAATAATTATTTATAATTTGAGTATTTATTATATTTTAGTTCTTATTTTGATTGATTGTGCATTTTTACCTCTTATTTTAGCATGAGAAATTAAGAGTGATTTAGATAGTAGTGGTGTTCAGAGGGTGAATTTATGGTTAAAAATCACCCTTATTTAATAATGACAGTGGGTGGAAAGGGAAGTCCCAAACTTAATATAAAATGCATCAATTACATATACTTTTGCTTATTACATGAAAGTAGGAGGAATCTTTGTACCACCCATGTGGATTTTGTAGAGGTTTATGCCACCTTCAACAAATATTTTATTTCATCTAGCACATTCTAATATATTTTTCACTTTCCCTCTACAAGATTCTTCACAATTTATTTTCCCTCTCCCATGTCGTAATTTTGCAATGTCTTGAAGCTATAAACCATGGTGACCTAGAAGAAAAAACAATACAAAAAATAAGATGGTAAATCCCCACTAGCAAGTATTTTAGTGTTGTCCATGGTAAAGGATATGCCCAATTCCCCTTGAGGTAAAACACTAGTTATTCCTACTATATTTTAACAAATTTCTTTCCTAAATTTATAAGGGATTTGTATTATGTTATGGTTGGGAAGTCTAGTTTGCATTAGGTGCATAATTATATGTTGCTATTTGAGTTTTAAGCTTCATTGAATTAAGTTTTATTGCTATTTTTTGATTTCCTATTTATAAATACTATATTTTATGATGCATTATGTCATTCTTTTCATGTTTTAAGAATATGACCCATCATGCAAAGAAGAGAAAAGTTGAAGCTACTAGAGTTAGGGACAAATACTCTAATAAATTTTAGTAAGATTTTCAATTGTCAAAATATTTTAAGTCTTCTATTATTTTAGCATTTAATGACTATGTTGAAGAGTGGGGGCTTCTATGTTTACTATTTAAATCTTAATGAAGCTTTCAATCTTTATTCCATTTGGTGTTTGTGTGGTGGCAATATGTATTAATATCAATATTTGTTCAACATAGTGTTTTTTGGTGTGAAATATGCATGAAGGTGGTCTTAATTCTACTATGCACTAGACATGCCTACATATTTGTGAAGGTTGTTCTTAGGGTTTCCTCTTGATGAAACAATTTCATTGTCACTTTTCCTCTTAAAATTTTCACTTGATTTCTTATTCCATCTCTATGAAATGCTTTCAATAATTGTCTCCCTTTGTAAATTGTTCTAAATCTAGTTGCTTTTTGTTTGAACTTCATCCTAAAATTAATCTCTTGGGTTTTGGACTCCTTAATTTTTTCTAAGAGTGTGTTATCCTTGCTTTGAATCTTTCTTAATGTTAAAGACAATATTTTGTCTTATATCAATTATGGCTAGGGTTTTTCTATCACCTTCTTTTAGTATGATCATGATAGTTCCTTCCTTCTTTGATTAGTTGCATTCTTGAGGTCATTGGGATCACTTGGCCTCTAATGATTTTTCTATATTCAAGTTTATTAATTATCTTATACTAAACATGATTTGGGATGTGTGTCATAGAAGGTTTTTTTCTTTTTTGTTTACATATGAGGTGAGGAACATTGTTTTGTTAATCTTCAAAAATTAGGGAAGTATAAGTAGCATTCTTCTTGGTCAAATACCTCAAGCAACCCCTAGAGAGGGAGTTGGAGATGGGATCTAGAAGAAATGAATAATAGTGTTAGCATTTTATTTTATAAGGTACCATTTTATTGTAAATTAGCTCCCAATATTGCATTTGAACCTTAAGCCTCATTAGGTAAAAATATTTTAGAGCCCAAACAATTTTTCTTTATTGCTAACTAGGTGAAATTTAAAAATCAGCATGCCCTCTTCTTTAAAAATATTATTTATAGTTTTGAAGCTAATCAACATTTTACACCTCTAGTAAAATAGTTGAATTCTAGGTCCCTTTGCTACCTAAACCAAGTTTTATTGGCTTAGTGGTTACTTTAAAAAGTATGCTAACATATTTGCACATCAAATTTGTAGTCATTGCAAGGGCATACACAAGATAATCTAACTAGGACAAAAGAATATTTTTTTAGAGGAAATGTTTCTTGAGATAAATGATCACTATGGATCTTATGTTCATGCATCCAACATGGCTTGACATAGATAATAGATAACATGACAATTGATGCTTACTATAAAACCCTCAATAAACATGATAGCCATTATGCTCAATTAATGAAGGTTGTACAAGTGGGAATTATCATAATTAAAAATGATCTTTGTAATGCCTCTAGTGTTTGACTTTCTATAAAGAGATAGAGAGATAGGGAGATAGAGGTAGAGAGATATAGATAGAAAGAGATAGAGGGAGGAGGAAGAGGTAGAGAGAGAAATAGAGATATAGAGTAGGAGAGATGGAGTGAATAAGAGAGAGAGAGATGGAGATGATGAGATATAGATACAAAGGGAGAGATAGGGAGATAGAGATAGAGAGGGCGAGAATGAGAGAGAAAGGAGGTGATAGTGACAAGTAATAAAGGGAGGGGGGGAGAGATAGAGAGGGGGAGAGATAAAGAGAGGTAGAGATAGAGATATATCCCTCTATCTCTATCTCTATCTCTATCTCTTTGTCTCTCTATATATTTATATCTCTATATCTCACTCTTCCTTTCTAAATATTCATCTCTATCTCTCCCTCCCTCTTTCTTTTATTTTTATTTCTCAAAAAAGTGAGCATGTTATAACAAAAGTGTGATATAATGTCCTTGTGTTGTATCTACCTTGGGTATTGCCAACCCTTAGGTTTAGATTTTCCTTTGGAATACAACCTTAAGGGTTGGACTTAAATGTCAATACCCAAATATATGTTTTCTATAAATTTTTAAAAAGTGATTAAATCTCAAGTGTGCTCTCCATCAAGTTTACACTTCTTTCAATCTTGAGCTAAAAAAAACCACAATAATGTCAAGCTCTCTCTTACCTTTGTAATTGTAGACACCTAAAAATGACTAAGACATTTTGTCTCATCACCTAATCATTTCTCATTGATTCCTCTATCAATATTATTTAATTAACCTAACATGCTATTCACATTAATTTTTCTCATCCATATTAATTAAATATTTTTAAAAATTATTTAAATAATTCATCAATTTCTATCTCCACATTAACTAAATAGTTTTTAGTTATTTAATTGATCCATCCAATTAATTATTCTCATCCATATTAATTAAATAATTATTTTATTTATTTATTTATTAATTCTTCATATCCACTATAATAATTCTTCTAGGAGATTGTTGGCGAGGACCTAGTTTTAGCTGTTAGTGATTTTTTCAAATCTGGTAAGATTCTTAAGCAACTAAGTCACACTTTCATAGCTTTAATTCCAAAGGTTGTTGATCCTCAACATATGACTGAATTTTGCCTCACTAGTCTGTGTAATACTTTTTATAAAATCCTCTTTAAAATCTTGGTTAACCGTATCAAACCGCTTCTTGATAGAATTATTAGCCCTACTTAGAAAGGGTTTGTACCAGGTCATCATATCCTTGATGCTACTATAAGCACACATGAATTACTCCACTTTGTGGATAGATGCAACTATGCTGGTATGGACCTTAAGCTTGACATTTCTAAGGCCTATGATAAGGTGAGCTGGAACTTTGTCCCTAAAGTCCTTGTTAAGTTTGGGTTTAACCAATTGGTGATCAATATAATAATGGAATGTATTATGATGGTAAAGTACTTTGTTCTAGTTAATGGGTCACCTTTTGGGTTTTTTCAAGCTGGGAGAGGTATCAAACAGGGTGACCCCCTTTCCCTTGATCTGCTTATCATGGTGGCAGATGTCCTGAGCAAAAATTTCTCCAATATGTTGTCTAAAGGGTCTATTAAGGGAATAAAGGTTGCTTCTGAAGTCCCTAGAGCTGACTGTGATCCAAAAATTTGTTGATGATACCTTCCTCTTTGGAAAAGCCTTTGTGATTGAAGCTAGGAAATGGAAAAATTGTCTTAACAATTATGTTGCTTGCTCTGGTCAATGTATTAACTATAATAAAAGCATGATTTACTTCTTCAACAACACTCCTAATTTGCAAACTCGGGTGATTGTTGTTCTGGGTTGTTTGGGTGGCACGTTTCCTTCGGTATACCTTGGGCTTCCCCTTACTATCAAGGAGGTTACTCCTAATTTTTGGAATTCTATATTGGAAAGGATCCAAAGGAAGCTAGTTGGATGGAAAGGTTCCTTAGCCACGCTGGTAAGTTATAGCTTCTTTTTGTTATTCTTCAAGGTATCCTTGTCTATTTTCTATCCATCTTCAAGATGCCTAGATATATTGTTGAAAAATTGGAGAAAATTCAAAGGACTTTCCTCCGGTTGGGGACTGAGGATAAAAAAAAAATTCCCTGGTTAAATGGGACAAGGTTTTCCAACCTAAAAGTTGTGGTGGGCTTGGGATTAGGACTATTTCTAATACCAATAAAGCTCTTATGGCCAAAGTGGGCTGGGATCATTTGAGGGATAGGAAGGATTGGTGTAAGATCATGAATGCTAAGTACCTACAAAATAGGCCTCTAATTGACTGCCTCTCGGAAGCTCACCCTATGGGGTCCATGGTTTGGAAGTGCATATACAGTTTACAGGATCTTCTGAGGAATGGGATCAAATGGAAGATTGGTAATGGTAATAAAATCAAATTCTAGGAGGACACTTGGTTATTTGACACTCCCCAAGAAAATCATGAATTCAGGAACCTTATGGGTTTTGCTCAACATTATTTTGGTATTTATATCAGTGATTACCTCCTTGGGCCTCAAGGTGGTAGGAAATGGAATGAATTAAGACTTTTCTGCCCTTTATCGCCTATTCTATGTCTCATTGCCAAGACCCTACAGGACAATCTCTCCCTCTCCAAGCTTCCTTCTTGCAGGGGGGATGAATTATTTTGGATTCATGACATTCAGGGCGATCTTTCAATTAAATCTATGTAAAATCAGTTGTCTGACCAGGGTATTGTCATGGAGCTGTGGAAGAACGTCTAGAATCGTCACATGATCATGAAAGTTAATTTCTTTTGGTGGACTGCTTGTCACAATGAGATTCTTACTCAAGACAATTTGAGGAAAAGGGGGTTCTAGATCCCCAATAGATGCTTTTAATGTAAATGTAATGAAGAATCAATGGATCATCTACTGTTACATTGTATGTTTGCTATGGAGGTGTGGGAATTGGTTTTGAGAAGATTGAGAATCCAATGGATTATGTGTAAGGACATCACTTCCTTTATATTGAGTTGGTCTGGACCTTTTACCCACCCTTTAACTCATGAAATTTGGAACCAAGTCCCTCCCATTGTTTGTTGGTGCCTATGGAAAGAAAGGAACAATAGGATCTTCAGGAATATTGAATTGGATCTGAAAGAGGTGTTTGGGGTTGGGTCTAGGCTTATTGCAGAAAATATTTCCTCTTCAAAGGGAAAACCCCGGACAAAGGTCCTACTGAGTAGAAATTAGCATGGAAAAAGCTTGGCATCATAACCTGGATGCCAACTCTTATGACAACTCTAGGTCCCTAGCTCAGAATGCCACTATTTGGAAACCCCCTGAGAGGGGCTGGTATAAACTAATTTTTTATGGGGTTGCTAAGGGCAACCCGAGCAGAGCAAGCATAGGAGGTGTGATCAGGGACTACAAAGGGAATCTTGTGGCTAGTTATGCTGGGGGGATTGGTGTCCATTCTTCAATGATTGCTAAAGCTAGAGCGTTGTTAAAGGGCTTACAGTTGCTTGTTTCCATGGGGATTGAGAATTTGCATATTGAAGGAGACTCTAAGGCTATTATTGATGTTTTTAACTTTGACAGATTGCTAGGGTGGAGTACTAAAGAGATTCTTCTAGACATTAGACTCTTTGTGTCTAAACTAAAATTTAAAGTTGCCAACCATATTTACTAGGAGGGGAACCAAGTGGTTGATGCCTTAGCCAATCTAGGCACACACTGGAAATTGGCCAAATGTTGGTGTGCTTTAGGGAACTTACCTCCCGACATCCAGTGTTTAATATTGAAGGAACAAACCCCATACCTGACTCATGATGATAACTAAACATGCTCCTAGCTGGCTTATTTAGGGGGTCCACATGCTTGTTTGTTGGGCTATGTGGACAAATTTTACCGATGAGATGGATAACAAGTGGCATTTTTCAAATCATGGGATGAAATCCTATTTGAAAAAGGAAATCATGAAATATTGTGTTAAGTACTTGATGTTTAACTCTAAGTTGGATTGTACCTTACATAATCTCCTTCTGGGGATCTCATTAAACTATTGTAATTCCAAGCTCCTTGATTTTGATTTTGATGTGACTAATAATTATGAGATAAAGATCCTTTTTGGATTTATTTTTGGACCTGTGTTTCTTAGCTATCCTTTTTTGGTTAACTATTTTTGGCCAGCCCTTGATAGCTAACCCTTTAGATGTTTCTAATTCTAGCCCCACTGCCATCTTGCCTAGATTTATGTGCTTTGTCCACATGGAAGCAAAACCTTCCTTTCCTTTCATGTCCTACTTAGTTGATTGTATGTGGAGATCCTCATTTATGATTCCGCTACTTGATTGCTTTTAGGAATTTACTGGCTCATACATGTGATCTGTCCTTAGCCTTGATAATAAAAAACTATTATCTCTAGCCTAAAATCCTTAATGTGTGAATGATTTTTCACATTACTATTTTCTCTAACCTTATTTTCTCTCAGAGTTCTTGGATATCCAGTGTGCAAAGTGGCATTATGGGAGGTGATAGGGTGCGGATGGAGGCAGATAACTGCAAAAAATTCCACAAGGATCTGCTTGTTTGGCACATTTGTGTCAAGGGTGGTCTTGCTCCTCTAAGGGAGAGACTTGTGGGCCATGACCCTAATATGTCCACTCAATTTGTTAACTCATGGAAAGATCATCATGTGACTATGGGTGGCATTTCCTTTACGATGGATGAAGAAGTGATTGCGTAGGTGACAGGTCTCTAGTGCACTAGTATGAAGCATCTAAAACACACCAAAACCTAGGACAATAAAAGTATGAACAATTTCTTTGTGGGGAATGAAGTTTCGATGAACAACCAGTCAATTTTTGACCACGAGGACCTCCCTCCACCTTGGAACTTGGTTTTCGTTGCATTGATGAAATATGTGATGTTGGAAGGTAGGTACAAGACCTATTACTTCTACCATTTCCCTCTATTGAATCACCTCAGGCATAAAGTTTTATTAAGCTTTCCTTTTTTCCTACTTATGGACCTTGAAAATTCTAT
This sequence comes from Sequoia sempervirens, assembly GCA_007258455.2. NCBI lineage: Eukaryota > Viridiplantae > Streptophyta > Pinopsida > Cupressales > Cupressaceae > Sequoia > Sequoia sempervirens. The sequence goes on from VDFB02086081.1 coordinate 245,736,161, forward strand.
TGAGAAATGTGTGGAGGTCACTACTCTGAATCCTAATAACCCTACACTCCTACCTCTTCACCAGGGCCTCATCTTGAGGCTCTACCATTTCTACCTTACTCTGTATTTGCCTAAATCCATCTCGGTTGTTCGCATTTAAGAGATTGTGATTCCCTCTGCGACCAACTTATCCCCGTCTAAATCTAAAGGCCCTGCTAGGAAAAATCACCTGGCCCCTGCTGACTTGCTAAAACCCAAACCCATTGCAAAGAAACTCAAAGGAATTGAGGGAGCGACCCAAACTAACATGGTAGCTAGTTTGTATGATCTCAAGTCAACCCCTGCCAAGACTCCCAGTAAGCCCGCCCTAAAGAGGAAAGGCAAGGAGGAAGGTAAAAGCCTAAAGGAGCCTCTGAGCAAAGGGAAAAATGTGGTGACCAAGGACTCTATGGGGGATATGGTGGTTGCAGAGACAGTGGTTATTGGTTGTGATGCCATCATTAGGCACTCGGGTAGGCTAGCTAAGAATAGGAATAAGGTGCAGGTTAAAGATCTAGATACGGAAGAGGAGTTGTCGAACAACAAAGATAGCAGGGCTGAGGAGGTGTCAAATGGTGAGGAGGAGGAGCTTGCGAGAGGTCCTATCTCCATCCCTGATTTGGGAAAAGTTTAGAAGGAGGATTCTGCCTCTCATTCTTCGGAACCTCTAGTTGTGGAGCAGGCTATTCATAGCAACATTGTTGTTGGTGAGGAGGAGCTCAGTGTGTTGAAAAATAGAATGGACAAACTGGACAAAAAAATTATGTGGCTTGACCCGCTTCACGATCAAGTTGGTTCACTATGTCATGAGTATCATGTCAGCGGTGATGAAGGACGAGATGAACATGAAAAATACTAAATACCATCAGGAATGGGTGGGTGATGATGTCGTCCATCTTCTATTTAAGAACTGGGAATATACTAGATAGTTTGTTGCTGGTCTATTGTTCATTTGTGTGTTGTTCTGTTGTGTGTGTTTTTTGGCTTTCTATTTTTTGATGCTTTTATGGACCTGAACTTGATTGGCCCTTGTGGCTCTATGTGAAGGGTACAATGCCCTGTACATGTTGCTTACTTTATCAAAAACAACATTGATTTATTATTAAAAAAAAAGAAAATAAAAAATTACAAGGTAATTATCATTTCAACTTCAATTAAAATCCTCCCAAACCCCACCAATTCCTAGAAAAACACCCCTATACCTACCCCAATTTATGCTGCAGATAAACCATTACAAACAAATAACTTCACTACCTCTACCAGACAGGCTTACAACCATCAGCCCCTACGTCTGCCAAAAATTCTTACAAGCATCATCCCCTAATGGACCTATTAACAGGTCAAAAGTTTAGAGTAATATTTGGTCTTCCTTTAGATTATGATCGAAGGACTATTGCAAATTATTTTTTCTTTTCCTTCTTTGCTTTCTTCCCCTGAACTATTTGCCAACCGTCCTCCACCCTTACAGCCTCCTTCTGCCATTCCAATGAGCTGTCACAAGGGCTCTTCTAACTATCGTTCCTATTGCTACAAGCTTGCTGACCCTAACCATCAGCCTTTCATTTCCCAACATCTTGCACCTGTGTCCTCACCCCCTCTTTTCTCTCCCTACATTCAGGTGTTGTAGCCCCATTTTTAAAAGTTGACTCCTTTTTATTTCCATTAGAACCAGTATTGTCATTGATCCCAGCTATAATTTCTTCCTGTGTTGTGACCGCCCTAGTCAGTTGTTGATGGACTCCCTACCAACCTGATTCATCAATGTCTTCCTTTCTTGTGTCAGAACTCCTGATACCCATCTCTCCTCTTTGCTGCCTTTCAGTTGGGAACCCACTTGTTTCTCCACCAGTTTATCTACTATATAGCATTAGGGAGTCATGTCTTTCCACCATGAAGGAGATCTGTTTGCTCTATGTCTGGCACACTTAGCAGCCACATGCCCAGTTTGATAACAAAATTTGCACCTAAAGGGTACCCCTTCGTAGTCCAAGGACTGCACCCAACATCCCTTTGAATTTTTGAGCTGAATCTCCTCTGGTGGCACCTTGGACATATCCATTTCTACCAAGATTCAGGCATAAGTCGAGTGCAAAAGATTTGAAGAACCCTCATCCACCATTAAGAAGCTTCCTAAAGAGTTCCCTACAACTTCCAGGCAAGACTCAAACCAGAACTGTAGAGGGAGGTTAGGAAGCCTCACCCAAATAGGAGCCTTTTCAAACACTTCAGTGGCTGGGTTAAAGGTTGGGTGTCATGGCTTCAACATCAAAGTATGTTTTTCATCCCAATCCAAATGATAGTCACACAAGATCTTATTTCTATCTTGTTCCTTTTCAAAAATGACAATAAAGAAACCTTTTTCCATGGGATAAATTTGGACATACCCTTCCAGAATAGGATTCTAGTGGTTTGTAATCCACTAGTGAAGATCAGACAGTCTTTGCCAAAAATCCTTGAATCTACTGATCAGGCCCAAACCAGAAAAAACTTTTTCATTGAATGCCACTTCTTGTTCCAACTCTTCACTAGTTCCACTGTGATTGTTTTAGAGGAAGGTTGGGAAGCAGAGTCCCCTCTTCCCCCTCCTGATGTCCTTCTAGTTGGGAGCTTCGCTATTTGAGCCTACTCAGCTTTCCTCCCCCCACTCTTAGGTGCCTCAGATCCCTTCACGACTCTTTCTCCCCCAGAAGCGACAACTCCTGATTGACCTCCATTCAGACCTCCCTGTTTAGCCAAGCCACCATTGATTGGACTAGGGATAACTCCGTTTGGGCCTAAGGGCTTCCCAACATGAGCTTTTTGATAGCCCTGACCCTCATTCACTCTGTTGCCATATCCGCCTAGAAAAATTCCTTTGCTCTTCACCTGACGGGCCGATCCCAAAGGGCTTGATCTAATCAAAACCCTGGCTGCTCCATCCTTTTGGAGTCGACCGTTGGCATCCATTTCGAAGTCCTTGATCCCCACAACACTGTCATCCCCTATGAAGCAAGCAATCACTTGCTTGTTTCGCTGTGCAATCCAAGCTTCAACATTCTTCCTATCACCATTATCGCTATGGCTAGAGGCCTGTACGTCTTTCACTTTTCCATTGCCTTGGTCACTAATTTTACCGTTATACAATTCATTTAGCTGTAGACAATGGGATTTCCCCTATGAATCCTTCCCCAGACTCACCCCTGAGGAAACCCTTGCTTCTGTAGTCTCTCGCAGGTGACCATTAGCATTCATCGCTCGAGAAATTCCCCAACTTGATTACTATAATAAATAATTTTATTAGCTAACATTTCCTCTATAATTAAATACATTAATATAATTTTTTTAATTGTTTTTCTATTTTAACTTCCTCTAAAATTTTTATTTTTTTTCTATTCTTCCCATCATGCACATGAATTAAATAAATTTATTTATTTATTTCTAATAATATATTCTCCTCATGTGCATGAATTAGATAAATTTATTTAATTTTAATTCTATTAATACTATTCTCAAATCCATCAATTAAGTGAGTTAACTTAAAAAGCACATCACTTCACTCAAACTAACTATCTTTCCCACTCATCAATCAAATCTACTTCATTGATCCATGCAGTCAATTTATTGGTCCATACAATTAGTTAACTCATCAATTAATCCCTTCATAAGGACACATGTTAGGTGCATATTCCTCATGTCCTAACCTCATCCATTGCTTCATCTAATCATTCTCCACCATTGATCAACACCATGAAAAATTTATAAAACTACCACCTTCCAAGCCATCAAGGATAAGCAATTGTTTGAAAAAAATCGTGTTATCATCTAATCTATTTTCTATTAAAGGTTATGCTAGTAAGAAGATAAATTCACATATCAAATTATGGGAGCATATCTAAGGTCAATGGATCAAATGAGTTTTTGTGGTGATAATATTGCTTATTATTTCATTTAATTTATTTTTTGCATGCTCTATTTTAAGTGATTGTTGAATGTGAAATAGGTAGCTTCATAGTATTGTCCTTGTTTTACAATTTCACATTTCATCACGTATTTTTTGGCATGGCCAGTGGGACCCACATCCCTAAAACTAACAATTTTTTTTGAGAATTTTTTGTTTTCAAAATCCCAAGTTTCGAACAACACTTTTGATTATGTATTGGCACATATGATATTTCATTTGGTGCTTCTAAATTACTATTTGATATATTTTCTCTTGCATTTGGTTCTTCTAAATTACTATTCAACACATCTCACCCATGAAACAATGCTTTTGATCTACATCTCAACGCATTTGATTTATACTATAGCATATCTATAGATTGGGAAATCACTAATCAATCTTGGATTGTCTTTGTTTACAAGATACTTGATTTTGATATATTTGACATATCTAAGGATTTTTTACTTGCACCTAACCCCTGCAATTCTTTTTACCTAATTAATCATATGTTTTTGTAGGTCTTTTAAATTCATCTATAGGTTGGTGTTTCTGACATGCATATTTGTACATCTAATAGGTATACTTTTGTATTTGATTTTTAATACCATGCTTCTAATTTGTATAACTATGCTTTTGATCTATATAATTGCACTTCTATTTTTGAGTATTGGTTATTTTTTCAAACTAATCTTTTGTGCCTTTGGAAACTAACTCAATTGGTGTAGCTTTTCTATCATTGGTTGAAGAACAACAATTCTAGAATATTGACATCATTTGGTGTAGGATGCTTGTCAAAGATGTTATTTTTACTAGAGTAGTAGTACATTTAATTTCTTAATGGAAAATTGAACTTGTTTGTCATTCTTGTGTAAGCTAGTTAGTGTGTATACTCTTTTCTTTCACTAAAATGTGACCTTGGAGATTAAAGAATCCTCTATTTTACTTATTTATTGTGTTTAACCTAAGTTGAGCTAGCTTGTGTATGCTCTTCACTTGTGTTGTGTTTGATCATGTGGATCAAAAAATATAGCATTAATCTTTCCCTTTAGGAGGCTTCAGGGATTTCATCACCCCAAGGGATGACCTCAACCACATTTTTTGGTGGGGTATATTAAAGGGGTGAGAGAATAATTTATACCTCAAGAGTAAGCCATCATCATGTCTGGATGAGTCTCGATACCCTTAGTCTATCGATACTTGGGAAGGAAATAGGAGAGACCTTCCTAGTTTCAAGAATATGGAGATGGGCCCCCAGTTCATAGATTCCCCTAGTGAGCCTTGCATTTAGAAGCCTAAGTTATTCGACCATATTTCTAGTGTAGTGTGAGACTATTTCAAACCTAAAGTTACTCACCATGTGCCTCCTTGAGTATAGATATAAACTCTTTGGGAATAGTGTTCAAGGGTTCCAAAGAAAGGAAAAAAGTGAGTCGATTATGTGCCATTGGATCTCTACTTATCGACTCTTAAAAGATAGTTTTTGTACACTATCTTGAGGTATTTTATTGCATGGGACTACATTGTGAAGGTGCTCCAACTTGAATAATTCTATGGATGTTAATGTGTTTGGAGTGTATTCTCATGTATAATACTAATAAAATCCATTCAACTTTCACACCTCAAAATTCATCAACCATTGTGTTTGTTGTTTGATCTCTTGTCAAAAAAATACTTTTTCCAAAATCATTCACTATATATCACCACTTTTGACACACAAATATTTTTTTGACACACAAAGATGTATTGTTGACGTGTAACTATACACATATAATAAGAAGATAAGTGCTTTTAATATATCATTCTACACATTTATTTGACAATTGTGCTTCTAAGATATTTTCCTGTGCTTCTTGTGCACCAAATTAGTACTCTAATGCTTTCAATTGACCCATGATATGCTAAATTATCACACAATTATAATTTTATCTAGGAAGACCTAAAACAGACCAGAGACTTCCTAGTTGAGTCCATCACACTACCCATCATCAAAATTTTGAGTCAAAACCCCATCTCCTATCCATCAACATCCCATCTCATTTTTTGGACTTTAGGACTATTATCCTTGACAAGACTTGGAAAAACATATTTTTAACTTATATTTATTTATAATCAACATATCCTTTATCATCCATCACCTTACATCTAAGGACCAAAGTTGTTAGAATCTAATCTAGATCTTTTATCTTTTGTGAGCTAGCTTGCCTCTTTTCTTGAAAAAATTCCTATTTCAAGTAGGGACTTGAGTTAGCCCATATCACTAGTGGATAAACTATCTTAAGAGCTTTGGCTACTCTTGAGTTGGTAAGCTCCACTCTTTATCATTTTTCTTGAACTCATAAGCCTAGTTCAAGTAAAACAATCCTGATCCTATCAATTCTTATCATTAGAAGGTCTAGATTGACTTTGGTCTATTTTGGTTATTTCCAATATCATCCTTTATCATCAAATAATAATAAAAAATCCAAATCATTATACCCTCGTTCAAGTACAATTATCTTTTAAGAATTCAAAAACCCCCAAATCCATACCAATTATTTAATTTCACCTCACACATTATCTACAAAGGTCTTGAAACTTTTGTATGCCTATCACAAGGTCCCAACACAAGAAGCTCATGGGATCTCATCAAACTAATTCAAAAATAAAAGAAACAATGGATGTTAATCAATGTGAGTTTGGTATGCCTCCTTGAATCTATTCATCCAAAGTGCATACAAAATTATCCAACCATCTTCTTTAGAGTTTATTCCTATTTTAAGAGACGACACTCAAGATTCATTTGAGCTATCACCAATAAAATTGCAAGAAATGAAACAAGACCCTAAAGTGATAAATTTTGTGGACAATCTTCTTGCTCTAGATCCCAACCATTATTTCATTATGCTAGCTCAAAAGGGTGCAAATTTACCCTCTAATTTTGACACCACCTTTCTCGAGGAGCAGTATCCTATAATCATCACATCATCAAAAGCCTTAGGGGGAACATAATAATAAAATATACTAGTTATAAAATGTCCCCATACCACAAGAATCCATCCCAATCACTCCAATTCAACCTTTTATACCTCCATTCAACACTCACTCATCAACATATGAATTGCAATACATGAATCCACTATTTTAACAATCCATCCCATCTAGTCATGTTGGTACATCCATTCCTATAATTAACCCTCAAATATCCTCATCCATCACATACACCTTCCAAGCCTTTACATCCACTATACCAATGAGCACATATATATCCCAAAATTATAATCCTTTAGTGCACTAATTCAATTCATCTAACATCCACAAAACTAATAATCTACCCCTTTAAATATTACAACCCAATCTCTTGTCCGTAGATCCACCTTGGCACCTACAAATGGCTTGGCACAATGAATTCAAAGCCTGCAAAATAAAATAGTGGATATATCAAAATGGGTTACACCGAGAGAAAATATATGCTTGAAGACATATTTCCCTATCGTTTTGATAGATCTATCCCAATGATACATTTTCCTCATAATTTTGAAATTCCCAAATTTTAAAAGTATAAAGGAAAAGGTGATCCATGTGAATACATTAAGGGATTTTACATATCTTTCTTGGAGGTTTCCTAAAAAGACATGTATTTAATGTGCTTATTTTCTCAGAGTTTAGGAGTTCAAGCTACTAAATTGCTCTCTCATCTACCCCATGTGATAAAATCCTTTTAATAATTAGCGAAACAAGTTATTACTCATTTTTCGTATAATATTGAGCATGAAATCTCTATGAATAATTTGTGCAACACAAAAAAATAAATGGAGAATCATTCATTTCCTTTTAACAATGATGGAGGAACATGGGAATCAAATTCCTATAGCCTATCCTCGAAAAAAAACTAGTGCACATATCTTTCCAAAATCTAAACCAAGGGATGAAATTTCACTTGTAAGTTCACTATGCCAATTTATATTTGATGAAATCATAGAAAAATGGATAACTATTGAAAAATATCTCATTTCTAAGGGTCTTGTCAAAATTTATAAGGACAAAAAATACAATGGATTGAACATTCTAATGACAAACCCCACCTATAGGTGGAAAATAAAAATATTGTCAATGATGGTGTGGTAGATGAAAAATTATCCCAAATGTATAACTATCATTAAATATGCAACCAAATAATCAAAGTGAATCCCTTCCTAGAGAACCACATAGGTAGAACTACTCCCCAAGATGAAAATGCACTCCCCTAAGAGAACCAATCAAACCAACCTTAATAAAATTGGTCTAATCCAACCTTATCAAGATATCTGAAGTCAGAGAATGAATATTTTGAATACCATAGGGTCAAAGCCCATAAAACCATTGATTGTATGGAATTGAAAAACCTCAATGAAGATCTTATTGACCAAGGTGACATTACCATTGAAGATAATCCCAAAAATTTATCCAATAATGATATTGACATATATAAGGATCCAACTCTCAACTATGGTAAAGGAAACACCCAAACAAAGGAATTAAATGCAATAATGTCAATCATGCCTCTACTTTATATGAATTTTTTGTGGCTCATATCGAAGAAACCAATACCCATATTGCCACCATATTCATTACAAGTAATTCTCTTAAATTTGTAGTCACCAAGTTAATTATGGTAAATTAACTCTCTAAGGAGCTCAATCTACATCATGTCCATCTAAATATAACCTCTTGGACCATCTAGAAAATAGATCCACACAAATATCCATTCTATAACTTCTTCATACATCCCAAGTACACATAAGGATATTCTTAAAAAATCCCTCCAAGAATCTTTCATACCCAGTAAAATAAATATTGATCAAATTTAGGTCATGGTAGGACACATTTCCCCCCCATCATATTATGTGGTATTTGTATACACTTAAATTTGGTCTGGAGGAATTAATTAAATACAAGTTATTTAATTAATGATCTTTAACTCTTCTACTTATAAATAAAATAAAAAATTTATTTATATAGTTCACTTTCCCTAATTCTTCCTATCTTAAATCATTTTCTTCATGTCTTAATTAAATAAACAAATTCAATTAGTTTGTTTTATTTAATTACCTCCCTCTTATTAAATTTGAATTTTATATTTGGATTTAAGCACATTTCTATTAACTTTTCACCTTCCACCTCATCATGTGTCTCATGAAATTAAATATTTTCAATATTTAATATGGCATTTATTCTCAACAAATTCTAACAAATTTTGAGACACTTGGCCTTCAACTTTATTTGATTCCTCTTCACACTTGGCAGTTTGTTTTTCTAAAGGGAACACACTCCTTGATTCTCTCTAACCTCTTCATCCTCAATCATCCATCTCTCCAGATCGAACCCACCCAAACCATTAGTTCCTACCACCTAAGCTCACGGCCTTGGAAAATCTATAAATGGACCCTCATTTACAACAAATTCATATAGAGAGCTGAGCATAATTAAACTCTACAAAATTTTAGAGAGCATTGTCATTCTAGTTTTAGCATCTTAGTATTATCATTTTAGTGTTTTCATTTTAGAATCAAGTAGATTAATCAAGGAACTTGCATTAGTAGCATCTTAATTGTAGTAGTTTAATCATATCATTTCATTATCAATATCATAGCAACATCTTAATCTTTGCATATCATCTACAACTAATTTAGTAATCATGTAGTGTAGGAGATATCTCTTGCATTTCCAACATATCATTCTTCACGTTGTCATTTGGAAAGTCATGTGCACAAAAAATCTGAGAGTAAAATGACTTCAAGAATCCTTGGAGATAGAGGACAATGAGACACCATTGGACAGTTTGTTTGTTTTGATTTGACTATCATTTGAATTCTCTAATATAATGTTTCATTGGTGTGTTGTATTATTTACTTATGCACTCACTTTATTCATACAAACATAAATTGGCGCCCACCATGGGGCCAAGCCCCATTTTTAACATTTTCTGGCAATTTTTCATATGTAGGTTTGATTGTGAATTTCAATGTAGCACACCCGAAGCTTCTTTTAGTGTATCTACTTGATCTTTTGGTGCATCCAGTCTCTGTTCTAGAGCATCTGCCTACTCTTTTGGTGCATTCAGTCTCTATTTTATTGCATATACATATTCTTCTAGCACATCTTCCTTCTCTTTTAGCGCATATACAAGATTTGGATTTTCATTTTTTGATTTCTAGATTTAGTGCATCTAGGGTGTTTTGTAGCGCATATACTAAATCTTTTAGCGCATATGGTCTTTGTTTTAGTGCATATACTCTTATTTGTAGGAATTCAGAAAATTTGGAACTGATTTGTTTCTTTTTGTTTTGTAGGTGCTTTAAATGCTATCAAAGACAATTATCTGAGACTGCTAATGGTGTTTGCAGGGGTTGGAGTTATTTTTCCTTTTGATCAAATTAGGCATCTAGTTTAATTACGAGGTTAATGAACACCATGTATGTTGTACTTGTAAAGTGATAGGCCTATTCTCTTCCCTTCATTGGGTGACTAGAATGCTAGACTCACTCTTTCATTTTATTGCAATAACACCTTTAGAAGTCCTGCCATAGTGGGAAAAAGTACTCACCCTATGGGAACGACCTAAGTGGGAACGACTAAAGCTAAGTTTTCCAACCCACTATAATCAAATGTGATTGTGAGTAAACTCACATTCATCGGTAGTGTGCATTGATAACCATTCCCAAAGCCTTTGTTCTAAAGGTTGGGAGGTCTCTTGAGGGAGTTTATCATTTTCCACACCAAACAAAAACCCTTACTAAGAACTTTAAGTGTAGTAGCTAGCTGAGTTAGTTCCTAAACATTATAATATTCACAATGCAAGGGGAGGGAAGAATCTACCCTCAAGATACTCACCATATAACTACCAGAGATTACTAGCCAAAAGTGGAGGATCTGACTTTGTTAAGACCCTGAAAAGGAAAAAACACGAGCACCCTCTAGGGGGTGACATGGCTATGTGAGCTGACATAGTTCTAAGATGTGGGATGTGATGTTATTAATGACCCTTGACATTAGGAGAGTTTGATTGATCTATTTGCTCTTGTTCAATACCAGTGGAAATCAAAAGGGATTGGACCAGATCCTTGAACATACACTTAATGTTTAGATCATAGGGTGAAACAACTATTTTACTACTTGCTGCTATTTTTGAAATCATTTTTCAAGAGATCATCCATTAAAAACACTTAATTCACAAAAAACAAGAAAGCTAGGAAAAATTATTGTTTAGAAGATCATCCATTAAAAACACCAAATTCACTGAGTTGAAAACAAGAAAACCAAGCAAGCTTTCAAAACAAGTGACATTTCCAGTTTAGCACATACGCTTTCTATTCTAACACATTCATCACATCTTCCAGCGCATTTAGTTTATATTCTGGCATATATACAGTCTGTTTTAGAGCATTCATCCCATCTTTCAGTGCATATAGTCCATATTCTAGTGCATTTACCCTGGGGCACCTTTTAGCGCATTTAGGCCATATTCTGGCGCATTTGTCCCATCTTCCAGCATATTTTCAATCTGTTTAACACATTTACTTGATACTCCAACAAAGAGCTAAGTTGAAAATTTGTCAGATAACTTGAACCATATTTAGGGATAGCCTAGCGCATCTCTATTTTTTTCTAGCAGATTTAGCTCATCTTCTAGTGCATCTAGGGTCTATTCTAGCACATTTGATTAATCTTTCAGCACATACACCTTATGTTTTGGTGCATCTAGGGGACAATCTAGCACATATAGGCTTTTTTTTAGGGCATCTATGTCATCTTTTAGTGCATCTACAACCTGTTTTAGTGCATCCATCTTATTCACAAACAAAGAGATAAATTGAACGATTTCAAACAATTTATACTAGATTTAGGGATCCTTTCTAGAGCAAAGATCATTCCTCATTCAAACATTAGTTTAAACTTGAAGAAACTAGCTTTTGCAAGTGAAATTCCTTTAACTAAAATTGGATCAAACATCTTAAAGTTCCTAATCATCAAACCTATCTCTGATTGTTTAGCTGAGTTTCATCATTAGGATCTATCATCCTTCATCACAAAACAAAATTCTTTACATTAGATTTAACCTTAGTCCTATCAATAGAATCCATCATTCTATTTGACTTAGGTATCTCATTGGCTCTCCTAAACAAAGATCAAAGTATAGAAAACCTTTATCACTTGTATGCTTGTTTTAACAAGAGCCCAAAAATAAAAACTTAGAGAATAATAAATTGAAACCCAAACCATCATGGCTGAAGGTGAAGAAAATCCCTTCCATAGATTTCACCAACCTGAAACAGATGAGGACATTCAACAAGCTCAACAAGACCCTAAATTTCACAAGTTCATGGAAAAAATTATAGAAAAAGATGGAGAGAAATATTTTCTGATGTTGGAAAATCAAGGTGTGAAACTACCTAATGATTTTGATATAAACAAATTAAAAGGAGCTCCCAAGAAAATAAAAGTTGATTTACGAAACACAAATCCAATGAATACTTTAACTCAACAAATGAAAAATCTTCAACAACAAATCCAAGACATGCAAATAGGAATAACAAAAAGATATTTGTTGTAAGACATCTGTCCTTATCCCTTTGACAGAAGTCTGAACATGATACCATTTCCACCAAATTGTGATCTTCCAAAATATGACAAATACAATGGAAAATATGATCATATAGATCATGTAAGATAATTTTGCACCATGAGCTTGGAATTTTCACATGAAGAGACCTATTTAATGAGATTATTTCCATGAAGTTTGGGTGGTCAATACATGGAATGGTTTTTAAAATTCCCACCAAGTATTAGATCATTTGAAGAGCTAGTAAATAAGTTTATCACCCAATATTCCTACAATATTCAACATGAAATAACGAGGAAAGATCTTTGCAACACAAAATAGAAAAATGGTGAATCATTTCTCACATTTTTACAAAGATGGAGAAGATTATTTGCTAGATATGCCTATCCTATACCTGAGAAAGAAAAGATGGAAATCTTCATTGACAATATCAACAGTGAGATTAGCTATAGACTCCAATTGTAATGTCCACCTAGCTTTGAAAAGATGATTGAAAATGGACTCAAGAATGAGGAAGCCTTGGTTAAAAGAGGAGTGTTAAAAATATATAATGAAGGACCAAACACTGCTAACTCTTCCAATCATTATAACACCTATGAAAAATCAAAATTATGGAAAAGAAATAAAAATGTTGGTAATGATGGTGCAACTAAAACACATAATGCAAAACCAATATTCAATTTATCAAGAATTACACCCAAAAATAATAATAAAAACACTAAATCTAAACTAGCCTCAACACCTTATCGAACACCATCAAATCACAAAAAAATTACACCTTTGGGGAAATCACTTGAATCAACATTAAAAGAACTTCTTGCTGCCAAACTCATAACATTACCAGAGGCACGAGATTGGGAACCAAGAGTTAAACCATCATGGTGGAATGATGCATATTATTTTGATTTTCATAGAAACAAAGGTCACAAAACAAATGATTTTATGCAGCTAAAACATTTGGTGCAAGACTTGATAGATAGAAAGGACATATCGGTAGAAGGACCTCAAAAAAATGCTGACCATGGAGCATTTAAAAACCCTTTACCCAATTATGAAAAAGGAGAATCCTCTTCAACAAACAAGGGGGAAAATGTGAACTATGTCTATGATTCTATCCTCCTTCACATTTCTGCAGCTGATAATCAAACCAATGACATCAAAACCAAAGATGAACAAGACATTGTTTCCATCGAAATTGAGCATAAATAGGACATTGTTGTAGCTGATAATAAAATCAGTGTCATCAAAATCAACAATAAACAAGACAATCTACCAATCAATGTGACCACAAGAGCATAGTCTAAGTTTTTATTGAAATGAAGTACATCTAAAACACCTACTACCCCTTCAAATCAATACAATATCATAGACCAATTGCAAACAATTCCAGCTTAGATATCCATATTGGAACTTCTTAAAATTTCACTAGCCTATAAGGAAATCTTGGAAAAGGCTTTGGTGGACACCACAGTACCAACTAATTTGGAAGTTTGTCAATTCCAAGACATGGTGGGACATTTGAATGCACCCCATTGTTTATCATTCTCAAAAAATGATGATGCATCACTCACTCACCCACATAACACTCCACTCTATATTGAGGTTTTAATCCATAAACATTGGGTCAAACATGTTTTAATAGATGGAGGATCCGGTCTAAATATCTACACCTTAAAGCTTATCCATGCATTGGGATATTCAAAAAATGTAATAGATTCTAGAAGAAAGATCACCATAAAAGCTTATGATGATGAAGAAACATCCTCTCAAGGTCTAATAGTATTCCCAATTCAAGTGGGACCAGTTGTAAAAGATTAACTTTTCCAAGTTTTAGACAAGGATTTGACTTACAACATACTCTTGGGTCAGCCTTGGATCCATGAAATGCAAGTAGTGCCATCAACATATCATCAATGTCTGAAATTCCCCTCCAATGGACAAGAGATCACCATTTCAGCTAATTCCAACAATCCTCAATATTGCAACACTCTCAATACAGTCCAAGATGTTTTTGTACCACACAATAGAGAGGCTCCCACTTCTATTTCATCAGGTAATGAAGGAAAACTCAATTCTTTGTCAAATCAGTTTGAGAAAAAGGTTTTGTCAAAAGATAAAAGCATTATTGATCCCATTTCTTTGAGTAATGAAAGCCAACTAAATTCTTTGTCAAAAAAGTTTGAGAAAAAGATTCAGTTGAAAGATAAAGGCATGGGTGAGTAGTCAATCGAGCAATCCTTATGTCTCTCACAACTGCTACCTTCTCCAAAATAATATGGGCATCCATCAACATCTAGACAACAATCTTCACAACCCACCACACTTTTTGATGGTAAATTTGTAAAGGAAGGTACTCTAGTTGATGAATTTGAGGACAAAGATGTTCTAAATTGGATTTACAAAGATGAAGAAGCATCTCAAGCAACAACTTCCAACATACCAATAGAGAAATATGGTAAAGGATTCACAATCTTAGAAAATATGGGATATGAAGGAAAAGGTCCTATCGGCAAAAGAAAAGAAGGCATTGTGGAACTAATTTAGACTATCACAATCAATGCAAAAGACAAGACAAGATTAGGATACAAAGAAGAGACAAAAGAAGAAGCCAAGCAATAGATTTGTGAGAAAATCCTCCAATTGCAAGCTAGTTCTAAATAAGACTCAAATGAATATGAATGGGATTCACTATTTGAAGTATCTTTCGAAGAAAAAGAAATTGATGTGATACAAAAGTATGCACCCATATGTATGGAGGGACAAAGTTCAGGGTCTAGACCACTTGAATTTGGATCACTACATATCGATGACTATAGTGAGGATGATCAAACATCGAGCGAGATAGACCATTCAAAGGAGATTAACATTATAGACCTTGACATTGCTATCAAAAACCTTGAAAAAATTTCCATCATGACACTTACCGCTTTTGACCTTGACCAATCTGATGATTCCTTACCTTTGATACATCCCAAACTCATTGACTGGGAACATAATGAGTTGCTTGATATCCCTATGTTTGCAGATGATGATGCCATTGTCAATTTCCTTTGTTTTGAAAGTCCAGAAAAAAGTTTCACTAATGAATTTCATAATGAAGCTTCAAACAAGGGGAGTGCCAAATCTCTTAGCTGCCAAATAAAGAATACAAAAAAATGATCTAATTGTGAAAACCATACAATGGCAGTATTAGATCATGGAAAAGTAAAAAGAAAGAGTGTATCCAACAGTGAAAACCTCTCTGAGGTACTAAAGGATGAGAGATTTTACACTCTTCCTGAGAATTATAATGAGAGATCTTTAGTATTTTTTGAGCCTACACAATCCATAAACATTGGTACTGCAGAATCAATAAAGACCCTACACCTAGTGGCATCAATGACAAAACAAGAAAAACCAAGTTTCACCAAATTATTTGAAGAAAGAAAAATCAATTTTGCTTGGTCCTATGCTAACATGCCAGGAATAAATCTAGATCTAATAATGTATCATTTATCCCTACCACTTGGAGTGAAGCCAGTAAAGCATAAATTTAGAAAAATGCATCCACACATCGCCCTACTAGTGAAAGTTGAATTGAAAAAAATATTAGATGCAAGGTTCATCCAACCAATTGACTATGTAGAATGGATTTCAAACATTGTACCAATTTCTAAACTAGACAACAACATCAAAATATGCACAAATTTTAGAGATCTTAACAAGGCTTGTCTAAAGGATGACTTTCCTCTGCCCAATATAGACATCATTGTAGATTTAACCACAGGACATGCTATGCTATCACTCATGGATGGTTTTTCAGGCTATAATAAGATCAAAATTGAATCAGAAGATCAAGACAAAAAAAAATTCACATGCCCATGGGGTAAATTTTGTTGGAATGTCATGCCTTTTAGATTAAAGAATCCAGGAGCCACTTATCAGCGTGCAATGACAAGCATCTTTCATGACATGATGCACACATTCATGGAGGACTATGTGGATGACCTGTTGGAAAAATCATACACCAGGGAAGGACACCTAGAAATCTTGGATAAAATCTTTACTCGATTAGAAAATTTCAATGTGCGATTAAATCCAAAGAAGTGTGTATTTGGAGTAACATCAACAAAACTCTTAGGATACATAGTCTCAGCTAAAGGAATCAAAGTAGATCCAATAAAATTCAAAGAAATAATGGAAATGTTGCCTCCTAAGAACATTAGCGAACTAAGATCTCTACAAGGAAGATTCCAATCCATCAAAAGATTCATCGCACAACTGGCAGACAAAAGTCATCCTTTTACTCATTTGTTACACAAAAATGTTTCCTTCAAATGGGATGACAAATGTGAAGCTACCTTTAATCAATTGAAACAATATCTGATGAATCCACCTATATTGGTACCACCAATAGAGGGAAAACCACTTCTACTCTACATAGCAACTAGTGAGGTATCTTTGGAAGCTTTGCTAGCACAAGAAGACTCTACAGGAAAAGAAAGGGCTATCTATTACATCAGTAGGACACTGAATGGCTATGAACTTAACTATACATTCATTGAAAAATCTTGTTTGGAAGTGGTGTTTGCTACTAAAAAATTACGACACTATATGTTAACACATACCGTCAAACTAATAGCTAAGATAGATCCATTAAAATATCTACTCATCAAAGCCAATCTAATAAGAAGACTAGCAAAGTGGGTGATGATATTGAGTGAATTTGACATTCAGTACATGGATAGAAGAGAAATCAAGGGCCAAGCAATAGCAGACCTATTAGCTGAAGCACTGTTACAAGATGATCATTCCATTCACATTGAATTCCTAGATGCAAATGTCCTCTCCATGATAGAACAACATTGAATATTATACTTTGATGGATCTTACACCCAACATGGATTGGGTGTTGGAATCTTATTTGTTACTCCTCAAGGACATACTATCCCAAAATCTTATAGGTTGATGTTCCCTTGCACTAACAACACAATGGAATATGAAGCACTAATCATTGGTATAAAGTAAGTAGTGGAATGGAAAATCATAGAATTACAAGTCTATGGAGATTCTCAATTAGTCATCAATCAGGTTAATGATGATCAAACAAAAGATGACAAGTTGATGCCATACAAGAGGATGGTTGATGAATTAAAGAAATACTTTGTTTAGATCAAGTTTGAACAAATTCCAAGAGTGGACAACAAAGCTGTAGATGCCATGGCAACAATTGCCTCCCATCTACAAATACCAAAAAAATGAAGTTGTTATGAATTTATGGTGGAACAATTGTTTAATCCCACCTATGAAAATCCTGAATCCCAAGTTGTGTACCATCTAGTCGAAGCTAATTATTCACTCTATGGGAAGATTTATACCTATCTAAGAGACAATACCCTTCCACCTAATCTATCCCAAAACCAAAAATGCAACTTTATCTGTCAAGTAGCCTGATACACCTTGATAGCTAATACACTTTATCGACGAGGTCTCGATGGTACTCTCCTTCGATGTCTTGAATGTAACGAATTTGAAACAACTTTATGAGAAGTTCATGAAGGTATTTTTGGTACTCATTCAATTGGTCTTACTCTCACTAAGAAACTCCTATGCTTGGGATATTATTGGCTGAACATGGAGAAAGAATCTTTTCAATTTGTTAAGAATTGCAAGAAGTGTCAAGTCCATGGAAATCTCATACATGCCTCGATGCAAGAGCTACACCCATTCACATTGGCCTAACCTTTTTGTCAATGGGGACTTGATCTTGTGGGTAAGATTCATCCATCTTCCTCCAATGGACATAAATTCATAATCACAGCCACATAGCATTTCAAAAAGTGGATTGAAGCCATTCCATTAACCACCATCACTGGTAAAAAAAATGCCTCTTTCATCTTGAACTACATTGTCTGTCGGTATGGCATCCCTAGCTCCATTATCACTGATAACGGTAGACCCTTCAAAAATCAGGATGTACAAGAACTTTGTGAAAGATTCCATATCCAACACTGATTTTCCACACCCTAATACCCTCAAGGGAATGGCCAAGTAGAAGCCTCAAATAAGTCCATTCTAAAAATCCTGAAGAAAATTATCAACGAGGATGGACGTGACTAGCATGTTCAACTAAACCCTACTTTGTGGGAATACCGTACTAGTATCTACACCCCTACAGGAGCCACACCATATGCTCTTGTGTATGGATCAAAAGCCATCTTACCTATTGAGGTTGAGTTACCTTAACTTTGGGTATTATTGAAAGGAATCATTTTAAAAGAAGACTATCGGGTATCCAAACTATAGGAATTGGAATTGTTAGATGAACGTCGTTAACATGTTGTTGATCATCTAAAAGCTTATCAATAAAGAATATCAAGGAGCTATAACCACAAGGTAAAACCAAGAACATTTCAGGTTAGCTACTTGGTCCTAAAAGAGAATCCTCGCAATCAACAGGATCGGGAAAGGAAGGGAAAATTTGAACCTAATTTGCTAGATGCTTTTGTCATTGTATCAGTATATGGATCTGGAGCATATTGGTTATCGACACCTGAAGGGGACTTGTTTGAAAAAACTATCAATAACCTTCATCTTAAGAAGTTTTATACATAACTCATCCAGTGCATGGTCAAAAAAGTTGAAAAATTAAAAAAAATTAAAAAAAATGAAAAAGCAAAAAAAGTGAAAAGCTAAAAAATTTTAAAAAGAAAAAGCTAAAAAATCCAAAAAAATAAAAAAGGAAAAATCCAAAAAAAAAGCAAAATGAAAAATACAAAAGTGAAAATTAAAAAAAATCATACCTTTGATGAAAAACTTGACAAATAGGTGTCTTGGTGACAACAAAAAAATCATAAAATAAAAAAAAAGTGCAATAAAAACAAGTAGTGAAAACCCAACAACAGGCACTATTTGTGATAGATTAGCTTTTCCATCTATTGGAGCACGTGTCAGTCATCTGGGTTTCATCATCATTATGCTTGTCCATCTTACAAACCTCATGTACATATCTGGGCGTTGTGGTTGTTTCTCATCTTGGCTTGGCGATCATTGTGCATATTCATATTTAATGGTTGTTTCTCACTAGGGGAAAAATCCTGAACTCACTGGGGGCAATCTACTTTGAGCTTAAAACAATAGACAAAACAACAATTCGACAACATAGCAAACATAACGATCACAACAGAAACTCAACATTGAACATCAATCACAATCTTTAAAAAAAAACCCAACCATCCAAATCAACAGCATGATTGGTCAAACCAAATCTAATTGGATGATGTTCTTCTAAATCATGGTTCAATCACTTTGGCATGAATGTTCAACTGTTGTATCTTGATTTTCGTTATCATTTCTCTAGAGCAACTAGAGGATGTCATGGACTAGAGAAGCTATGATGGAGTATGATTTTCATTTGTCTATTGTTTGTGAGTTAATCATTACTACTATTTAAAATTTTCATGGGATGTGCTCTACAAAGTATCATTGATGACATTTCGGATTTGTATAGGAAAATGATTAACTCTTGTCTATTTCACACAAGCAATACTCAGGTCATCTCGGTTCAATTATTCCTAGATGCTTCTGTTAACTTGCCATATTAAACATCAATGGAAGTTGTACTCAGGCCATCATGGTCTAATTATACCATAGATTTTTGTACTAACTTTCAACATATTAAAAGCTCAATGATGAAAACAAGCACAACAAATCAACTGACACGATGACAATATTGCATATTTAGATTTGCTTGGTTAAGATAGGTTTCATCCATATTAGTTTTTCATTTGCATTTTATATTTTCCAAGGTTCGAAAATTTCAAAATGATTTTATCTCTCTCATTAAAAGATTGAGTACATTTGACATTAACAAAAAACAAGATCATTCAGATATAGTTGCATAATCATTATCATATCATATCATACATTAGAAAGAATTATCATATCATACATCCATCCATGCATTAGGTCATATATTTGCATTAGAAAAATACAAAAAATAAAATGTATTACATCTTAAGTTACATTTGCATCCATCTCATACTCATAAAGCATATAGAATCATAATCCATGCATTATCATTTCATTATTGCATCCATACATACCCATGGCATAATCATATAAACATCACATAGCATATAGAATAGAAAGAAATGCATTCACCATAAGCATCCATCATAAGAAGCATATAGAGAACATATAGATCAATAGTATCTGTTGCATCTCATATAATCTCAAAATAATCAAGGTTAAGTGTACGATGATATCATAACATGTGGAGAGATACATACACAAAATGTGGTAGAAATCATAATGTCTCTGACTAAACAAGTGTATACATCAAGTGTCAATACATCAAATGTGAACATAAGACCTATGTGTTACTCCCCCTAAATAATGTAGGCCTCACTGAGCCTCCTACTGCACCACCAAATGCACCTACACTTGGATCCCTACCTGATGGATCTCTGGCAGGTGGCCTAGTCACACCCCTGCTTGTAGTCCAAGAATGACTCCCACCTGATCTGGCACTGACAGACTGTGCATAACTCAGGGGACACCACTCTGCAAGAACTGCCTCATAGTATTGTAGCCTATAGTACTTGGCCTCTCTAGCTAAATGTCACACCTCTCTAAGCATATCCCCTATAGTGGTCCCCTCAGACACTCTCTATAATCTCTCAACTAATGCCTCCACATGCTCGCATCTTTGTCTCATGGTATCTCTCACTACTATCAGAGAGGCAATCTGTGCCTATGCCTATGCTAGTTGTCCTTGTAAACCCTACAACTATGCATGTAAGGCATCAATCTGTGCCTGTTGCTAATGGGAAGGCACACAAATCTAAATCTATGATGGCCCTATCTGTTTCTGTCCTAAAGGCACCATAGATCTCCTCCTTTGTGATACTTTGACATCTAGTATTAGTCTGCCACCTCCATCTCCATCATCTCCTCCATCTCTACCATCATCTCCTCCATCACCACCATCTCCCTCCTCATCGCCATCTCTCCTCTGTCTCAATGCACATGGTGGTTCTCTCTCATCATCATCCAATGTCAGTGTTGGCTCATCTGGACTGGATATCCTTGGGAAAGCATGTGTGAAGAAATACTGAGCATAATCATCTATCATCAAAGCATCTGAGATCTCTAGACAATAATCCTAAACCTATTGCTACAACCCAAATTACTCCTCAGAAGCTGCATCATAGGATAGGGTGGCTCCCCACTCTAGAATATCATGTTGTCTCTATGTATATAATGCCACTCCCTAGGGAATAACCTAAACTCTTCCATAATGGCAAAGAACCCTCATGAGAAGGAACCTCTCAATAACAAGCTATGTCTGACCAATCAAGTACCTCAAAGTGAACACATAGGGAATCTCAATATCATTCTCGGGCCACTGCTCATAATCTAAATATGGCCACCATGTCATGGTCTCCAGATCATCGAGAACTCAACACCAATACTCCAATTTGACCAGCTTGTGCTGGACAACTAGTCCTGTGTATCTAAAGACATATGGACTTCCAATTGGATGATCTCTATCTTCCATAGGCCGAGTAACAACTATGTGCTCCCACACCCAAATCTACAACAGTGTCACCTCGGCTGATAAACTAGCTGTTCCAAGATATACACTTGATGCAAATCGTGGTACAAATGAGCCAACATGCAGGAATCCCATGCATATCTAATCCCCTACGTAATCATACTCTCTAGTATCTGGCCCCAACCAATGGATAGTCTCTTCAACCTATGATAGGGACATAGGAAACCTCCAACGAAACCAGCTAGAACACATGGTAATAGCTGATATGAAGCAACCATCTCTTGCCATGGGATCTCATACCCACTAATCTTGTCATCATAAAAAATCCTCCTCAGTGCCTTGGTCTCGCCCTGCTCCGTGTGATCATAAAAAACTAACTTTCCAACTAGGGGAATACCCAATATATGGTACACATCCTTTGGAGTAACTGTCATCTCCCTGGTGGCCAGATGGAAAGTGTTGTGGTCACTATGCCACCTCTCAACTAAAGCAATCAACAATCCCCTATTAATCCTATACTGGGGCATATCAATCAAAGACGATAAACCACATCGCGTAATGATATCCAAATTCTCCTACACTAGACATGGAATCATGTCCCAGGTCTTCGGGAAGCGCTCCTAAGACTAAAGAACTCTAAAATCCTCCTATAATCATGACATCGCAAATCAACATTTTATCAATCAACCTATCAATCAATCTAATCAGCTCTAATAAGATTTCGATCAAATCTCATTGAGCATCTATCATTGATCCTCACCTATTATGAGGTCAATCATCATCTATCCTATCATTAACTCTCACCTATCATGAGATCAATCATCAAACATCATCAATACTATGGCTAACACGATCATCAAACATCCAAAATAAGGAGGACAATCAACAAAATTCAACTCTGGTGTCAATGCGCTAAAATAGTGCATCCATGCACTAAATCTATGGATGCACCATCAAAATCCATCAATGTGCCACTTTTCAACACAAATTTACGAGAAACCCAAATGCACTATAACAGTCATTAGATGTACCATTTTCAACACAAATGCGCTAAAACAATATATGTGCTAAATAATTCTATCGATGCGTTAGATCAAGACATAAATGTACTAAATAACTACATGTGCTACACCATTAAACCTATGCACTAAATCATGAAACAGATGCACTAATTCACTCTATGCGCTAAAATAACAAGTCTATGCGCTAAATCGGGCCTCATATGCTCCAAAACGCAAATTGCATAATTGAAAATTTGAAAAATGTGCCAAAAACACATTCAAATTTCAAAATGAGGTTTCTCGAGGTACATACCGGAAGTCCATCATGGTCGGACGGTTGTGACATCGAACTTGCTCGAATCGGTCAGTTTGGTATGTGATCACCATTTTGCTCCAATCACTCAATCAACTCAATCTCCAATTGCAAATGAATTCAAATGAGCTCCTTTTTCACCCTTTTTACCATTTAAAGGGGTAAATGGAAGGTATTTAAGTGGGATTGATTTCATTTTCAAATAGGGCATCGATTAATCAAATTGGCAAGATCGGTATTCTTTATTGGGAGATAAATCGTCTCAATATCATAGAATTTGAAAATCATTAGAAAATCATGAAAATTTCAAAAAATTCTAAAAAATTCTAAAAATTCATAAATTTCCCGATTTATCTCCTGAGGGGGCATACTTGCATCATCACTTGAAAATCAACGTTTGGGGCATATCAAAATTTTGTCGACACTTTTAGCAATTTTTTCTTTGAAAAAATGTGTCGCAAACATATCACTTCAAAGAGGGGCAAAATGTATACACTTAAATTTGGTCTAGAGGAATTAATTAAATGCAAGTTATTTAATTAATGATTTTTAATTCTTCTACTTATAAATAAATTGAAAAATTTATTTATATAGTTCACTTTCCCTAATTCTTCCTATCTTAAATCATTTTCTTCATGTCTTAATTAAATAAACAAATTCAATTAGCTTGTTTTATTTAATTAACTCCCTCTTATTAAATTTAAATTTATATTTGGATTTAAGCACATTTCTACTAACTTCTCACCTTCCATCTCATCATGTGTCTCATGAAATTAAATATTTTCAATATTTAATATGACATTTATCCTCAACAAATTGTAACAAATTTTGATACACTTGGCCTTCATCTTCATTTGATTCCTCTTCACACTTGGCAGTTTGTTTTTCTAAAGGGAACACACTCGATTCTCTCTAACCTCTTCATCCTCAATCATCCATCTCTCCAGATCAAATCCAAACTGTTGGTTCCTGCCACCTAAGCTCATGGCCTTGGAAAATCTATAAATGGACCCTCATTTACAACAAATTCATATAGAGAGCTGGTACTATTAAACTCTGTAGAATTTTAGAGAGAATTGTCATTCTAGTTTTAGCATCTTAGTATTGTCATTTTAATGTTTTCATTTTAGAATCAAGTAGATTAATTAGGGAACTTGCATTAGTAGCATCTTAATTGCAGTAGTTCAATCCTATCATTTCATTATCAATATCATAGCAACATCTTAATCTTTTCATATCATCTACAACTAATTTAGTAATCATGTAGTGTAGGAGATATCTCTTGCATTTCCAGCATCTCATTCTTCAGGTTGTCATTTGGAAATTCATGTGCACAAACAATCTGAGAGAAAAATGACTTCAAGAATCCTTGGAGATAGAGGACAATGAGATTCCATTAGAGAGTTTGTTTGATTTGATTTGATTATCATTTGAATTCTGTAATATAATGTTTCATTGGTGTGTTGTATTATTTGCTTATACACTCACATTATTCATACACATAGTATTCGCTAAAAGATACATCCTATCTACCAATCCATCCCATAATGAAGCTCTACGTCTAGAAGTATTCATCCACAAACATAAAATCAAAAGACTCATGATAGATGGTGGAGTAACCTTGAATATTGACTCTTAAATTATTAAAACAGTTGTATATTCTAATGGTGTCATAGATTTACAAATACATGTCACTATAAAAGCATATGATGAGGTTAAGCATGAGTTTGAGGGGATAATAATTCACCCAACCAAGTTGGTTGTGTTATAACATATATTACCTGTCAAATCTTGGACCTATATCTTGTCTATAACATTCTCCTAGGCCACACTTGGATACATGCAATGTAGGTGTACCATCTACATACCACGGATGCTTGAGTTCCCCCTATACTATTTTGAAGTGACTATATATGGTTATCCTTTCCCTTTTCAATATTACTAAAACATGGAAGGAATATATTATAAATCTATCAAAGTACCTAATAATGATGCCACTCCATCTTTCTCATCATATGTAGACTCATCCACCCTATCTACATCATCCACTCCAAACATCACCATCCCCAAGATCAAGGTCTAATTTAATGTCAAAGGATATAGAGAGTATAACATGAAATAATACTTCTATACATAGGGCCTTTTCCGTCTTCACCAAGATCATACAACAAGCCCCAATCAACTAGCCAAATGACATCTATAGTTGCTATTAAAAGTAAACTCACAAAATTTTCATGTTGGGGAG
This sequence comes from Sequoia sempervirens, assembly GCA_007258455.2. Taxonomy (NCBI): domain Eukaryota; kingdom Viridiplantae; phylum Streptophyta; class Pinopsida; order Cupressales; family Cupressaceae; genus Sequoia; species Sequoia sempervirens. The sequence goes on from VDFB02086081.1 coordinate 245,761,773, forward strand.
AGTTGAATAAAGAATCTATAGAAGAAGACATCTCCACATGGTTGTATAAAAAATAGAAAGACCCACTTACTTTACCGATTGACAAATATACTTAAGGGTCTTCATATAATTAAGAACATGGGATATAAAGTTCAAGGTGGACTTGGGCTTCACGAACAAGGATAAATAGATCCAATAATTATGGAAAAAAGAGAAATATCAATGGATTGGATATATGACATTAGAAGCTATGTCTTTATACCTTGATTCCATCCCCAATGAGGTATCCAAACCTTTTCCCATTGTTCAAACTACTAATAAGGGAACCTTTGATGAATCCTTTATGCATATCACCAAAATATTTCAAGAATACTTCATTTGTACCTTATCCTCCATATCATTCACTTTCACATAAAAATCCAAATACCTTCCACTCATTTATCCCCAACTCATAGACTGGGACCAGTAAGCACCACCAGTTTTGGACACATTTTAAAATGATGAAGCTATCACAAAAATTTTGGGGCTTCAAGACTATATACCATTCGGAGATCACAAAGTTGGTTTTGTTATAGATCTTGATTCTAGAGCATAATTTAGAGACAATTCCAAATCCTCGAGGCTATAATGTGTCCTTCCAGGATTTTCCATATAACGACTAAGTACTCCCACTGCTTGGGCAATGTCTGGCCTTGTACATACCACTGCATACATTAAACTACTGACTACACTAGCATAAGGCACTTTGGTCATGTCCTCTATCTCAGTAGGAGATTTTGGACAGTCTTCAACAGATAGCTTCGTTCCCTGCAAGACTGGAACAACTAGCTGCTTGCAATCAGTCATACAAAATCTCTCCAGAACAGTGTTAATATACTTACTCTGATTGAGCCAAAGAGCCAAAGTTTTCTACTCTTCCTCCCTAGTTATTTCCATTCCCAGAATATACCTAGCTACACCAAGATCTTTCATTTCAAACTTTGCAGACAATTGATATTTTAGATCAGAAATCATTAACTTACTATTGCCTATGAACAACATATCATCAACATAGAAAGCAATAATAAGAATACGATCACTTTCGGCTTTGAAGTACACAGTGATCAGACTTCGATCTTACAAATCCCAATGACAAAAAAAAAGTATCAAACTTTCGGTACCACATTCTAGGAGATCGCTTTAATCCATACCAAAAAAAAATTCAGCTTGCAAACCAGTTTTTCTTTACCTTTTTCCACAAAGTGCTTAGGCTGGGACATATAAATTTCTTCTTCAAGGTCACCATGAAGAAATGTTGTCTTCACATCCATCTGTTCAATCTCTAAGTCATACGTTGCTGCAAGTGACGAAAGAAATCTGATAGACGTCAGCTTAGCTACAGGAGAAATAATTTCTCCATAATCAATTCCCTCTACCTGGGAATACCTTTTTGCAACCAACCTTGCCTTATACTTCTCCACACTGCCATCCAGACCTATTTTCTTTTTAAATACCCATTTGCAGCCAACAGCTTTTCTTCCTTCAAGTAAGGGCACCAAACTCCAAGTATCAGTCTTTTCTAATGATGCCATTTCTTCATTCATGGCTTCCAACCAAGAGTTTAAATCAGACATTCTAAATACCTCTTTCATAGTCCTAGGCTCATTAGTGCTAGAAATTAAAGCATAGGCACAAGTAGAATCTATCAAAGAAAACCCATACCTATCAGGTTGCTTTCTTTCATGTGTTGACCTCCTCACAGACTGAGGCTGAGGTTGTTCTTCTTCTTTAGAACTCTCAGAACTACTTGAGCTCTCCTCAGTTCCAGGTACATTTTGAATTTTCAATTCCTCTTTATCTGATGTCGAAGGAATTTCAACTACATCCTTTTTATCCTCTGATTTTGTCTCTGACTACAGATCCAAAGTAGAAGGCTTTAGCTCATGAAAAATAACACTTATGTTGTATAGAACCTTCTTTGTATTAGGATTCCAAAGCTTGTATCCTTTTATGCCAGCACTGTAACCAATAAAAATACATTTAACAGCCTTGTTTTCCAATTTAGATCTTTTTTTCATTTGGCACATATGCATATGAATCACATCCAAAGACACAAATATGTCTCAGAGAGGGCTTCTTTCTAGACCATGCTTCCAAAGGTGTTTTCTCAACAAGAATGGAATTAGGAGAAAAATTTATTAAGTAACATGTTGTTGCAACTGCCTCAGCCCAGAACTTCTCCTCCAAGCCAGCACTACTCAACATACTTCGTGCTCTTTCCATCACTGTCTTGTTGAACCTTTCTGCAACTCCATTTTGCTACGGAGTGTAGGGTGTAGTTTTATGTCTTTTAATCCCATGATCTTTACACTATCAGGAACTTTTTCCTCTTTATCTCCATGAGTAGCTTTCTGTGACTTTTTAGAGACACTATTGCATTGCACAACATGTGCATCCAACCTATACAGGGTACCAATATGAGCACCCCTAGCTAGCACCATTGAGCCTCTAGTCATCTTGCAGCCATTTCCATAGAATGTGACTTGCACTCCAATATCATTCAGCTTACTAACAGAAAGTAAATTTTGAGCCAGACCTGGTATATGCATCACATCATTGATTCCCTTCACTCTTCCATCAGGGAACTAAATTCTGACTCTTCCATGGCCAACTATCTCCAAAGATGAATTGCTTTCCAAATACACCCTTCCACCATCATATTGTTCATACTTAGTGAACCAATCTCTATGAGATGTCATGTGGAAAGATGCTCCAAAATCAATCAGCCAGACATCATCTGATGCCTGTGTAGCCAAGGCTGCAATGAAAGTGTCTGCATCACTCTGAGAAGAATCATTGTCAGAAGAATAATTCTTCTTCTTCTTTTTCTCCTCTTTACAATCCTTTCGGACATGACCAGGTTGCCCACAATTCCAACACTTTATCTTGTACTTCTTACTAGGAGACTTTGATCTCCCTTCTGATTTGGATTTGGACTTCTTGTCCTTCTTCTTGCCTTTTTCTTTCGATATTCCTCTAACAGCAAGGGCCTCCTTCACCATCTCAGAATATTTTCTTCTCATCTTTTCTAATAACAAAGAAGCAACAACATCTTCCATCTTAAAAGTGGATGTTGTACTCCCAATATTCATCACCACGTGATCCCAAGAATCTGGAAAAGAACATAACAACAGCATACAACGATCTTCTTCATCAATCTTCACACCCACAGATGCCAACTAAGCAATCAACATGTTGAAAGCATTCAAGTGATCAGCAACAGATGCTCCTTCCTGCATTTTCAAAGAGTACAACTTCTTCCTCAAGAACAACTTATTCACCAAGGACTTGCCCTGATAAATAGCTCCCAGTCTTTTCCACAAAGAAGATGTAGTCTTTTCTTTATGAACATTTAGAAGAATAGAGTTTGCTAAACAGAGCCTTATCAACCCCTTTGATTTTCAATTTGCAAGGTCCCAATCTTCTTGCTTCATGCCTGTAGGCTTCGTTCTAGACACAACAATCCAAAGATCATGGTCAACCAACAGATCTTCCATTTTAAGTTTCCACAACTCAAAATTGTTTCCATTGAATTTCTCAATTTCAATCTTTCCTGACATGCTTGCCATCTTAATCTGTAATTCGAATTACCAAACTTCTACAAGACTCCCACTGAACAGAATTGACACAAAAAACCCAATGTACCCACAAGGATAACACAACTGGCCAAGCTTTGATACCACTTGTAAGGAAAGCTTAGGTGCGGAACAAACTCTCCTAACGTCAAAACCTCGGGGAAGAATGGAGAGGTGACTTTAAATTTTGCAATTATAGTTTAATTAAGATACTCATAAAAGAAATAACAAAAATAAAGAAATGAACATTCACAATTTGGACACTAGATTTACTTGGGAAAACCCTTACAGGAGAAAAAGCCACCACACCAAGAAAAGCCTCTTTGTATTACAGTAAAGAAAATTACATATAGAGTTCAGACTTAACTTTCTAATGTCAATTTATAGCAGCAAAATATCCTTGATCAACCTTGTACAGAACATCCCAGTTACAATGCTCTCAAAATTGAATTCATACACACTAATCACACATCGAACTGTTCACCGAACCGATCATCATCTTCAATTACAGAGTATATCCATGTCGTTCATGGTCTGTTGATCTTCCTCACAGGAATGGCCACAACAGTCCAACTGTTGATCTTATAGAAGCAGTGGAATTGACTTAAAATATCTTCCTGAGAGGAGAAGAGGGTTCCTTCCTCCCAAATTTTCCCAACTAGACCTCTACCATTTTTCTCTTGAATGTAATTGAAAAATAACTTTGAGCCCTTGTCCCCACAACTTAACTAATTGAGTCTGGCTCTTACCCTGATGCCTTTGGTTTTGAGAGCCTACAGTTTTTGAAGTTTATCCTTTGCCATGGAAAGGTCCTCACTGAGGCTGATGTTATATGGATCAGCCTAAATTAGAATTTTAGTTTTAACAAGGTTTTCCTCTTTTCTAGAATCCAAGGCTTTCTTTTTACCAATTATTTGCAAAAAATTCATCCAAGCCTCCACATTACTTTCCCATTTCTCAATGGAACTTTTTCCCTTAAGGAGCCACTTATTGATTTCTTTGATGGAAGCAATTCCATCCTTGTAGTCACTGTCCTGTAGCAGGCTTGCATTCAAAATAAATTTTGGCTATTTTGGAACATCATTAGGAACTTCATGATGGGCAACCACTTTGGCTGTGATGGGGTGGTGATACGATAGGTTATAAGGATGCACATAGACTTGCTGCATAGAGTCATCAAGAAGAAATTTGAAGGTGTCCTTGTTGGAATAAAACCAGTCTAACATCCAGTAGATCCTCTTGCCTCCCTTTTGGGTGTTGCACCAATAAAACTAGATACCCTGCCAATATTTTTTTCCCCCTTCCAAAGGGTCAAGGATCCTTAATTTATTCTTTTCCCTTAACCAAAAATGTTTTTCAGCCCCTTTCCAAGTCATGTCAATTCCACCCCACTTGTCTTCATGTTGTTCAATCATGTTAAAGTCACCTCCAATTAACTAGGGGACCTCTAGTAGGGTAGCCATCCATTGCCACAACAAGGTTCTATCACAATGATCATTCATAGCATAAATTGAACATATCCCAAAGCTTTCACCATCCTTGTGTAAGGTTATCAAGACTACTCTGTTACAAGGGGAGGATCCCTAGTTACTAATATGTTGTTTCCATTTTTTGGCTATCAGGATGGCAGCATGTCCTCTACCCTTCTCATGGTTAGTGGTGAAGAAATTCGAGTCCTTCCAGATGAATTTCAAATTTACTTCAAGTAGGAAGCCAATTGCTTTAGTTTCCTAGAGGAGCACAAAATCTTTCATCTTCTCCAAATTTAAAATCCTTCTGACAATATATTTTCTGTCAGGGGATTATAACCCCCTAACATTCTAGGAAATGAGATTAAGGTTCATCATCCCCATTCATGAGAGAGTCCTCTTGGCTATTCTTGAATTTATCAAAGTACTTAGGGAGCTTTTCCACCCCTTTGGGCCTTTTAGCCTACGAGGATTGAGTTGTAAAGCTGGTTTTCTTCCTTTTGGTTTTGGCTAGTTTGGCATCTCCATTTTCTGTCAAGGGGTATTTCCTAGGCCTTCCTGGCCCATTTCTAGTTTTGTGAGGTTTCTCCACTCGCCTCTTTATGATATTCTCATCAGAACTTGCGCCAATTTCCTCTATAAGGTCCAGGGTGGGAAGAGTCAGGACTTGTTCAACATTGCTAATAGTACCCACTATATAAGAGATAGCATAGTCGACCTCTTGCTCTTGGTTAATAGTAGGGCCCTCCTTTAACAAGAGGGGTTAGGTTGACAGAGAGTGGAGTGGATGTTTTCTTGGCCGGGGTCAAGGTGAGGAGAAGGCGGCTTACCTAAGGACCCAGAGGCATCCTTTTCATCAAGAGTATGGCCGTTGGATATTTCCCCACAAACAAGGACTTTAGAAAAGCCAACATCAATTGCACCAGTTTCAAACCCTAGTCCCTCAATCAGAGAGAGTTTCCCATTGTCTTTATTAAGGTGCATTATAGTTACTTCACTATAGGGATGGTTACCCTTTAAGTCATTTTCTTCAATCCTTTTTCGGATTTCATGTATAGAAAGTTGGCGGGCATTAAGCCTTTCAACTTGTTCAGGACTAATTCTAGGAGAGGAGTTGGATAAGATAGCATCCCCAATTCTGGAGGACTCGAGGGTAGCTACTACCTCAACCTTCACCTCAATATGGCTTGGATTGGGTTTACTTTCACCCCACTGGGTTGAGGGAATGAAATTTGAGTTAATTTCCAACAGATCACCATGGCTTTCTCCCATGTTATGATTCTCAGAGACAAAATTATTTCTTGGGGCACCCAAGCTGGATTGGTGCTCTAGTTCCACACCAGAACTGGGGTTACCAGCACTGGTCGGAATGTTCCCAGGGCCTTCATCTTTACTTTTAGTTTTTTTCAGTTGGTTTCTTGATGAGGGGAAATTTTTTCATAATGTGTCCTTCATTATGACACAGGTAGCAAGCATTGATGCCACCAAGGATTTCAATGGGACAACTAATATCTTTATCATCATCTTCTATGGTAATACCAGGCGATATATTGATCTTGGGATTGAGGGACACTAAAACCCTGACATCAAGATGGGGGAGAGAAGCCTTTGTTTCATCAACCCTAATCACCTTTTTGAAAGGAGTGAGGAGGGTGGGAACCAACTTCCAGTGCTTCAACGGGATGTTTTTAACCACCATCCATCTTGGGCAAGACAAGGCAAGGACTTCCTTAGCAATGGCCGCTAGCAACCAAGCTAGGGCACGAAATATATAGCCTCCAAGATTCCAGAAAGATTTATTTGTAACTTTTTCTTGTATAGAATGGTCTTTAAAAAAGATAACAAATACCCCACATTGCAACATTCTACAGTAACTAACTTGAATCCAAAATTTCAAAGCCAAAATGTTAGAAAACTGGGCATCCAAGAATTTTCTAGTAGGCATTTTATTCACGTTTACAATAGCAAAAAATATAGCAATATCTTTGTGTTGATTTTTTTGGCCCTTAACTATTTCCTTCATTTCCGAGTTAGGAACAAGTTTTGCATAACAAGAAGCATCTAAGGGCTTACCTTCTCCTCCCGGGTCACCATTGATACCCACCTTGCTTTGGTCATCGCTAATACAAAACCCAATAGAGAGAGGAATGCAGATTTTTCCATCTGTAATAGCATCTTTAAATGTCCTCGATGACTGTTTAGACCTATCACCACTGGAATCAGCATTGGGGGGTTCCATACCCCCAACCAACGGGGCCTGCAATGAGCCGAGGGCAACCCCAAAGCCAGTGCTACAGAGAAAAACTGCTAACCCAAATGAAACAGAGTGCAGGAGAAAAATAAATAAAGAGAGACTACCAAAGAAGAGAAAGAAAGAAATAAAACCCTAAACTATGGAGGGGTGCCACCTATTCAAACCTGCGTGGGGGAGGGTCTAGCCTCCCCCACCTAGCACATGTGAGCACTTGCAGGACGATCAGGTAGGAACCCTAGGAACGCATTGTAGAGCCCATTTCTAGTGCTCAATGCCAACAATTTTAATTTTTAGTTATTTAATTAATCCATTAATTTAATTCTTCTCATCCATATTAATTATTTGGTTTTGAATTATTTAATTTGTGTTAATTAATTCTTCTTATCTATTATAATTAAATTATTTAATTAGCTAGCATTTCCTTTACAATTAAATAAATTATATTTTCTATTTTCACTTCCTCTAAATAAATAAAAACTAATATTTTATTTATTCCCTATTCTTCCCATCACACACATAAATTAAATTTATTTATTTATTTATTTCTAATTGTAAACGCTGAAAAATGTCCCGAGCCTGCAAGTAACATTTTATCACTAATTTTCCTTCTTCCATGCATAATTAAACAATTTTAATTATTTGATCATTTCCTAATGTCATTTTCTTCTATTAATTAAATAATTCTTAATTATTTGATTAATTCATTTTATCCTTATTCCTCTTTTGATTAATTTAAATAATTATCATTTTTATTTAAATTACGTCACTAATTATCTTTTTCTATCCTTAATTAAATAAATTTTATTTATTTAATTATTTATTTATTTCTATTTTCCTCTATAATTAAATAATTATTTTGGGGTGGTGGGCCTAGCTTGATTGGCTAAAGCATCTTGTTGCAAGCAAGAGGTCAAGAGGTCTAGTCTCCTCACCATCCTTGTGGTATCATAGGGTGTGTCGCGCCAGCGCCACCGGTCATCAATTCCTGTAGTCTAAAAAATAATTATTATTATTTAATTATTCATTAGCCTTTTCTCTCCATAATTAAATAAATTCTTATTTATTTAATTATTTCTCTTTCTTTTCTCCATAATTAAAGAAATATTTTTTATTATTTAATTATTTATCATTCCCTTCCACCTTTTATTAAATAAATATTTTTTAATTATATTATATTTTAACACCC
>VDFB02086081.1:245770374-245899636 GCA_007258455.2 Sequoia sempervirens
TCAATGCTTTGAATGAGTACCATTTAACTTTCCTAAACTTAGTGAAAATACATAAGGCCATTTTGTGAGCTGAAAATGAGACTTTATAGCAAGTATAGACTATAGAAAACATAGTCAAAATTAGTGAATCCTCTGAAAAGAGTAGTTTTCTTTTTGCTGAAACTGTTAAAACAATTACTGAGATCAAAATTAATTTAGGAAATAGAATTGGAACTGAATTTACTTAGTATGGTAAACTCACTTGAAAATTGTGCAAGGAAAACTTTATTATTGAATGCATGCATGAAAACTATTTTGTTAATTTTTGGAAATTCTTGGAAAATCTTGAAACTTCTTTGAAAACTAGAAATGTGTAAAACTTGAAAGTGAACTTAGATGGAATTGCATTATTTACTGTATTTTGAGAACTTTAGGGACCGGATGCCGAAGGTGGAACTCCAGAGACGATAGTTTTACCTTTTCTAAAACTATCTTTTAATTTATTTATGCTTGGCCAAGCACTTGCACCATTGAAATAGATGGAAATAAAAGCCTAGAACTAAATGAGTATGGTCTCTGCCACCTCCTGTTTGCAAGAATTATGTAATTCTCATGTTAGGAATGCATATAGGCATCAGGCTTGCATCGAGATTTCCCTCCTATGTTGTTGTTTTAGGTTGCTAGGCTCCTCGTCCAGGGCCAAGCATTTCTTTGAGTTAGGAAGGAACCCGGGGAAGTGTTGCACTTCGTGGTTGGGCGGAAAAGGCGCCTTAATCACACTCTTGGCCCAACTTGCAAGAAGACCAGAGGTGTCACGATGGTTGAGGTTCAAAGATTTAAATGTTATAAATGTAATCATGTATTATTTGGAATGGCTTGAAAAGCCCACTTGCAAATGTAATTCTATTTGTAATTCAGTATGGTAACATTGAAATAGATGTATTGAAAATAAAGATTTGATGTAACATTGTAATAGATGTACTAACTGAAAGTTAGTGATGTAATTGAAAACTAGAGAAAATTTATGGAATCTTATTGATATGTGAATGGAAATCATATGTGTATCATTGCAATGATCCTTAATGTCATATAAATTTATTTAACTTGCTTACATGAATGGAAATATAATCTGAATTTTCCTTTTGAGCAATTATGGGAAGGGTATCTTTTACTGGTAAATTTACGGCCAAATAAATGACTCATTGACTAAAACTTTTAGTCACATGACTACTAGTAGTATTTGGAAAATAAATGACTAATTTGGTCATTTATAAGTGACTAATTTGGTCATCTGGTAAAATCACAACTAAATGACTAAATAAATGACTAAATAAATAACTAAATAAATGTTTTCATTATTAAAATCTTTGCCATAATTTTCATTTTAATAAACATACTCTAAAACCTTAGTCAAGATTTTATTTTCAATTGTAGCCCACCATAATTAATAATAAAATATTACTAATAAAATTACTAATAAATATTTTTTGTGGAATAAATATTTTGTTTTGTGTGTCATCATATGAACACCAAAGTTTCTTCTAAATTGATGAAAACCACCAAATTTACATCACAGTAAAAATTAAACAATATGATATTAAAGAGTAGATAATTCAAAAATATTTTGAATTAATATTAATGGAATGGATGTATTATATTATAATATAATACTAATATATTATATATTACAATACAATATAATATAATATGTTTATAATATAATATTATAATATATATATATTATGATATTAATATTATATTATTATATTACTAATATTATATAATATAATTATTATATATTATAATTATAATATAAAATAATTTTTTTTTAGGCAAAGGTGGTGAGGCCACAAATTATATTAATATGAATGAATTAAATTAAATTGCATATTCATTTTAAAATAATTTAACAATTACTGATTGTAGTTTTAAAATAATTAAAATATAGTATTTAAATATAAAAGCAACCTTTCTATTTTATTTTTTATTTTTTGCATGCAAATCATTTTATATTCTAAAATTAAACTACATTCTAATTTCAAAAAAATTATAGAATATTTTGAAGTAAAAAAGCTATTGATTTATATCTTTTTAATACGTTGGGAAGGAAATAAATCTCTACTTCTAGACTTTTTAGATTTTTTAGTTCAATTGAACTGTATTGAACTTTACTTGTTCAATTGAATTGTATTGAACTTTAAATTTGAATGACCAATTATTTTAAAAACAATTAATCAAATCATCATAATATTTTCAAAAGTAAGTAATTTTATATTATATCACATTATAATATTATATAATATTATAATATGATATTTATATAATATTATATTATAATATATTATAATATTATATTATAATATATTATAATATTATATTATAATATATTATAATATTATATTATAATATATTTAATATAATATAATATTTAATAATTGATTGTGGGGGGAGATTTATGTATTGTAATTTATTTATTTTAAATTCTATTTTAAAATTCGTTTAAAAGGCAAATTAAGGCAGAAAAATTAGGCAGGCAATTTTTCATTTTAATAAACATATTGTAAAACCCTAGTTGAAACCTTATCTTTAGGCTGCACTGCAACTAGCCAAATTGGAGAAGTGAAAGGTCAATACCAGTGAGGGAGTTTGGGAGATGAAACCAGCAGCAGGAAAGCAAGAAAAACTGTCCAAGGTAAAGTGCTTTGTAATGTTAAAACTAAATGTGCTCATTTTAGGATCTTGGTCGTAGTTTTCATTTTAATAAACTGATGCAGGGGCATCAAAGTTTTTGTTTTGTTTGAAAATTTTGTTTCTTTGATTTTCCGACAGGTGATTACATTGGAAGAGAAAAACAAATTCTTTTGATTGTTGTGTGCGATCGCCCCATTTTGGGTGAAGGCTTGGCTGCAAGGGTAGAAGAAAAAGAAAATGGTTGTTGATAGAGGGAAGGAGGGACGGTTGGAAGAGAGGTCTGATCTGTTTTTGTTTGGGAAGGATAAGACAAAGAAACCCCAAACAAGAAACGATGAGAGGGAGAATGAATAGGGACGCTTGTCAGAGGATTGATTGTCATTGTTGTCATTGTAATCAACCGACTGGCATCTTTGTACTTAGAAAATTTATAAGTATTTAAGCTCTACTTTTTTCTTTGGTGTTTGCCTCCTTTTGAACTCTGTTACCTATAGGATATGCACAAAATGGTTTTATTGAAAAGGGCTTTCCAAAATGCCTCTATTAATTATTATTTTTTAATATTCTCTTAATGTAAATGTTCAAGGATATTATATAATTTTATATTTTATAACCTTTTTTCTATGGAAATTATTTCAGATTCTAAGCATTCTGAGTTCATATTACCCTCATCAATTGTGAGGAGTCACAAAGGAATTTTTTTTTTTGGCATGAGCACCTACAAGTTTGAAAGTATTTATTTGAATATTGTCATTTGCTGCTACAAATAGATTTGGTAATAGCTTTAATTGTGTGATTCAAACTTGAACATTAGTCCTCAATATTGTTCAATTGAAATTGTATATGACTGGGGTTACCTTTGCATAGATTGAATACTATGTTTTAGTCAAATATGAATAAATGAACTATGGAGTTTGACTATCTGTATATTCATTTCTTCTTGAATACTTTCATAATATATTCCTATATTGCTATTAAATTCTATATTCTTCCACTTTATTTTTCATATTTCAAAGTTTCATAAATTTTTTAAAAATATTAACAAATTTTAAGTTTTTTTTATTATGGATAGGTACAAAGCAAGAAGAAAATGCATGCAAAATCAGTGCGTTCTAGATGCATTTACAACCCACCCCATGTGCAACAATGAAGACATGCATTCACACCAATGGATTTTTAGCTTTAGTTTTAGTTTTCTTCAATTTTAAAAGCATAATAAATCAGCTTTTTGCATAATGTAGAAAAATTCTCTCTTCAAAACTCTATATATAGAGTTTTTTGTAACATATTTTATATACAATTTGAATATACAAGTGAATTATTTTCCAACATTTTTGTTTCAATCTTTTGAGCAAATTTGTTGAAGTTTTATAATTGTTTAATTTTTCGAGTATAACATAAGAGCATTAAAGTTTTATATATTTCAATCACAACATAATTTCAATGAACTTCTATTGATTCACATTTGAAAGTATTAGTTCATAAATGACTACCATGACTAAATAAAATGACTACAATGACTAAATAAAATGACTACCATGACTAAATAAATGACTACTATGAATAAATAAACAACTACCATGACTAAATAAATGACTACCATTACTAAATAAATGATTACCATGATTAAATAAAATGACTATATGACTAAATAAATGACTACCATGAATAAATAACAATACATATTTAAATAATGTATTGCTTGACTAAAATAAATGACTAATTAACAACAATCAATGACTAAATCAATGACCAAATCAATGACTAAATCAACTGACTAGATAAATGACTAAATAGACGATCATAAAAGTTTGAAATCGCATTATTAATATTTGGCAATAAACTACTAATAGTCACGTGACAAATTAGTCATTTATATCACGATTTTTTAATGGTTATTTAGTCATATATTTGATATTTTGTACTAGTGGTATGAGAGCTAAAAGTGAGAAAGAGGTTGAAGAGAATATCAGGAAGTAAATCCGAGAGCGAGATCTTTTATCTACATATCTTGATGTGAAGAGGAACTCCACCAAGATGCAAGATGACGGTCTTTGATCACAAGCTAGTTATGATCTCACCACAAACATGTTAAGTTGTAGAAAATCATGTTAGGAAAAAAATTCAATCATAATAGACATACATTGGACATACATTGATAAGGCACAAGAAGACACAAGCCAACATAATAAGACACAATTTGATTAGATAAGACACAAGACACACACCAATAACATAGATAAGCATATGCCTACGCAAACTTTGTTGTGGGACGGTCACAAAAATAGGTCTAGTCAAGTTTCACAAGCTAGACACAAAGATATAAGATATTTTGACACTAAGACACACAACATTAAATATTAGATAAAAGACACAAAGGATTCCTCCTCAAGACATCAAGACATTGAGGAATCCTTTTTTAGGAAGCAATTCTCAGAAAGGGGTTCTTTCAACAGGGAACCCTTCAAGACATCAAGACACCAAGGGGCCCTTTTGAAAGAACACGCCATTTGAAAGACATGTAATTTTCTACAAGTTATTTTGTCATCAAGGAATCCTTTTGAAAGATATTTCATCAAGGAATCTATTGGAAAGAATACTCCTTTTTGAAAGGAAAATTTTTAGACCCTTTCATTTTAGGAAAAATGCTCCTTTTTCAAAGGAAAATTTTTAGACTCTTCCACTTACGGGATCCTTTTTGAAAGAATTTTTTATCAAGGAGTCCCTTTATTAGAGAATTCATCCTTTTGGAAAATGAGATTTTTTCAACAAGAGACTCTTTTGTCAACGAATTTATTGTAAAGAGATTTTGAAACTTAGCGAATCCTTTTGAAATAATTTTCCATGTTGAAAATTAGAGAAGCCTGATAGCCCCCTCTTAGGATGATGTGTGTTGTGTGGAGGAGCAAATGGCATCCTAAGGAGAGAAAAGAGAGGTAGAGATGTTGTGGCACAAAACACATAGCGAGATGTATTCATGGTATGTTGTCACACATGTGAGAGACAACACATTGAAATTACAACGTAGTAGATGAAACGAGGAGACAAGAAATCAAGGGCAAGGGGATCTAAAGAATTTGGGAATTGAGGCATTCATAGATATAAATGAATAGATATAATATAATTATATGTGTGAACTATTATCAATCCCAAAATGATTAGAACATGAAAAGAATGAAACATGAAGACAAAGTAAAATTAAAAATTGAGTCCAACATGGAAGAAGGCCTAAATCCCCAATGCTTTGTCATCCCAATATAGAAAAAGAAAATTCTGACAGAAGAATATTGACACAAATAGAAATTCACAATAGATTTTTTGTGTCTAATTTCTAAAGGGTAGCAAGGTCCTCGGTGGGATCACAAGCATGAAAGCATATCTAATCTCTGATTGAAGAAGAGCACTGCTCTGGTTCTCGTGACAATGGGTCATCCCTGCTCGATCTAGATCATTGTAAGTGGAGGAAAAATGGGCTTGCAAGGGTGGGATAGCAAGGGCATTACCCTCAAACTCACTTGCAACAAGAGCCAAGGAAGAAGGCCCCTCGAGGTCTTCTTCACCAGGTTCTTGTGAAACAAAGGTCATTGATTTCGAGAAAGTTGAGGATAGAGCCGAGATATCATCCACTGAGTTGAGCATGCACATATTAGGAGTGCCTTGTGTCAACTTAGCAAGAGAGAGAGACAAGGCACTTGGGAGTCACTACCAACCTCAATAAAAGGGGCATTGACAAACTCTAGGGAAGCGGGGGTTGCCTCCATCACAAGGACAATACAAGACAAGACAGAACTAGCCTCTGAAGGAGACGTACCTTTATTATGACCATCATGTGTGGTGAGGTCATCCTCCAACTTATGCTTTAGTGGAGCATGTGGGATCCCCACAAAATAAGTGGAAGTAGAGGAAAAGGATAGAGCAATAGAGGACACCACCTTTGAAGCATGTCAACGGGTTGTGAGAAAGGAGGGATGTCCAAGAGGGACATCAAAAGAGAAAGCTCCATGGAGCGAGTGATGAAGACCTACACCCTTTTGGGGTGAGCATCATTAGGACCTATCGGAGGAACCAAAAGCAAAACAAAAGCAATGGGAATTGAAGCAGGAACAACAAAAGAAATTTGAGCAATAGCAGAAGATGTGGAAATATATATAACTGACTCCCCCTCTGTCTTCTATGAGGCAACGTTCTTTGTGGCTAGAGCCTTTCGTCTATGCTTGCACTCACGTGCAAGCCGATTACATTAGCTATGAGCACTAGAGGACGTGACCTGAGAAGAGGTTGGGGACTGTTGCTCAACTCTACACTAGTAGAATTTGGCAAATAAATGACTGTGACTAAAACTTTTAGTCACAACAATTAAAGATGACTAAATTATACTCATTTTTTGCAACACTACTATAAATGACTAATTTGATAATCATAAGTGACTAATTTGATCATCGGGTAAAAAACACAACTAAATAATTAGTCACACAAATACAAAATTAGACAATATGATATTAAAGTGGATAATTAAAAAAAATATTTGGAATTGAGGGAGTGGATTGTATTATAATATAATATATATAATATGTATTATAATATATATTATATAATATTATATTTATATTATAATGTATTTAATATTATATAATAATATAATATTATAATATACATTATATTATATTATATTATATTAAATATTATATTATATTATATTAAATATTATATTATATTATATTAAATATTATATTATATTATATTAAATATTATATTATATTATATTATATATTATATTATATTATATTATAATAAATATTATATTATATTATATTATATTAAATATTATATTATATTATATTATATTAGATATTATATTATATTATACTAGATATTATATTATATTAGATATTATTATATTTTATTATATTAGATATTATATTAAGATATTATATTATATTATATTATATTATATTATATTATAATATAATATAATATTTGTAAAACTATTAAAATATAAAAGTTTGTAAATATTTTATAATAAAATATTAAAAAATTTAAAGAAGAATTCATTAATTTAATTTAAATATTAAAATATTAATATATTTAATTAACATAATGTTAAAACCTAAATGTCCTCATTATTAAGATCTTTGTCATAATTTTCATTTTAATAAACATACTCTTAAACCCTCGCCGAAACCATATTTTCAATAAGTGAGGACGATTTTGGAAGGAAACACGAAAAACAACCCAAAAAATGGCAGAAAATGATGAACGGCTAAGATTCGTTTAAACAAATTGAATTAAATTTTGAGTCCATTTCAAAATGGGCACCTAATTTTATTTGTTGATTTTGGCTCCAACTCCATAATACCGTAAAATGCTCGCTCCATATCACTTTTGCAGTCTCCGAATGGTAGTCACTCTAAACTTGTCCATGTCGAGCTCTTTTTGCAGGGGATTGTTGGGAGCTGCACTCTACCTATGGCACCCAACTGCTATGTTGGGGCTCTCTTGCAATTTTGGTGCACTCTGCCTACAATCTGGCTCATCAGGGTGCAAATTAAATGCCTGTCTTGTCAAGCAGAGAGGTTTAGTGCTTGAACGCCCCGCTCGGGCACCGTCTTCGTTCCTTACCCAGAAACACCATGGTGAACCTCTCCTTGTCATTGAGATGAGGTAGGTGCCTCCCAGCCAGTGGATCAAATCAAAGTTTCCTTGGGAGGGAAATTGACCTACAATGATCCCCAAACTGTCATGCTTGGTGGAGAAGAAGCGAACAAAGTACTACCATAACCCAATCAATCTGACAACATGCCTTCTAGAGGCATCTAACAAGATTAAAATGTCTTATCTGAACAATCCAAACAACCCTCAAAATTTTACAATCATCAGAAACTTTATTTCTCACTTTCACCCCTTGAATCCTAGTAGTAGTGCAAACTCAGTTTTTGGCCATTAACTCAAATATTCTCCAAAACACCTGATAAAAACATGATGTTTTTAGAAACCCATTTTAGAGTTATAACACATGTTAGAATCAAATACAAGTCTTTTGGAGCAATTCCCCAAAATCACCCCTTCTACGCTTACCTAATTAGGTTGATTAGGCCTAAATTACAAAGCAACATTCCTTCAAACTTATCACAGGCCCTTGAAACCTTGGGGCAGAATTTACTATGCCCTCAAACCTCCAAAACCACAATTTTATTCTAATGGTACAACAAATTTCATACCAAACCTGAAAATGCTTATTTTATGCACTATTTATGAGGGTTTATTGAATGTGACACTTCCAAGCCTCCTCAAACCTCAAAACCAACTTGAACACTATCCAATAGCCCTGTACATGCTTAAGGATTCAAAATACATGACTTCCCATCTAGATTCCACCAAACCCTAGACTAAAACCCCTCATTTACATGCATTTTCTACACAAAACTCACAAGAACAATAGGCTCAACTCCTTTATTTCTTTCCCAACACTCTAATCTAATGTATTACATTCTAAAAAAACTTCCTAGGGACCATTACACTAGTTACAGTTGTTATAGATGGTGCAAGAGCCCTTCAAAGCATGTTTTGATCACAAAACCCTCAAAACAGGGTATCTCGGGCTATTCACAAGAAAACACTTAACGAAAGCTTCAAATTATTTATTAATCCTTCAGACCATATGAAAATCACATTAGACACATTCCATTACATTATTCAAAATATATTTACACAATGTAAGGACTGTATGTTACCGTACAGGTTTGGGGAAGACAAAAAACACATAAAATTGTTGCTAACTCTGAGAATTCAATAGGATTTCTTCAAAAAACTCCAAGACAACATTACATTCAGTGTCTTCATGCCTTTTTAAAGGCTTCTCCATCTCTACCCAATGACCAACTACCTTGTAACCAATTTTTAAATCCCTAATGATCGTTGGAGGTCATAAACACACCTTTTACATGTTTTGTTAACACACACTTCCATACAGTGCAATGTTTATACTTTGTTGACCTTCCAAAACACTTAAATGCATTTAAAACACTTATGACAGTCTAATTAGACCTTATGAGACCCTAACAAATGACCTAATACATATAAAACAACTTGAACCTACTTAGACCCTTATTTGTCATCATTGACAATTGCTTCACATATTTGACCTTGTTTACAAGAATGAATCAATGAGACACCAAATGGTCTTTATAGAACTTATTAAAGAAAATAAACAACAAAACCACTTTGCAACCTCCCTAGACACATCTAGTGCTCCAGTTGTGAAGGTAAGGTGTAGGTGCTCTTGCACCATACACACCCCCTAAAAATAATTCATGCCTCATGAATTGTCCCTGCCTCCATTGTCTCCAAGCTTCCCTAATGCTCCAAGGGTCCACAAATCTTCTTTCCCGGTATATGCATATTGGACTTACAACTTACTCTGCACATTTAAAATGCTTTACTATGATTTCCACTGGAGGTGGATTCAACTTAGTATTCAGACCTTAAAGTGGTCTTCTCCCTGTTCTATGGTCAATATCAGGTTGTATGCCTTTACCAACACCTGCAAACAAACAAATGTTAGTGTCCTTTTGATCTACATTTCCTTTTAGCTTACCTCCATTTCCATTACTATGTTCAAACCTCTGCACACTCTGTCCCTTTTCCTCTGTTATTATACACTCTGTGCTAACAACACCTACCATCATTTTCTTATTATTACAATGCATTGTATTGACTATATTGTCAGATCTATGCACTTTTGTATCTAGAGAATCTCCACATTTGACAAGTGTACTTTGCACTAAAGGACATATCATTGTCCCCACTAATAGGCTCTTACTCCAATTCACTCCCAACTCTCTTCTCACCACTGTATCAACCTTTTTTATGGGCTTCACATCATTTTTCCTCTCCAACTAAACTTCATCCTTCTCAGACCTTTTTTCCACCTTATCAATAGGTTCAACACCATTAGTTTCCATTGTCTTAGCACCATGTGGAGGTATCTTTCTTACTGTCTCAACACCATAACTCTGCTCCAAAATAGAAAACAAGTTGTTCTTACTGTCCTCAAGTTGGATAGGCTCCTTTTTTCCAAAGATCACCACCTTAGTTTTTCCTTTATCCTTCTCTTTTCCCTGCAAAGGAGTTAGTTTAAAGCTTTTTTCATCCTTCCAAATGGTGTAGGTATTTTCCCAACCATCATACATAGACTTCCTATAAAATTACCATGGCCTTCCCAAGAGAAGATGGCAACAATCCATTGTAAATATATCACATAAGACTCTATCCTTGTACTCCCCAATCTGGAAATCCACATAGGCTTTCTCATTAACCACTAAGGTTTGAATATCATTCACCCAAGAAACCTTGTAGGGTGCTACATGAGGTATCTTTTCTAGACTCAACTTATCTACCATCTCCCTAGACACCATGTTATTTTGAGAACCAGAATCAATTACAACTTGACACACTTTACATTTGCATTTACATGAGGTTCTAAAGAGACTCCTTCTTTGGCTCAAATATTCCTCTTTTGGTGCTTGCAACAAGGTCCTTCTCATCATGAGTGCTTCTCCTACCTCTAGATTTGCAGGTGTGCTTGATGAACTAATAATCTCTTCTTCATCCCCTTGCACAAATTGAACTCTTTTATCACCTTTTTCTTTCACTTCCACTTGCAGTAGCACTAAAATTTTCTGGACACTAGAAGGCAGGGTGACCAAACTCACCACATTTGTAGCATCTTCCCACAAATTCTTTTCAATCTCTTCCTCTATGATTTTCTCTTCCACCTCTCCATCTACCTCTAAACTCAGCCCCTTGTTCTTTTCCTTTCCCAAAATCTTCTTGACATTCTTTGGATTTTCTTTGTGTTGAAAAGACGCATCTTCCCCTAGAAGTACCACCTCTACCTCTTACTGCCTTCTCTTGTCTCCTTTTGAGCTTCTCTTCCACCCTGATTTCCAACTAGAAACATTCTTCAACACTTTTTGGATTAGCAACAACAAGTTCATCTTGTATATTAAATCACAAACCACCTAGATATCTAGCCACCTTTTCAACCTCATTCTCATCCTTCCTAGATCTTATACTTAAGTTGTAAAATTCATCAGTGTACACTTTAACATCTAGTTATTTTTGTTTCAAACCTTGCAACCTTTTATACATTTGAACTTCATTGTCTTTTGGAAGAAACTTACCCTTCAACTTCTACACCATCTTGTCCCAAGAAGTGATTCTTGATTTTCCTTGTTTTCTCCTCTTTGCTTGTTCATAATCACACCAAAGAAGAGCATGTACTTTTAGGTTTTTTTTTTAAACCTTCACCATCTGTTCTTCTGGAACATCCTCACTTTCAAAATAGTTATCCATAGAAGCTATCCAATCAAGTAATTCCTCTTCATTAATATTACCACCATAAATAGGAAGATCAACCTTTACCTTATGAGTACCACCTTTTACTACCTTGAGAAGCTTTACCATCCTTTGATCTTCAGGTTCTAGATCTTCATCAACATCTTCATAGTCTTCATCTTCTTCCTTTGATTCACTCTCTTCCTCAACATCTCTCCTTTTCTTTGTCTCCAAGGCTGCAAGCCTTGCCAACACAGTATTATGAGATTCTAGAAGCTTAGCATGCTTCTCTTTCAGATCTTGTAACTCCCTAGCAACACCAACATTATTAGGAGGCATCTTCTCCAATCAACTTCCTTCAAGCCTGCAAAAACCAAACAAAATTCCAACAAGGGATCCTTTCCTTAAAGCTTTGATACCACTTTGATGTAGATCTGGGAAGCTCAAACCCAATCAATCTGACAACTTGCCTTCTAGAGGCATCTGAAAAGATTAAAATATCATGTCTGAACAATCCAAACAACCCTCAAAGTTTGGCAATCATCATAAACTTGATTTCTCACTTTCACCCCTTGAATCCTAGTAGTAGTGCAAACTTAGTTTTTGGCCATTAACTCAAATATTCTCCAAAACACCTTATAAATACACAATGGTTTTAGACACCCATTTCATAGGTATAACACATATGTCAAAATTAGATACAAGTCTTTTGGAACAATTCCCCAAAATCACCCCTTCTACGCTGACCTAATTAGGCTAATTAGGTCTAAATTACAAAGCAACATGCCTTCAAACTTATCACATGCCCTTGAAACCCTATGGAATAATTTACTATGCCCTTAAACCTCCAAAACCAAAATTAGATTCCAATGGTACGGCGAATTTCATACCAAACCTAAAAACCCTTATTTTATGCACTATTTATGAGGGTTTATTGAATGTGACACTTTCAGGCCTCCTCAGACCTCAAAACCAGCTTGAACACCACAAAACCATGAACTGAGACCACTGATGAGATTGAATCACACCTGGCAGGAAGATGGGCGATCAGAGAGTAGCATAGATTAGAGACACGATAGAATATAGGCTAGAGTAGGACCCGAGAATTCAATAGGATTTCTTCAAAAAACTCCATGCCAACATTACATTCAGTGTCTTCATGCCTTTTTAAAGGCTTCTCCATCTCTACCCAATGACTTAATGACCATTGGAGGTCATAAACACACCTTTTACATGTTTTGTTAACACACACACTTCCATACATTGCAACGTTTATACTTTGTTGACCTTCCAAAACACTTAAATACATTTAAAGAACTTATAATGGTCTAATTAGACCTTATGAAACCCTAACACATGACCTAATATATAAAAAACAACCTGAACCTACTTAGACCCTTATTTGTCATCATTGACAATTGCTTCACATATTTGACCTTGTTTAACAAGAATGAATCAATGAGACACCAAATGGTCTTTATAGACCTTATTAAAGAAAATAAACAACAGAACCACTTTGCAACCTCCCTAGACACATCTACTGCTCCAGTTGTGATAGTAAGGTGTAGGTGCTCCTACACCATACTCATAGGTAGAATTGTCAATGTAGCGTGGATCGATTGAACCAACACTTATGGACAAAACCTAACTAGCTGACTAACATATCTTTCCCAGCGGGCTCACCGAACAAAAATGATAGGAAAGTATTGGTACTGCATGCACTATGGATTTTGGGGGTTCCCAAAATAATAAGATTTAAGTGTTTTTTTTCAAAATTTATGACATTTTTTATATGAAATAGTTGTAGATTATAACTCCTTGTAGTATCTTACCTTGGATTGATATACAATTCCAAAAACAATTGTAATGGGACCCAAAAGATAGATGGAGGTGATGATTATAAAGGGTAAATGTTGATAGTTTTACTACATTGTCTATTTCATTATTCTTGATCATTGTTAGACTGTTCTTGCTAAAAATGTATATAGTATTAAAAAAAATTGAGTTTTTTTTATTGTGGATAGGTACAAAGCAAGGAGAAAATACAAAACCAATGCCTTAATAGATGCATTTATAGCCCACCCCATGTACAACAGTGGCATCACTGAATACATGCATTCACACCGATGGATTTTTAGCTTTAGTTTTAGTTTTTTTTTTTAATTTTAAAGGCATAATAAACCAACATTTTGCATACTGTGAAAGATTCCGACTTCAAAACTCTATATATAGAGTTCTTTGTAACATATTTTATATACGGTTTGAATATAAAATGAATTATTTTCCAACAGTGTTCTTTTAGTCCTTTGAGCAAATTTGTTGAAGTTTTATGATTGTTTTAGTTTAATTTTTCTAGTATAACATAAGAGCTTTAAAGTTTTATATCTTTCAATCACAATAGAATTTCAATGACAACTTCTCTTGGTTTGCAATTTCATAGACTAGTTATTATAATGACATTCTCCAAACATAAGAGTTTACATACACATCTGAAACTATTAGTTCATAAATGACTAAATAAATGACTACCATGACTAAATAAATGACTACAATGACTAAATGAATGATTACCATGATTAAATAAATGACTACAATGACTAAATAAATGACTACCAAAAATAAATAAATGACTACCATGACTAAATAAATGACTATCATGACTAAATAAATGACCAGTTAACAACAATCAATGACTAAATATACTACCAAATTGATCAATCAAAACAACCAATAAATGACTAAAAATGGTTTAGTCATGAATTTTCTCACATTATAAATGACTGGAAATAAATTACTAATGGTCACGTGACCAAGCTAATGGTCATGTGACCAATTTTTAGTATTTTTTTTAGTCATTTATTGTTGTTTTTCTACTAGTGCTAGGAGTATCCTTCACAACCATTTCTAGTGGAAGGGTGGTATCTTGAGTAGGAGCAGGAGGAGGAGGCACAAAAGTAGAAACAACAATAAGAGGAGAAATAAACACCAGAGCCTCAGCGATGGTCCTCTTCTTGTTGTCTACTCGAGGGATAAATGGAAGAACAGTTGGAGGCCATAGAGGTTGAGGCATAGGAACAACCCTACAGGAATGCTTCCCCTTTCCATAAATAGTCAAGGAATCGTTGATAAAACAAGCAGCTGAAAATCCTGATGCTTTGCCTTCTACCACATGGGCACCATCAAACTCCCCATGCGAGGCACAAGAGTGGGAACTGAGGATGCCACCATAGGTAGGGAAGTAGAAGTAAGCAGAGCAGAAGATGTAGAAGGAGAAGGATTTAGAGCATGAGTAAGCTTCTCCTTCCCTTTTGAGAGGGTAGAAGAAATAGCTCATTGTTGCACTATCATAGAGGCCTTCACAAAAATAACATATGAAGATATTGGATAGCTAAGTTTTAGAACCATACCCCTAGTCTTATATTTAACATAAGCTTGATATAACAAATCTCCCTTTGGAGGGAGAGCGCCAACTGAGGTGAGCTAGAAGTTATCCAAAGAGAAGCTTCCACGTGATACTAGTGGTTTGTAGCCATATCATGAACCACATTCACAACGCCCTCATGGGGGGACTTTAAGAATTTATGGACTATAGAGGCAACACCGTTCATAGAGGCTAGCCATGGAATGCCTACCCTAACTCTAAATAGGTTAGACTATGGGATCACAACAAATGACACATAAATGGCTTTAGGTCCCACCACCTGACTAACAAAGAAATGGCGTCCATAGGGGCAATAGAAATTTCATTGTGAGTATGGAGAGTGGCCTTTGAATCTTCATATTTCTCCTTATGTAAGCTATTTATGAACAAGGTTTCCTCTATTATCATGTCCACTTGACTCATCGGATCAACCATAACACTAGTCACAATGTTACCATTAATCCGAGTGAGACTATACATCGGGGAAGGCTCCCTGTTTAGTGGAAAATCATGTGAGGTAAAATTTATGTCAAGAATATCACTTGCATTCTTAGTAGGAGGAATACACGTGAATGAGACGATGTTCACATACTTAGATGAAACCAACTCAAAAGATGTAGAAGACTATGTTAGCAAGCAGTGACCTATCCATATTCCATTTTTATATGTCATAGACTTCTTCTAACGACGTGCCTGAAGGTCATAAATTGCATCATAAAGCTCATAAAGCTTCACAACACACAAATCTTTAATGCACCTAAGACATGAGAGAACAAATTTTTGACACACAAAAATGAAAAGAAGGGCATTCACTTGGGGTTCGCCAAAATATAGAGAAGGGGGATTCACTACCCCCAAGACTCTCAAGTCACAGAAGAGCCTAAGGGAGCGAATAACCCTAAACTACCACATACTACCTAATAAGTTGAAAAGGAAGGGAAAACAAGACTATTTTTCCCTTCTTATGACAAGTGGGTAAGTGCAAAAAGATGGGGGCCAAAAAGTGGCCAATTTACTTTTTCATCCTGAAATAGCAAAAATGCAAGCACATTATAACACGTTTGTGTTATGGTTTAAATTTCAAAAAGTTTGCATTATAACACAAGCGCATTATAATGCACTCACATTTTGGTGTACATTGAATTTTTTTTCTTATTTTTTTCTTGTCTCTTTCTTCTTGTTATCTTTCAGGGAAACTATATACATGAAGAAAGTTGAAATTTACATATGGACATTTAATTTCTTATACTTTAAGTTATATTTCATGTATATAGTTTTAGGATGTTTGTGAGTGGTTTCAAATCACTAGGAGTTATAATTCTAATTCTAATTTTTTGAAGATCTTACAATTTTTTATACTTGGCCAAATTTCAGTAATCATCATGTCAAATATCAGTAATTAGGAGGTCAAATTTTAGTAATCAACAAGTTGTTTCATCTTTCTCAGTCTATCACACTCATTGTTTATCCCTTATGCTCTAGACCTCTCTCTCACACTCTCTCCTTCCCTCTATACTTCTATCTATCTCACCTCTCTCTCTCTCTCCCTCCATCCCTCCCTCTATTCCTCCTTCCCTCCTTCCCTCTCTAATTTTCTCTCTCACCCTCTCTATCTCCCCCTCTCTCTCTTCCTCCCACCCACCTTCCCTCTCTACTTCACTCTATCTAACCTATCCCTCTACCTCTCTCTCCCTCCCTCCTCTCTCTCTCAATCTCTCCACCTTCATCCTTCCCTCTCTCTCTTTCTGCATCCCATCCACCTTCCCTCTCTACTTCTCTTTATCTAACCTATTCCTCTTTTCCTATCTCTCACCCTCCCTTCTCTCTCTCTTAATCTCTCCTCCTTCCTCCTTCCCCCTTCTCTCTCTCATTCTCTCTATCACACTTCTCTCTCTCTCTATCCCTCCCCCCTTCCCTTTCTACTTCTCTCTATCTCTCTCCATCCCTCTCTCTATCACACCTCTCTCTCCCTCCCTACCTCTTCCTCTCTCTCTACTCCTCCCTCCATCCTCCCCCTCTCCATCTCTCCTTCCCTATATACTTCTCTCTAGATATCTCTCTCCATCTCTACCTCTCCCCCCCACATTCCCTCTCTCTCTCCATCCCTCCCTCCCTCTCAATCTCTCAACCTTCCTCCTTCATTTTTTGTTTCTCTCTCCCTCCATCCCCCATCTTGATCTCTAACTCTATCCTTCCCTCTCTACTCTCTATCTCATCATTCTCTCTCTCCATCTCTCTCTCCCTCTCTCTCCCTATATCTCTCTACTTCTTCTTTATCTCTTATTCCCTATATACTTCTCTATCTCTCTCCATATCTCCCTCTCCCTCCCTCCTTCCCTCTCTCTCTCCCTCTCTCTAAATTTCTCCACCTTCCTCCTCTCTCTCTCTCTATATATATATATCACCTCTCTCTTCCTTCCTCCCACCCACCTTCCCTCTCTACTCTCTATCTAACCTATCCCTCTCTACCTCACTCTCTCTCCCTCCCTCCTCTCTCTTAATATCTTCACATTCCTCCTTCCCCCCTCTCTACCTCACTCTCTATCCCTCCATCCTCTCTCTTAATTTCTCCACATTCCTCTTCCCATCTCGCCATCTCTCATTCTCTCAATCTCACTTCCCTCCCTCCTCCCTCTATATCTATCTCTCTAATTATCCCTCCCTCCTCCCCCTTGTATATCTCCCCTTCCCTATATATTATTATCTCTATCTCTTTCTCTCAATCTCTACATATCCCTCCCTCCTTCCCTCTCTCTCCCTCTCTCTCAATCTCCTAACCCTCCTCTCTCCATTTTTCACTCACTCTCTTCTTTCCTCTCTACCCTTTATCTCACCATTATCTCTATCTACTTCTCCCTCACTATCTCTCCTTCCCTATATACTTCTCTTTATATCCCTATCTCCATCTCTACCTCTCCCTCCCTCCTCCCCTTCTCTCCCTCTCTCCCTCTCCCCTCAATCCTCCCCACCTTCCTCCTCTCTCTCCCATCTTTCTCCCCACTCCTCCTTCCCCCACTCTATCACACCATCTCTATCCCTCCCTCCCTCCCTCCCTCTCTATCTCATCCTCTCTCCCTCCCTCCCTCCTTCCTCTATCATTATCTATCCCCCCTTTCCCTCCCCTTCCTCCCCACCCACCTTCCCCTCTACTTCTCTATCTTAACCCATCCTTATCTACCCTCTCTCCCTCCCTCCCTCCTCCCTCTCTCTCTCCCCAATCTCTCCACCTTCCTCCTTTTCTCTCTACTTCTCTCTCTATCATCTCTCTCTGCTTCCCTCTTTACATCTCCCCTATCTATCTCTCCATCTCACCCTCTCTCTTAATCTCCCAAACCCCATATCAAAGATCATAAATCCTAATCCCTATACCCTAAACCCTACACCCTCAAACCTCATCCCTATACCCTCAACCTTATAACCTATACCCTGAACATTATCCCTTAACCATAAGAATAAACCCTAAAACCTACATTCAATCTTGTACCCTAAACCCTTATTGTATGAAAAAATGCCTCAAAGAAATGGGGTCTCATGATGTTGTACATCACCAATATGAGACCCAATTTATTTGAGGCATTTTTTCATACAACAAGCACTACCTTGTCAATTTTACCACATTGACATATTAACAAGGTAGTGAGCTTAGTGCTCATTGTTCAAACTCAATTTCTATGAAGGCATTTTTTCATACAACAAGAAGTAAGCTCACTACCTTGTCAATGCATCCGCATTGACAAGGTAGTGAGCTTAGTTCTCATTGATGCAAAAATGCCTCAAAGAAATGGGGTCTCATGGTGATGTACATCACCATGAGACCCCATTTCTTTGAGACATTTTTTCATACAACGAGCACTACCTTGTCAATGCATCAATGTGGTAGCATTGATAAGGTAGTGCTCATTGTATCAAAAAATTCCTCAAATAAATGGGGTCTCATGATGATGTACATCACTGTCATACCCCATTTCTTTGAGGCATTTTTTCATACAACGAGAACTACCTTGTCAATGCATCAATGTTGTAGCATTGACAAGGTAGTGCTCATTGTATGAAAAAATGCCTCAAAGAAATGGGGTCTCATGATGATGTACATCACCTTGAGACCCCATTTATTTGAGGCATTTTTTCATACAATAAGCACTACCTTGTCAATGTGTCAATGTGGATGCATTGACAAGGTAGTGCTCATTGTTTGAAAAAATGCCTCAAAGAAATGGGGTTGACAATATAGGGTTGAGGGATTAGGTTTAGTGTTTTTAAGGTTTGAGGGATTAAGGGTTTAAGGGTTGAGGGATTAAGGATTTAATGGTTGAGGGATTAAGGATTTAAGGGTTGAGGGATTAAGGTTTGAGGGATTAAGTGTTTAAAGGTTGAGGGTTTAAGGGTTGAGGGATTAAGGCTTTAAGGGTTTAGTGATTAAGGTTGAGGGTATAAGGTTGAGGGTATAGGGTTGAGGTATAGGGTTTAGGGTCCAATTTATGCAGAAAAGGTATAAGAATTGAGGGTTGACTTGGTTTAATGTATAGGTTAGAGGGTTGAAGGGTTAAGGATTTAAGGGTTTAAGGGTTGAGGGTTAACAGTATAAGCTTCAAGATAAAGGGTTGAGGGTCCAATGTATAGGCTAGAGGTTTGAGAATTGAGGGTTGACCTAGTTTAATATATAGGTTAGAGGGTTGAGGGATTAAGGGTTTAAGGGTTGATGGTTTACGGGTTGAGGGACTAAGGGTTTAAGGGTTGAGGGTTTAAGGGATGAGGGATTAAGTGTTTAAAGGTTTAAGGGTTGAGGGTTTAAGGGTTTAAGGATTGAGGTTTTAAGGGTCGATGGATTAAGGGTTTAAGGATTGATGGATGAAGGTTGAGGGTATAAGGTATATGGTTGAGAGAGAGAGAGGGAGAGAGGGAGAGGGATAGGCCTGAGAGAGAGATGGGGAAAGAGAGGGAGATGGAGAGAGAGAGAGATAGTGTGTGTGAGAGAGAGAGAGAGAACAAACATCACCGGGAGACCCCATTTATTGGACCCATTTTTTCAAATAGGCTACTAAGTTCCCAATTTCACCGAATTGGCAAGCTAGTGGGCCCACTAACTTTCCAATTCGGTGAAATTGGCAACCTAACTTGGCTTGTTTAAAAAAATGGGTCCAAGAATGCCAATATCACTGAATTGGCAAGCTAGTAGGCATGTTTAAAAAAATGCGTCCAAGAAATGGGGTCTCTTAGTGATTTACATCACTGGAAGACCCCATTTTTTGGACCTATTTTTTCAAACAGGTCACTACGTTGTCAATTTCACCAAATTAGCAAGCTAGTGGGCCCACTAGCTTGCCAATTCGGTGAAATTGACAACCTAACTTGCCCTATTTCAAAAAATGGGTCCAAGAAATTCTCCCGGTGATGTAAATCATCGGGAGACCCCATTTCTTGGACCCATTTTTTCAAATAGGCCACTACATTCCCAATTTCACCAAATTGGCAAGCTAGTCGACCCACTAGCTTGCCAATTCGGTGAAATTGGCAACCTACTACCTTCCCAATTTTACCAAATTGGAAAGCTAGTGGGCCCACTATCTTGATAATTTGGTGAAACTGGCAACCTAACTTGGCATGTTTGAAAAAATGGGTCCAAGAAATGTGGTCTAAATCATCGGGAGACCCCATTTCTTGGACCCATTTTTCAAGCAGGCCACTACGTTGCCAAATTCACTAAATTGGAAAGCTAGTGGGCCTACCTCTCTCTCACCTCTCTCTCTCTCCCTCCCTCACTCTTTCCCTCTCTAATGCATATACCTAATACACTTAACCTTATACCCTCAGCCCTCAACCCTATTGTAAGGAAAGAAGAGGTGCAAAAACACTTTCCTAATGCTAATTTTAAGAAGAGAATGCAAACATATGGTTCAAATTCGAATTACAATTCATTAAGGATGCACATTAGCATAATAATAGAATAGAACAAATTTAACACAACCATAGAATGGACGCCTAATTTAACATGGGAAAATCCTTTCGAGAGAAAAACCCACCACACCAAGCAAAAACACTTTGTATCACAGTGAACAAAGTCCACATAAAGATTTATAGTTTGTTGCTCTTAGATGTCTATTCACACTCTCAATACAAGTTGCATTACGATTCCTGACTAGTCTCATTGTCTTAGACTCACAACTCAACTCCAAAAAAAACTATTACAATGCATTACACATTATAGCATTTTCCTCCTTAGAGAATTCCAATCATCTGCATCACCATACCCATGTAGGAAACATACCAATTCAATTCCCATTCGTAACAATAGACAAATTGTTAATCAGCAGTTTCCATATTGGGCCATCAATGAGACAACCACCAACCTCTTGCCGATCTATTCTAGTCCCACCGACATCCACTTTACCATTCCAAGTCTATCAACTCATCGATGAGAGGTTTCAGGTTTTCCCACTGATATGCAAGTGTCTCATCGATGTACCATGTGGACCCCAATTTCATTTTACCTTCACAAGCTATCAACTTATCGGCTTGTCGAAGAGACATTGCCCAAAGTCATGAAAAACACTTGAAGTCACATCAACACAAATGTTCAAGTCTTCTATTGGAATATCGAAGAGAAATTTCACAGTCTTCGTGAAGCATCCAAGTTTCTTTGATCTGAAGCCATCAGGATATCGAGGAGACATTGCCCAACATCTTAGCGACAGTGCAACCTCCTACCAACAAGAAAATCCATCAAATTTTCTAACAAACATCTTAGAAACACCCGCCAAAGTGAGCTACTCTTGCCGAAAAAGTAAACACAATGCCACAATATGAGATATCGATCTATCAAGGAGACAATGAACAAGGTCTCACCGATAGAGCCAACTCCTGTCGATAAGGAAAACCGTCATACACCACGAACTATCAGGTCATCGAGGAGACATTAGGTGAGGTCTCTCCAACCACGCAATGTCTCATTGATGAAGAGCTAGGTGAAACCTTGAAGACTTATCGGGTTGTCAGGGAGATAGCTAAGAAATTCTCACCGATGGAGCACATTTTGGCCAATCAAGGAGATAGGAGAACACAACACTGCCAATATCAAGCCAGTAAGCTGAGACACATTTCCAGCATGCTCCCACTTGATGAATACTTATTGGATTCTCCTAAAACTTTGACATTATTGAATATCATAGGCCCGAAGACCCATCGAAATGGCACACTAGCTATACTTGTCTGTGCTCACTAGTTTTGTTAATGCATCTGCAACATTTTCCATAGTATCCACCTTTTCAAGACTAACCTTTACATCCTCCACCATATCTCATACAAAATGATACTGCACATCAATATGTTTCATCCTGGCATGGAAAGTTAGATTTTTCACCAAACAAATAGCACTATGTCTATCGCAGTAAATAGTAATTTTCCCTACATTGAACCTAATATTAGAACATAAACGTCTAAGACAAATGAATTCTTTACAGGCGTGTGTTTCTGCCATATACTCTACCTCTGTAGTAGATAAAGCAACTATAGCCTACCGCTTGCTCATCCAACTAATTACACCACCATGCAACGTGAAGATGTATCCACTGGTGGATCTCCTGCTGTCAATGTCCCTTGCCCAACCAAAATCCACATAACCTTGAATGTTGATGGATCTCTGTGACCCAAATGAGTTACCATGATAACATAAATCATATTGAAAGGTACCTTTTAAATATCTAAAAACACTTTTTACAACATCCTAGTGTTGTCTACCTGGATTTTCCATAAAATGTATAAGAAATCCAATTTCTTGGGCAATGTCTAGCCTTGTACAGACCATTGCATAAATTAAACTTCCAACTGCACTTGCATAATGCACTCTGGTCATGTCCTCCAACTCGGTAGAAGATTTTGGACAATCTTCAACAGATAACTCCATTCCCTGCAACAATAGAACAACTAGCTCCTTGCAATCAGTCATACCAAATCTCTCCAAGACAGTATTGATATACTTACTTTGGCTGAGCCAAAGCTTTCTACTTCCTCTTTCCCTTTTTATTTCCATCCCTAGAATATACCTTGTTTCACCTGATGGAGCTTCAATTTTTTCTCCTTATTTTCCATTCATGTCCTGCCTTATGTCACTAGTCTTTTATGGTGTTGAGAAAATCCTAAGGTTGGGGTTTTAGTTTTGTCTTCATGTAAAACCCTAGTATTTGTTTTATGCCTTGGATAGGATCTATTTCACTATTACTTTTTGAAGGGTTTTAAAACTATTTATCTCCCATCGTTTCATCTAGGTTGGGTCCCTTTGGTCTAAATATTTTAATTCCTCCACAGGATTTTATTTTTCCTAAGTCTTGGTTGGCCCCGTGTTTCATCATTTTAAAACAACTTATGTCGTTGTTTACCGTCAACCAAGTGATGTCCCCTCGTTCTATTAATAAATGTTTTATTTTGTGGGGGACAAGTTTGCACGATAGTCGATCAATTATCGTTTGATCTCATTCGTTCCTCGCCATCCCATGACCGGAAGCTGCAAGGTTTCTATTGATCCCAATATCGCAGGCAAGTGCCACGTGTCCCATCTAGTGAAGCCGAAGGAATAATAAAATACTTTGGTAAATTAATTTTGCTTTAATATGTTATGCAGCAGGTTACTAAAGTGTTCTAAATATGCACGTGTTTTAAATCAACAGACATGTTATAATCTTGGCGGGAAAGCTGCTCGATGGTTGATGATAAAGCTAGCGGTTGTATTGAAGGAACAAGATCATAGATGATCAAGATCTACGGTTGCCCGCTATCGCGTGATCGGAAGTTGCAAGGTCTTTACTAATTGTGATATCGTGGGCGAGCGCCACGTTGATTTCCTTGGCAATGTATAATATGGTGGGCCCTTCTTTCCATGTGGACGATTGTGTCAGTTTATTTTAAAGGCAGTCATTCGATTATCTGATTGAACTGAAGGATCGATGGTTAATATTCAAATCTGTATCAAAATCAATTGGAGCCATTTGTACAGTGCACGAGTGAGCTTTAATGGTGGATGAGACATCTACTGGCCTGATTTGATAGAAATAAAAACAATTCTCCTACTTTTATTGTATCACAAAGCATTCAAGTATCTTTGTGAAGCAGTCTCAGAGCCGAAAGTGAAGTTGTGAGTTTTTACAGCAAGGAGTTGGGATTTCCGCAAACGTAAAGCCGTGAGTTAATTTTTGTGTCTCCTGGTTACTTTGCAATTGAATTTGGGAAAATATTTGTTGTGTCCTTATTGTAGGGCCTGTTGATAAATGTTTTAGGGCTATAGTTTAAATAAATTGTGAGAAATTGCAGTGTTTTGTTCTGTAATTTCATATCTCTAGCTAGTCCTAGCTGTTTGAAGTTTGAAGTTGTAAAGAGGCCCAAGTTTATCTAAGATGGCACCACCAAAGAAACACTCTATCCAAATTGATTATCTGAGTAGGAACCTATATGATGACGTCCTAGATCAATTTCCCTTGTCAACGAATGATAGGAAGAAGGGATTGGTTTTGATGGGAGGAAAAATCCTAGGGGAAGGGTTAGTCTATAATTGTTCCAACATAGCCGATGCTAGGGTTCCTCTCACAGGCTTGGAGATGTTCAGATTGTGGTATGGATAGAGGAATTTTCCTCACCCCTTTTCAAATGGTTGGATGTATGATTTGGGGAAGCTGGTGGTGCCATACGTGTTCCCTAATATAGACTTGCTTAGAGCAGTGGCCACAACATATGACCCTATCACATGGGTAATCAGGGATAATGATGGAAGGGTTCTGTTAAGAATTAACAGAGATGAAATTCAATAGGTTTTTCACTTGATTGAGTTGAGTGTATACTTGGTTCCTATCAATCTTGAGGAAATGAAGCAGGAATATGGAACACTGAAGTCTCTTTTCAGAGCTAAGTTGCTTCCACCTCATCTAGCTAGGGTAGGAGGTTCAAGATTTCATATTAGCCCTAGTGACCAAGAACCTTTCAGACTAAATTGTTTTGCAAATCATTTCTTGGCCACTTTTTATTCATTGTGCCAGATTTTGGGTTTTAATCCTAGTACATTGATGCCCATTGCATACATGTTCATGGGGGTGCAAATACAACACCCAAATTTCTTTGACATATGATTTTTCCTCCTTCTTGGCTGAAATAATACATGAATGGTTGTAAAAGTTGCAGCAAAATGACACAGGCACTCAATTCTTTTGGTATTCTATGTTGATGTATATGTTCTTGTGCAAGAATGTCGACTTTTTCTCTGAGAAGATGGAATTGAGTCAATTGGTTGATGGAGAAATATTTTCAATACAATTATGGGCTGCAGATTTATCTTGTAATAAGGAAAGCATCAATTATGTGCAATTTGATAATTTCTTTGCTTCTAGATTAAGGGCCAGATTGACTGTGAATGTACCCAGGATTCCAGAGGAATTGCATGATTTCCTCAGACCAAAGGGGAGGAAGCTAGAATTCAAAGTCTTCCATAACTGGGGTGACATTATTCCATACCCAATCAGCACTATTTTGAGGGTGTACGGTTTTCAAGGGATCCCTCATATATTTCCTTACAATATGTCATGAAGAGTGGGGTTTGTAGAGGTTGTGGCAAATAGGTTGTATTCATGAGGACAACCTTACTGGGAAAGGTAAAGGAACTATTTTCCCATATTATACAGTGGTGTTTGATTTTGTCTTTTCAAAAAGAGGCTGGGTGCATTTCAGAAAATTATTTGAGGATTACCATTTGAGCTGTGGCCCAAAATGGCAGCATGATCCTGAGGGCTTCTTTTCCCTTTTCAAACAGAGAATAAAAGGTGGTAAATTTGTGCATGAATTCAACTTTCCTGAAGACTTGATCATAAATGAATTTGACTTAAATAGGCAGGAGTTGAACAAGGAGAAATGGATAGCTTATGATAAGCTATTAGATATTTTGCACAAAATGGATCCAAAGTATGATCCATTGTTGGAGTTCAGTCCGTACCATAAGAAATTTGACTTTCTAATGGAGAACTTCAAGGAAATTATGGGCACCTTGAGGACCAAAAAGATAAATTTAGAACTGAGTCTTGGTGTACAAGAACACGGTGCTAGGCTAATTGAACTAAGGCCAACATATCAGCCTACAGGAAGGAGGCCCATTTACAAGAGGAAAAGGAATGACAACAGTGATGAGGAAGTGGACAGAAAAGGGAAGCAAATAATGAAATTCCCCTCACATCCAAGTCCAAAACTCAAAATGCCTAGGGAAATCAAGATTATTGATCTGGAATCATCACCAGAAGATAGTCCCTCATCACCACCATCCGAGCCAAGCCCTAAGAGGCAAAGAACTGATCAGCCACAAGAAGATTTGATGGATGAAATTTTTGTCACTGATCAGGATATGCAGATTGGTATGCCTTCCCCTCCTAGGCCAACTGAATTAATTCTATCTAATTTGGATATGAAAGGTAAATATGTGCAAGATGCAAGAATGGAAGCATGTAAGGAGTTTCTAGATGATGATGCATTTGTAAAAACTCGTATCTTCTTGCAATAGGTATGAAGGATGAAATTTGAAGAATACCAGGATAAATGTAAGAAGAGAAGAGAACTAAGACCTGACAGGTCAGACCAGGAGAATGATGAGGAAGTGAAATATGAATTAATGGAAGAATTCAAGAAAATCACTCTTGAGGAAGGAAGAAAACTGGTGAGTCAGTTTGGTGTATTGATTCTTCCTGAATGGGACATTGCAGATGTTGTAGCATTTAATGCTATTCTAAAGTCCAAGCATCCCTTTCAAGAATTTGAAGAAGAAGTTAAGGAAACATTGCAAGATTCTTCCTTCAGTGAGGAATATGAAACTTTGGCAATTTGGGCATTGGCCCCTCAAAGAAGAAAGCCAAATGTTACATATATTAATCCAAATTTCAGAGGAGGATTAATAATAAAGAGAGCTTCAGAGACCTAAACCAGAAAGGCTACTAATCTGACTATAAATGTGGCCGAAATGGCCCAAAAGATTGTTGAAAGAGAGGAGGCTGAAAAGAAAAGCCTGGTGGAGAAATACAATCTTTTGATTGAGGAATACAACAAAATGTTGCAAAAGAATGTTGAGTTGTATACTGAGGTGGATAGGTTAAGGTATAAATAGATTGGGGAGACATCAAGTGCTCCAGGCATCAATTCATTTGCTTCCACATTAGGGTCGGTGCCTCCTACTTCTCCAGTTGTTTCCACACCAGGTTCTCCCAGTCAGAATCCTTCCCTCACCCCTTGTTTAGAGGAAATTGATGAAGAAACAGAATGCTTTGTGGATCCTACAAAGAAGTAGCTCATGCACAAAATTGATGAATTACAGGAATATTTGAAGGTAAGTGAGGAGGGATCTCTTTCAAAGCAAAAGGATCTTATGTGTTATGTGTTAAATTTGTCATAAACTCTTAGATACTTATGAATTTGACTCCTGCAATGGATATATGGCACTAATCTAAGTTGTATTTATTTGTATGATTTAGTATTTGTTTTTCTTTACCTAGAGCTTGCTACAAATTGCAAATCAATGACTATCTTATTCTGCGGATTGTGTTGTAGTTATCTCATGCTCCAAATAGTTGATATTATCGATGAACATCCAATTTTATTCAATATTATCCTATTGTGTTGAGTTATTCAATGAGATTATATGTTTTATGTTAATGTTGTTTATGATATTGGGGCAGAGGTTGTAAACACATTAAGGGATCACCCTCCCGCATCTTGCAGATCCTGAAGTGTAGGAGGTCTTTAAAATCCTCGTCAGTTGGTCCAGGTCCTTCGAGCTGCCCTTGATTGGAATTGGAAATTCCATAGATAGATTAGAAGACCAAACTGGTTATAGTAAAACAAACCCAAAAAATGGCAACTCTACTAGGGAGATAATTTTAATATTTCTTATCAGTGTGTCGGTTGTCCATTTTGCATAGAGTTCTCATAGTATTTCTGTGAATTGAGGGTCGAGCCTATAATTATGTGTTAGGTTTGTTGACTTCTACTAATTTCATAAGCGTTAAGAGTTATGCTGAAAAGAAATTTTGTGTGTTGTCAGTATGAGGTTCCAAAGCTTTTTATATTCCACCACGTGTCTTTAGGTATTTGGTATTCCCAAGAAAATTGGGTGGCAACTCTGAAGTCTCTGCACCAGTGTGCATTTCATTTTGAAAGGGTTATTATAAGTGGAAAGAACTTTTGGACAAGTACGCAGAATAAAGAGCACATGGTCATTCATGAAGAATCATCCGGAACATAAATTGGAAGGTGAACTTCCCAAAATGAAGAAGAAGGGTTGGATAAAGAAAAGACCAGAATCTAGTAATGTTTCTCCCACATCACAGAACCCTGTACACCAAGGTACAAGTAAGCCTTTACACCCTATCCTTGAAAAATCTTAAAGAGGTGTCTAGAAATTTAGAGTCAGATAGTTTGTATTTTTTGATGCATTATTTAATACACCGGTTGAAGAAGATGTGACATGTCAAAATAAAGGGCCTGTTAGTGTTAAATATGCTGAAAAGAGAAGAGGCAAGAGTAGAAGTCGAAGCCATCACAGAGAATGCACCAATGATGTGCCTCCTCTTGCTGAAAATGATGTAAACCCTTTATTGTCTGAACATGTACTGGAAGGGGTCAATCTAATAGACCTAAGTGATACATCAAGTTCTGATATGACTTTTCCTGACCCTGACAATGTTTTTGGAGACATTAATTCCTTGAAGCAGGAAATCCAAGAGCAAGTTGAGCTCAGAATGAAAAGAGAGAAAGAGAGGGAAACAGAGTTGAGGAATGTTGTGATTGAAAGGGATTGGTTGATGAGACAGTTGGCAACAATGAAGTTCCTGAACCAAGAAGAACCTAAACCAAGTGTTGAGGACCCGATTGTACAGAATATTTTTAATAAGGAAACAAATCATGTGTCTAAAGAAAACCCAGTAGGCCACATTGATGTCCAACCCAGACCTCCAGACCCAAAACCCTCAAATCATGTTAAGTCTCAACCGAGTAATACAAACCTTAAGCCTATCTTGGACAAGGGAAAGCAAAAGGTTGAGGGGATTAAAATAAATGAAATGGTGACTTCCCACTTCCCTCAACAAGACATCCCACCGCATGTGTCATTTCAAATAGAATCTTCCTTAGAAAAGGCTAGGAGGGAGAGTGAGGCTCTTGCAGAAGAGTTGCAGAGAACGGAGATTGAGGCTACAAATGCAGAAATGAAGAGGAAAATAATTTTTCTAAAGATGTCACGTATGGATGAGGCTACACAAGCTGCAACCTCATCAAGTCACCAAGATGCTTTAAAGAACAATCCTAAAATTACTCCAGATCACACCACAAATAATTTTGGCCCAAAGATTCATGCAACTAGGTTCATAAATCCAAATTAGGATGGTCCTAGGGTACAAAATTTAGGGTCTGGTGTTGATTCTCAGAAGAACGAAGGATTATTTCAGCGATGATCTATATAGTTGGAAAGGTATAGGCCATTATTCACTGATGGTATCCCCGGTTATCCAAATCCCATCCCTGCTGACCTGAGAGAAAAGATGAGTAAGTTTGTTGGCAATAATGTTGTGACAGCAGAGGAACACTTAAAAGATTTTATGGATATGCTAAATGATTATGAGGTAGAACATGAAGATGTTGTAATGAAATTGTTTGTACAATCTCTGGTAGACGATGCGAGGGATTGGTATAGAGGTCTACCTAATGCTAGTATTGGTTCATGGGATGAGTTTGAAAAGTGTTTCAAGGAGCAGTATGGTGATAAAACTAATGCTAGTTTCATGCTAAATGAGTTTAATAACATCAAGAAGTCATTGAATGAGCCTATGATAGAGTTTAATTTAAGATTTCAAAAAGTAATGTATAAGTTGTTCTAGGTTTTAAGGCTTGATGAAAATGTTTGTTTAACTACATATTTCAATGCTTTTGATGCTAAAATGGCATATCTCCTCAGAGATAAGGACCCTCAGACTATGAGGGATGCATTTAGGGTGGGTATAAATATTGAAAGTAATAGAAGGGCTTCTAGGAAATATGGTAGGAGAGAAGAACCCACACTTTTAAAGAATCCTAAGAATAAGACTGAGAAGGTTCATGTTGCAAAGCCTAAAGATGATGAAAAATGGGAAAAGGTTTACAGTACTTTGAAAGACATAAAGAAAATTGTTGCCAAGCAAGAGAAGGGTATAGGAAATGAAAGGAAACCATATAATAAAAATGATAGGCCACCCAGATTGCAAAATTATCCTTATAATACAAATTGGAAAGATGGAAACCCAATCTTTCCTAGCTAGAAGCCTAAAAATGATCAGCATACGCCAGACCCCTTGTAGAAACATTTAGTGAATCTAGTAGCAGATAGACCATTGCATGAGGTGTGTGAACATCCACATGATCAAAATTACTGTGGTATTGCTTAGTTGCTTTTTGCCGAGGAAATAGAGAAGGATGCTCATGAGCAGACATCAGAATGTGAGTAGGAAGATGTAGATGTTTGTATGGCCAGATCATACATTGATGAGGTAGAATTTCCCTCTAATGATGAATTATAGGAAGCTGATGTGGATAATCAGAGGTAGAGAAGTGAGATGTACCATCAACAAGTTTTCTCTGATGAGGAAGGTGATTTTGACCATAACGCTTGCAATATGGAGCAAGCTAAAGGTTCAGTGTCCTTATGGAGACCATCAGAAGAAGAGATTGCAAGATTGAATGAAGAAATGGTTTCTCAAATGAGAAGCTCACTTCAATTGAGAAATATAACTATGGGTGGTGAACAGGGTAAACCTGTTGGCTTGTTTATTAAAGAAAAAAAGGACAAAAACAAAGGTGTTAAAGTTGACAAGAAAAAGGATGTTGTAAAAGTCAAAGAGGTTAAGAATGATAAGATTTGGGCAAAAAACAGTGAAACCCAAAAACCTCAAGAAGATGTGACTTTTTCATTGGTGAAGACCAAGGTAATTGCAAAGTTTGTTGAACCTGTTGTAGAGGATAAGAAGCAAAAGAAGCTAGGAGGAAGTAGTCAACAAGAGAAAAAGGGAAATGATGAAGGTATGGTGTTTGATTTTCCTAAATATACACCTATAGACATGTTTCATGTGCTTTCTGAGGTTAAAGTAACTGTACCTTTTCTATAAATGATGAGAATAAATGAACACAAAGAAAAGACAATAGCCTTGATCATAGATGTTGTTGGTAGTAAGACTGAACAAGGAAATGGAAAAGAAACAAAGGATGAAGAGAAAGAGAAAGAGGTGGAAGGAATTGTGTCACAAATTCCCCCTGTATATTTAGGAAATTCTATTAACATGTGTCTTGAACACATAACCCCTTTCTTCTTAATTGTGGATATAAATGGGAAAACTTTAAGGAACTGTATGATCGACTCAGGGGCATCAAATAATGTTATGCAAATCAAAATAATGGAGGCAATGGGCTTGGTAGTAGATACTACTCAAGTTAAATGTTATGCTATGGATTCAAGAGAAGTGCTAGTTGTTGGAACTATCCAAGCATTTCCTTATAAACTGACTCAGTACCCTGAGAAGGATTTAGTCATGACTGTATTAGTTGTAGACATCCCACCTCATTTTGGAATGCTTTTTTCAAGAAAGTGGAGTGCATCAATGGGGGATAACATGCAATGTGATCTATCATTTGCTACTTTCTCCATTGATGGTAAAGATGTCAAGATTGAAAGAGAATCAAAAGTACCCCATATGATTGAGCATGGCCCGATTGAGAATATAACATGTTTTATTGATAGTGGTATAAATGAATTTAGGGTTGAGGAATTTCCTAGCAATTGTGATAAGCCTATTGCATTGATTGATACAGAAGTAAAACAATTGTCAGAATCTTATGACTTGTGGACTATGTAGTTCGATGGTGCAAGTTCAAAAGAAGGGTCAGGTGCAGGTGTTTTTTTATGATCACCAAGTGGAAAGACATTTAGGTTCTCTTTCACTCTATTATTTGAATGCACAAATAATGTGGCAGAGTATGAAGCCTTGTTATTGGGGTTGAGATTGGCTAAAAAACATGGGATCAAGAAGCTCAAGGCAATTGGGGATTCTAAGCTTGTGGTCTCCCAAGTTAAATACAAATATGTATCAAAGAATAAGAGGTTGAAATAGTATAGGAATGTTGTTTAGGATGAATTAGAGAGCTTTGATGCATTTGGCATAGGATGGATGGAGAGAGGTCAAAATAAAGTGGCAAATTTATTAGCCAATATTGCAGTAAAACCAGATGATATGACTTATGTTGGAATTTCAAAGGTTGAGGTGCAAACCAGGCCATCTATCCCTGATAATATAAAAAATTGGAAATTTTTTGATAATGATGATGATATATTAAGGTTTTTGAATTGTGTGAGTGAATATGAAAATCAAGAAATTGACTTTGGAGCCTTTGTTGAAAATGTTGATGGTAAGGATACTATATTTGGAAATGAGGTCATTCAGTTAAAGACAAACACAATTCCCAAGGGTCTATTTGTACTAGAAAGAGCGTTTGATAATCAAGATAGGAAAAAAGCTAATCATACCATTTCTCATCCTGATGACTTGGAAGAGATAAATCTTGGAATAGAAGCATCACAAAAAAAGGTGTATATTGGAAACAAAATGTCACCAAAAGTGAGAAGGATGCTAATTGACTTATTATGGAAGTTTAGGAATGTGTTTCAATGGTCCTATGATGATCTTAAGGTATATAGGGAGGATCTTTTCCAACATGAGATTCCTTTCCGTGATGATGCCAAGCCATTCAGACAAAAGAAAAGGCCTATTAATCCCACCTTGGCCCCAAAAATGCAAGAAGAATTAATGAAACTAAGGGATGCAGGGATGATCAAGCCAATCAGGCATTCATCCTGGGTATCAAACTTGGTACCAGTAAGGAAGAAAAATGGAGACATCAGGTTATGTGTAGATTTTAGAAATTTGAATGTCTTCATTAAAAGACAATTATCCATTACCCAATATGGAAGCCACGTTGCAAAGGGTGACAGGTTGTGAATTGATGTCTATTGGCCATGCCCACAAAAGGATATGAAAATCACGATAAAACCTATCCTGGGAATTGGACATTCCAGCAGGTGACTAATACCTCTTCATGGACGTTCATTTACTTGTCAAACTAGGGAACGTAAACTTTAAATGGAGTGGCACAATATATGCACTAAGAACCGGTTTCAGTCACAATCTACTAAAAAATAAATACTGGGAAAGAAATTTCTATCTATGCAATAACGTAAAGTTCTCTTAACTCAATCATAGACTAACCAAAGTGGAAATCATAATAGCTACAGTTGAGGGACAAACTATAAACTGGCCTTATGCTGCAGGAACAAACACAGGGATGGATTCTCGATGTTGTAGGAACAATATAAGAATGAGCTTGTGTTGAAACTTCTAAAATGAAATCTAACTTTAATTAACAAAAGATAAACAACTACGCTCCTACAGATACTTACTAAGTGGACCCCCTTAGCAAGCATCAACTAATTGACATAGAAGATTGTGCTCAGAACTCCATCAACTTTTATTCATAACGTGAAATCATTTACATTGACTATTATGTTTCTGAAAACTAAAAAAAACCTTGATTCATATTATATCTTTTAACTCTTACATAATCTGCTTCTCTTATCTATCTATCTGTCTATCTCCTTTTCTGATATGTTCACCCGTGCAGGAGGAACACTTATTTTTAAAACAGGAGAACAACTAACTAACTAACTCAACAGAGAAAGACATGGATACGAAATGTATCCCAAAATTGAGGAACAGACTTCATAAATGAGTTATCCGTTCAACCTGATCCAGAGAGAATCTAGCACTCCACTCTTTCAAGATTAAATGTCATTTAAAATCCTTCCCAACGGTTTCAG
Source organism: Sequoia sempervirens (assembly GCA_007258455.2). NCBI lineage: Eukaryota > Viridiplantae > Streptophyta > Pinopsida > Cupressales > Cupressaceae > Sequoia > Sequoia sempervirens. The sequence goes on from VDFB02086081.1 coordinate 245,804,706, forward strand.
TCAAAGAGTCTTCACCAGAGCTTCCTCGAAGTCGTGCAGGAAATGGACTTTACTGCAAGGCCGAGATTGGCTGTGCTTGACTCGATCATACTTTCTTCAACAACTTGAAAAACACAAGGTAACAGATACGAAAGAAAAGGCGCATGGCACATACACAATATCCATTCATTAATCACATATTTAAATCTATTTCATCATTCAAAAACTACATGCACTATACCGGTCATTTGGGAAGTCAACAGGGTAATAAATACAGACATGTCAACATGATCGGCTACAGGAACATGAAAGTGTATTGCTACAGGATATCCCCCAATAAAAAGGTTTCAAGAGAGTTAAACAACCATAATCAATAGAAGTAAAGGTATTAAAATTACACCATGATATCCAGATGATGAGCATATTTTGGGCTCATCATTTTTCCCCCTACTTAACCCAATGCTGGTCCTCCAGCATTAAACTTCCTGGTGGTCTCTCTGAAATCAGTGGCTGAGGAATAACCCTGAAATGGAACTCCAAATTTGTAACAAAAGCCTCTGTAACTCTGCCATCCTTCATACCTACGGGCTTCTAAGTCTTCATTAAGTTTTGTAGCCTGATAGGAATAAAGGGGCCACATTAGCACAGGAGGTCTAAATGTTAATGGCAACCACAATTCAAACCTCTTTTGGAGTCCTAGCTGTATGTATTTGCTTGACCATTTAAGAGCTACTGTAAAATTTAGTGGACTGTGAGGTTCAGACTTTCTTAACCCAACATTTAATCTTTCCCACCTCTTTTCAACTCTGGAGTATGATAGTCTCCAAAACGAGTATGATTGTTCCTGAAATTCATCATATACCTGTCTCCTGAGATCAAATATTTTCACTCTGGCTGTATCATTATTAATACCATATGCCAAAGTAAGCCAAGTTTTCAGCATTGTGTCGGGGTCTGAACTCTCAGAACGCAATGGAACAGACTCATTCCTTTCGGCTTCTTCATAGGTTTCCCATTGCCTACCATAATTTGCTTCATTTGCTGCCCAAGACATAAGCAATCTCAAATGGATATCACCAATATACAAAAGAGGATTCCACTCTGTTTCAAATGGAATTAAGAATCCATGAAGGTAAAATTCACACAAAGAATTTCTGAGCCAATTAGGGGCTGCCTGATATGCATCATAAAACTCTTTAGCATTGTGAAGAATAGGATCCTAATTTTTGGAAATTCTCATCAGTTGAAACCACAAGAACTATTCTTTGAGGCACATAGCATAAACTTTGGGTGGTGGTCTGCATTCCATAATTTGACCAATTACCTTCAGCATTTCATCCATCTTTTCTTTTAACTCCTGATTTTTAGTTTCTGCTCTTCAATTTTCTTTTTCAGTTTCTTCTTTTCCTCCTCCCAAAGACTCTGTTCCATTTCAGTCTTGGCCAGGTGGCAGAAATTCGGGGTTTGTAATGTAACTGGTTTCCATGTAGCTTTGACATATTCCAAAAATTCAATTAAAAATGTTTTCTTATAAACAACAATGGCTTGACAAGTTGTAGGGGGAATTGAGGCTTCATTGACCACTTCCAATGGTTCAGTCTATTCTTCCTCTTGCTGCAAGAAAAATTCTTGTTGCTGCAGTGGAGAAGACTGTGCTTCCTCCGAAATCTGCATAGCCGCAGTAGCCAAGTCATCAAGACTTGGTACTCATCTTTCATTATGCTCAACTTCCCTTGTCCCAACTTGTTCTTCTTCAAGAATAACAAATGAACTCTATGCAGCACTTTCAGACATATTCTGAGAAACATCAGGTTCAGACTCAACAGATTCTTCTGAAATTACAATAACCTCAGGTTGAGGTGAAGCAGGGGATACTTTACATTGTGTTCTTGTAGAAACTCTTCTTGGTAGTGTTGTGGCTGCAGGAGGTGCTCTCGTAGCCTTCCTCTTTTTGAATTGCCCAGAACGTTCTACCTTGTCAAAGGATGATGGTGAACTGGTGATGGCAATAGGTGTTGTTGTAGGAGATAATATTGTAGGGGAAGAAGTTGCAGGAGAAGAACGTTGCCTTTTCTGAGAAGGGGCGTCAGATTCTGGGATTGGCTCAACCCTAGATGACTCTCCGACCTTAGTTTTTCCTCTCTCTCCTACTGGCAGCCCTAGTTTGCACTCGAGCAGAGGACTCTGGTATGAGAGTTGTAGGACCAGGTGCTACAGGAGCAGATGATGCTTGCCCTGTTCTTCTACTAGTGGATGCTATTTCTTCTTTCTTTTTCTGAGGCCGTGGGGTAAGTGCTCTAGGGGGTTCTAGACGTTGCAGGCTCTTCTGGGCAACAAATTCTTCCCAGGAAAGAGGTGATACATCTCTCAAAGAGCGTGCAATCAACAATTTTATGAGGCCATGGTGAGCAATAGAATTATCTTTCCCATGTTGAATTTCGTGGGCACATTGTTCCAGAAAGTTTAACAAAAGTTTGGAACATTAACAACTAATCCATGCCTCATATGACTTAGCAATTTGAAGTGGTAAGAATGTAGGTAGGAGAAACGACCTTCACAAGTTAAATGCCTAATTATGAAAGCAATAAATTCTGGGTACGGAGGATGCAACGACACTCGCTTGCATCCCTACTTTGAGACCTCCAAAGGTCCATCAATGGGTATTGAAAATTCCGCCCTTACAGAGGCAGCATCCGAAGAAAAAATTTCTCCAACGGCTGGGAGCTCGGTTACTTCTGCAATTGTTTCTTCAATCGCAACAACTGTTAGACCCCATACAGTAGCCTCCCCTTCAGAAAGGGTTCTCAAAATTTTTCCTGCAGTTTCCTCGTCAAAAGCATCTAAACTCAAGAAGTAATTCAGTCAACCATAGAGGCTGAATGCTTGGACTGTTTGAGGATTTTGCATTAACAACTCATGAGTTATAGGCTCATGCCTAACCAACTGACCACCCATGTTCACAGTTTTGCCTTAGCTGACTCAACTCCTTTCTGAAAATCAAGAATTTCCCCTGTTCTACTCTGGTTTTTCTCTGTTTCGCTGTCAATTTCCTTTTCTTTTCCAAAAATGAACTTTATGAACTTTTTAAAAAAGCAGTTTTTTTTTCTTTTTGAATGTGATTCTCAATGAAAAACATGCAATGAAAAAGACATGCGATCATATTTGGAAAGTACCAGAAAAATAATAAAGAAAGATTATCTAAGCAGTTGTGACAGCGGTGAAAGGACAGGTTTAAAAAGTGGATTATCTCGCCCCCTATTTAGAGTATGACATGTGTCCTCACATGTACTAGGGAATAGGCAAAAATCAGGTAATAATGACTGATACAGATAGTGTAGTAAATGAATAGAATGAAATAAATCAAAAATGCAATAATCAAAAGATATTGCGTACCTTTCATTAAATGTTCGTACGTGCTGAGAAAGTTGACGGCTTCGGCATGAGATGACAGTTGGGAATGAGATTATAATTAGGGGTGGTGCGGATGGATGAGGTGGATGGATGATGTGGATGGACGAGATGAATGAATGGAATTGATGGATGGTATGGAAGAAAAAGAAGTGAAATGTGGTGACAAGTGGAAACGAAGAAAAGGGGTTCCCTTAAAAGGAAACCTTTATTATGAGCATGCATTAGAAAATCACGGAGAAGCTGCAAGAGCAAGGCCAAAGCCTTCAGCTGCAGGAAGAGTTGTGGCAGAATCATGAACGAACTACTGCATGAATTCCTCTTTTGAAACTGGTTTATGGTACAACCGGAGGTGGTGTCCATTAACTAGCAGCTTGAATCTAACAGGATCAATTGTAACAAGTTGCACTGAATCATTACCAAATACATTCTCAATTTCATACAGGCCCAACCATATGGTTTTTAATTTGTCTGGACTGTCCTTATATCGTGAGTCATAAAGTAGGGCCCAATCTCCTACTTTGAACTTCTTCTCCTTAATGTATTTATCATGCCACCTCATTCTCTGATTTTGTATCATCTCAGTGTGTTGTAGGGCATCCTTTCAGAGCTCATCCAAAGCATTGAGCTGCATGATTCTGTCCTTTTGTGCATTTGTTAAATCCATGTCCATCTCCATTGCTGTTCTTAGAGTCTTATGTTCAAACTCTATTGGCATCACAGCTGTTTTACCATACACCATTTCAAAAGGTGTATATCCTGTAGCAGTCTTCCAGGTAGTACGGTAGGCCCATATAGCTTCTGGTAATCTTGTGGCCCAGTCCTTCCTATGCAAATCTACAGTTTTAGTCAAAATAGCCTCTATATCCCTATTTGTGACTTCAACCTGGCCATTGGCCTGGGGGTGATAAGGAGTTGATTTCTTGTGCCATATATTATAGTCATTGACTAAAGCTGTGATAAGTGTAGAAGTAAATTGTGTTCCTTGATCTGTCACTATTTCCCTAGGGACACCAAACCTAGTAAATATTTCCTCATAGAAAAATTCAGCCACTTTATTGTCCCTAGCATGTTCCATAGGCTTAGCCTCTACCCATTTTGTGACATAGTATGTGCATACAAGGATGTAGGACTTACCATTGGAAGGTGGATCAATTGGTCCTACAAAATTGAGTCCCCATTTGTCGAAGGGAGCAACTACAACTTGTAGAAATAGAGGCATCTCATCAGATCGAGTTGGTCTTCCCATCCTCTGGCATTTGTCACACCTCCTGGTATATTTGGCTGCATCTCTATGCAAGGTTGGCCAATAGTAACCAGTATTTAGAATTTTCATCGCTATTCTTTTGGTAGCAAAATGTCCACCACACGGCTCATCATGGCTGGCATGCAGTATATCATGAGTGTCCTCCTCTGGTACACATCTCCTCATAACTTGATCTAGCCCTGTATAAAAAATGCAATCTGCAATCTAGGAAAAGTTAAAGATTTTCTCTACCAATAATCTCTTTTCCTTAGGGGAGAAGTGAGGAGGAGTTCTTCCTGTAGCCAGATAATTTGCTATATCAGCATACCATGGGTGAATAACCTTAATTGCAAACAGGTGCTCATCAGGAAAGGAGTCTTCAACAAACACAGAGTCATCTTGCCTTTGAAGTCTGGAAAGGAAATCGGCAACCACATTGGCTTTACCTGGTTTTTCCACAATTGTATTGTCAAATTCCTGCATCAGCAATAACCATCTTGCCAGTCTCCCATATATTACTACTTTGTTCATGAGATATCGGATTGAGGCACTATCAGTATGAACAAATATTTGATAACCAGTAATATAATGTCTGAATTTATTGAGGGTGTAAATGATTGCTAACATTTCTTTTTCTATAATAGTGTAGTTCAATTCAGGTCCTTGCAAATTTTTGCTTATGTAATAGAGTGCATGTTCTATTGAACCATCCTTCTGCCCTAACACTGCGCCAATGGCATAATCTGATGCATCTATATGAATATGAAATGGAAGTGACCAATCAGGTCCTTTCAGAACAGGTGTCTGTGTAAGGGTGACTTTTAAGTCAAGGAATGCTTTTTCACATTCCTCTGTCCAGGAAAAATCTACATCTTTCTTCAACAGACTGTATAAAGGGCCTGCTGTTTGGCTAAAGTCCTTGATGAATCTTCTGTAGTATCTGGCATAGCCTAGAAAGCTCCGTACCTCTTTTTGCTTGGTAGGAGAGGGTAACTTAGAGATAACTTCAATCTTAGCAGGTTCAACCTGAATTCCTGCAGCAAAAATATAGTGACCAAGTACTATTTCTTCTTGCATCATCATGAAGCACTTTTGACTATTCAGTGATAGGTTGTGATCTTCACATCTCTGTAGTACCTTTTCCAAGTTAGCTTGAGCTTCCTCAAATGTTGTACCATAAACAATAAATTCATCCATGTATATTTCCATGCAATCATATGAGATATCTGAGAAGATACTTATGACTGCCCTCTAGAAAGTTGCAGAAGCATTACAGAGACCAAAAGACAAAACTGAATAGGGAAATGTTCCCCAAGGGCATGTAAAAGTAGTCTTTTCTTGATCCTCAGGAGCAATCTTGATTTGATTGTACCCACTGAAACCATCCAAGAATGAGAAGTACTTTTTCCCTACTAAATTATCTAGAACTTGATCAATGAATGGAAGAGGAAAGTAATATTTCTTTGTTGCCAAGTTGAGCTCTCTGTAGTCTACACATACCCTCCATTTTTCTCCTTTCTTAGGAACAATGACCAATGGGGAAACCCACTGACTATCGGAGATTGGGTAGATAAAACCAGCTGCTAACATTTTCTGCAATTCTTCTTTAACAATTTCTCTCAAAGCTGGATTAATTCTTCTCTAAGGCTGCCTAATAGGTTTGAAGTCACTGTCAATATATATGCGATGTGTACAGATTTTTGGGTGTAAACCCCTCATATCCCCGTAGTCCCATGCAAAAACTCTTTTGTGGGCTTGCAACATTGTGGCTAGGGCAATTTGTTGAGACAGAGACAACTTATTATTAATATGCAGACAGTGGCCTGGAGATACTTCTATCTGTTTGGTGAGATCATTTATTAAGGTTGCTGATAAAGGTGGTGCCTGTATATCACATAATATCAAACCATGATGGTTCTCAGGATCCAGTTGCTATAGGAAACATTGTTGAGGGTGGTTGTCCAAAACAGATGGGCTATTCAAACCAGCACTAAACTGCAGAATGTGTAGAAGCAAGTTATCATCACTCTGAAGCTGGGAAAATGGATCAGTTCATAGCATCATCAACTGAGCTAATGAATTGACTTCTTCAGATTCCTCTCCTAGATCTGGCCAAACTGGTTGAGACAAATCTGGCAAAGGTTGTGCAGGTGGGTATAAAGCCAATTTCTTCCTTGACTAACCATCAGAAATTGTCATGTCTCCTGAACGGCATCCTATAAGGGCATCAACTGTAGCTAACCAAGGTCTGCCTAGGATAATAGGATATCCCCCTAGGGTTTCCTTAGTGGACAATATGGTGAAATCATCAGGGTATTCCCAAGATTCAAGGGTGACAATAACACCTTCTATTACTCCATCAGGTGTAACCGTGGAACTATCAGCAAGCTGCAGGACAGTCGGTGTAGACCGAATGTTTGGAATATTCAAACATTCCATAGTGTGCTTGGTCATCACATTAATGGCTGCACCAAGGTCAACCAAAACATTTCTTACTACTTGACCATTGATATTGATTTTTACTACAGGACTTCTAGGATCAGTATATTTTGGAATGACAACTTTCCCCAACATAATATCGGCTAACTGTCCTAGGACATGGATAGTTTGGGGGTCATTTTTCTTTCTTCCTTGTTTCTTTAAACAAGCCTCTTTAATGGTTTTTCCATAAACTGGAACATCTTTGATTGCTTGAAAAAGAGGAATTTGAACCTGTACATTCTTTAGTTGCTCCAAAATATCAAAGGTGGGTTCTTCAATGGTCTTGGGTGTAGTAATCTGCAATATCTGAGGAAAAGGTGGTGTAGCCTGAGGCTACAAGATGGGTTTCTTGGAGGTAGTAGTTGATATAGGTTGTTCAGCAGCAGAGTTTGGAATCTCTGTTATTACAGATGGCTATGGAGCAGGGAGAGTGGTTCCAGACCTGAGATGGATATCATTGATATTCAGGGCATAAGCTGGATATGGGTTGGCTTCTGCAGAATACATAGGTTGTTGTTGTTGCTGCTGCTTGTTATTAGGATTAGGCAATGGTTGAGCAAGCATAGGCATTTGTTTTGGAGGGCCAGTATTTACTATAGGAGCTGCAAGAGGAGGCATAAGGGCTGGAGGTTGTGGTTGTTGAGACTGCAGGAATCCAGGTGGTTGGTTCTGCCATTGTTGAGGACCTCTCCATTGAGGATTTTGCTGCCATTTACCTGGAGGTGGAGTCCATTGTCCTTGTGGGTGCTGCCAACCTCCTTGAGGAAGTTGCCATTGTGGGCTCTGATAATTAGGCCAGTATGGTTGAGGAGCATTCCAAGGTGGAGGTGGACCATTCGTGGGTTGCCATTGGTTATTATAACTAGAGTAAGGATTACCAAAAGTCAAAGGATCTTGAGGCATACCTTGTCTTGGAGCCCATGGTCTCCTTTGTGCAACAAAGAAGACTTGGTCATCATCACCTTCTATCATCTTAAAATCAGTAGGTAGCTGTTTTGCCTCCATATTGGCCACCAACTTGCATCTGTAGTCACGTTTCTTCTGTCTACAATGTGGACAGAACTCAACCAGGATTTCCTCAGCCTCTTCATGTTTCTTGTGAGCTTGCATGGTATCCAACTGCGTAGCCATGTTGTTTATGATGTCCTGCTTGAAATCAGACAACAAGTTTGTGATCTCCATTTGGGAAACTCCGTTGGAAGAAGACTTTCCCACTGTAGCTTGATGACCTCGACCCTTCTTCACATTTTCTCAGGAGTAATTGAGACATATCTTCATTATATCATCCTAGGATGCTTGAGTGATATCTCCACCTCCCATCAGGTCCAAGGCATCTATGCAAGTATCATTGATTCCCCTTAGAAAAAGTAATTTCTGAGATTCTTCATTAAGAGTATGGTCTGAATTTTTTCAGTGAAAACAGGAATCTTGATATATAATCCTCCAGACTTTCATCTTCCTTCCGTTGAATTCGGAATATATCATCACCTTTACTACCACTCTTACAGTATTCCTTGTATTTCTCAAGAAATTTTGTTTGCATGGCTGGCCAACTATCGACAACACCCCTTCCCAAACTCATGAACCATCTGAGAGCTCCCTCCTTCAAGGTAGCAAGGACCAATTTCAGTTTGTGAGCATTTGAAGTGTAGTCATAACTATGATCGAGGATATCAAACTCGAACAAGAAGGTCTCTGGATCTTTTGTGACTAAGCCATAGAACTTGGGAAGTAATGAAGAAGGAATATTCTTAAGGTTGTCATTGTTTTGTTGAGGAGTAATGGGGAATTCAAAAGCAGGAGGTCGATTCGGTGGATTACATGCCATGTTCACCTGACCAAGTATAGGAGAAAATGGATTTCCTTCAAGTTCTTCATCAAATGGGCCAAATAGAAAATCAGCACACAGACCTTCAACAAATGGGTCAATATCTAAGTCTCCTTAGTTCTCAAATAGGCTATAAACTGGTTCAGTTTTCTTGGCAATGAATGGTAGGTTGGGGAGAAATCTTCCTTGAGCGTCTCTCCTATGCATGCAATGAAAATGAATGGTATTTTGAAATATTTTGAAAAAATGACTATAGCAGGTTCTTAGATTGACACCATCCTCAGCAACGGCGCCAAAAATGGCCACGCCCACAAAAGGATATGAAAATCACGATAAAACTTATCCTGGGAATTGGACATTCTAGTAGGTGACTAATACCTCTTCATGGACGTTCATTTACTTGTCAAACTAGGGAACGTAAACTTTAAATGGAGCGGCACAATATATGCACTAAGAATCGGTTTCAGTCATAATCTACTGAAAAATAAACACTTGGAAAGAAATTTCTATCTATGCAATAACATAAAGTTCTCTTAACTCAATCATAGACTAACCAAAGCAAAAATCGTAATAGCTATAGTTGAGGGACAAACTATAAACTGGCCTTATGCTACAGGAACAAACACAGGGATGGATTCCCGATGCTGCAGGAACAGTATAAGACTGAGCTTGTGTTGAAACTTCTAAAATGAAATCTAACTTGAATTAACAAAAGATAAACAACTATGCTCGTACAGATACTTACTAAGTGGGCCCCCTTAGCAAGCATCAACTAATTGACATAGAAGATTGTGCTCAGAACTCCATCAACTTTTATTCATAACGTGAAATCATTTACATTGACTATTCTATTTCTAAAAACTAACAAAAACCCTAATTCATATTATATCTTTTAACTCTTACATAATTTGCTTCTCTTATCTATCTATCTATCTATCTCCTTCTTTGATCTGTTCACCCGCGCAGGAGGAACACTTATTTTTAAAATAGGAGAACAACTAACTAACTAACTCAACAGAGAAAGACGTGGATACGAAATGTATCCCAAAATCGAGGAACAGACTTCATAAATGAGTTATCCGTTCAACCCGATCCAGAGAGAATCTAGCACTCCACTCTTTCCAGATTAAATGTCATTTATAATCCTTCCCAACGGTTTCGTTCAAATTCTTCACCAGAACTTCCTCGAAGTCGTGCAGGAAATGGACTTTACTGCAAGGCCGAGATTGGCTACGCTTGACTCGATCATACTTTCTTCAACAACCTGTGAAACACAAGGTAACAGATACGAAAGAAAATGCACATGGCACATACACAATATCCATTCATTAATCACATATTTAAATCTATTTCATCATTCAAAAACTACATGCACTATACCAGTCATTTGGGAAGTCAACAGGGTAATAAATACAGACATGTCAACATGATCGGCTACAGGAACATGAAAGTGTATTGCTACAGGATATCCCCCAATAAAAAGGTTTCAATAGAGTTAAACAACCATAATCAATAGAAGTAAAGGTATTAAAAGTACACCATGATATCCAGATGATGAGCATATTTTGGGCTCATCATCTATGATGGATGGTTTCTCTGGTTATAACCAGCTTATGGTCAAAGAGTCTAAGCAGTTTAAGACAACTTTCACTACACCATGGGGAACATATGTCTATGTGAGAATGCCATTTGGTCTTACAAATGCAGGAGCCACTTTTTAGAGAGCCATGGATGTGGCATTCTCAGATTTCATTAACTTTTTTTTGGTGATCTACCAAGACAATTTGACAACATATTCTAAGAAGGAAGAGGATCATTGTGAACATCTGGATAAGATATTCATTAGAGCCTTGGAGTATGGTATTTCTTTGAATCCAAAGAAATTTATGTTTGGAGTACGAGAGGGAAAACTGTTGGGACATATTGTTTCTAAAGAAGGAGTAAAAATTGATCTAGAGAGGGTAGTTGCAATAGATAAAATTCCACAACCCCGCAATGTCAAAGGAGTACAATATTTCTTTGGAAAAATAAATTTCTTAAGGAGGTTTGTGACAAATTTTGCTGAGACAGTTTGCCCTATTTCCAAAATGCTCAAGAAAGGAGCTAAAGTTGAATGGGATGAGGAGTCTATGCAGGCTTTCCAGGCCATTAAGCAAGTAATAAAGGAGGCTCTTGTATTGATAACCCCTGATTTTTCCAAGCCTTTATAGATCTTTTCATTTGCTTCTTTCCACATGATTCCAGTTATGTTATTGCAAAAGAATGTAGAGGGTTTTGAACATCCTATAGCCTTTTTTAGAAAATCTTTACAAGCTGGAGAACTTAAGTATGATATAAATGAAAAACAGGCATGTGCACTGGTAAAAGTAGTAAAATCTTTTAGGCCTTATTTGATGGGAGCTACTATAGTTGCATATGTGCCTAGTGCAGTTGTCAAGGACATTTTCAGACAGTAGGAGGAGTCAAGAAGAAGATGTAGGTGGATAAATAGGATCCAGGAATTCAATATTGAGATCCAAATTACTAAACTAGTGAGAGGACAAGGATTGGCCAAGCTCATGGCCCAAAGTAATTTGGAAGTGAATCAGATAAATTTGCTAGAAGAGGAAAATAGATCACACATATGTGATATGGAGGATTCTAAATGGTATAAAGATGTGGTATATTATTTGCAGAAGATGAAATGTCCTGACAACTTGGGTTGAAAATGAGAAAAGAACATTGAAGTTACATGCTATCAAATATGTTATCATAGCTGGAAAACTTTGGTGGAGAAATGGAGAAGGTGTCATGCTGAAGTGTGTTGACCAAGATCAAGCATAGGAACTCATGAGTCAGATGCATGGTGGAGTTTGTGGAGGGAATTATATGGCTAAAACAACTACACATAAGATAATGACGGCTATATTTTGGTGGCCTACTACTTTTAAGGATGCACACAAACTAATGAAGACATGTGATTCTTGTCAACGTTTCTCTGGTAAGTTAAAATTATCTTGTAACATTCCTTTAAAACCAGTTACAGTACAAGCTCCATTCTAGCATTGGGGTATTGATTTTGTAGGAGAGATAGCATGTAAATCTAGTGGAGGTCACTCATGGATATTGGGGCCACTGGTTATTTTACCAAGTTGGTGGAAGAAATTCCACCAAAGAAAGCCACTAGTAAAGTGGTAATTGATTTCTTGATTAGTAACATATTGACTAGGTTTGGATGTATAGAAAGGATTGTGTCAGATAACGCAATGTGTTTCAGATCTGAGGAATACATAGAATTTTGTGAGAAGCATGGCATCCAAATTTCTTATTCATCACCATATCACCCATAGGGAAATGGACAAGCAGAATCAAACAATAAAATCTTGATGAAGATCATTAAGAGAATCCTGGATTAGAATAAAAGGGCTTGGGATTCTAAGTTAAGATTAGCAGTCTGGGCAGATAGGGTAACTGTGAAGAAGGAAATAGGTTGTGCCCCATTTGACTTGATTTATGGGATAAATGTGAGGTTTTCCCAAAACAATCTGATGGAAATGTATAAGTTTGTCTAGATGTATGACAATAAAATTGATGATGAGATGCAATTGAGAGTGGAAGCTCTCATAGAGTTAGATGAAACCAGGAGGGAAGCTCAGAAGAGAAATGCAAAATTGCAGTTGCAAATAAAGAATCTGCATGACAAAAGGGAAACTACAAGGAATTTCAAAGATGGAGATTTGGTTTTAATGTGGAAAGTCAGATTAGAAGATAAAGGGAAACATGGGAAATTTGATGCAATCTGGTTGGGTCCATTTTTGATAAATGGTAAGTGGGGTGAAGATTCATACTTCCTCCAAAATATGATTGGGGATATTCTTGAACTACCAGTTCATGGACGGTTCTTGATGTTGTACTTCACTTGAAGTATGTTTTTCCATGAACAGTAGTTTAGGTTTGTATATAGTTTGGGTTGTCTTGTCCAGACAATTAATTTTTGGCCATCTCTACACTTGGTCTACTCAACCTATGATTCTGAATTCTCACTTCATTCCAGTGGAATGAATGCCCCCAACTGGAGCCATTGATGGAGCTTCAATTTTTTCTCCTTATTTTCCATTCTTATCCTGCCTTATGTCACTGGTCTTTTATGGTGTTGGGAAAATCCTAAGGTTGGGGTTTTAGTTTTGTCTTCATGTAAAACCCTAGTATTTTTTTTACGCCTTGGATGGCATCTATTTCGCTGTTACTTTTTGAAGGGTTTTAAAACTATTTATCTCCCATCGTTTCGTCTAGACTCGGTCCCTTTGGTCAAAATATTTTAATTCCTCCGTGGGATTTTATTTTTCCTAAGTCTTGGTTGGCCCCTTGTTTCATCATTTTAAAAAAAATTATGTCATTGTTTACCGTCCACCAAGTGATGTCCCCTTGTTCTATTAATAAATGTTTTATTTTGCAGGGGACAAGTTTGCGCGACCGTTGATCAATTATCATTTTATCTCAGTCGTTCCCTGCCATACCGCGATGAGAAGCTGCAAGGTCTTTACTGATTGTGATATCGTGGGTGAGCACCACGTGGATTTTCTTGGCAATGTATAATATGGTGGGCCCTTCTTGCCATGTGGATGATTGTGTCAGTTTATTTTAAAGGCAGTCGTTCGATGATCTGATTGAATTGACGGATCGATGGTTAATATTTAGATCTACATCAAATACAATTGGAGCCATTCGTGCAGCGCGTGAGTCAGCTTTAATGGTGGATGGGACATCTACTAGCCTGATTTGATCGAAATAAAAACAATTCTCCTAATTTTATTGTATCACAAAGCATTCAAGTATCTTTGTGAAGCAGTCTCAGAGCCGAAAGCAAAGTTGTGAGTTTTTACAGCAATGAGTTGGGATTTTTGCAAACATAAAGTCGTGAGTTAATTTTTGTCTCTCCTGGTTACTTTGCACTTGAATTTGAGAAAATATTTGTTGTGTCCTTATCGTAGGTCCTGTTGATAAATGTTTTAGGGCTATAGTTTAAATAAATTGTGAGAAATTGTAGTGTTTTGTTCTGTAATTTCATATCTCTAGTTAGTCTTAGTTTTTTGAAGTTTGAAGTTGTAAAGAGGCCCAAGTTTATCTAAGATGGCACCGCCAAAGCAACACTCTAGCCAAATTGATTATTTGAGTAGGAACCTATATGATGACTTCCTGGATCAATTTCCCTTGTCAACGAATGATAGGAAGAAGGGATTGGTTTTCATGCAAGGAAAAATCCTAGGGGAAGGGTTAGTCTATAATTGTTCCAACATAGCCGATGCTAGGGTTCCTCTCACAGGCTTGGAGATGTTCAGATTGTGGTATGGATAGAGGAATTTTCCTCACCCATTTTCAAATGGTTGGATGTATGATTTGGGGAAGCTGGTGGTGCCAAACATGTTCCCTAATATAGACTTGCTTAGAGTAGTGGCCGCAAGATATGACCCTGTCACACAGGTAATCAGGGATAATGATGGAAGGGTTCTGTTAAGCATTAACAGAGATGAAATTCAATAGGTTTTTGACTTGAGTGAGCTAAGTGTGTACTTGGTTCCTATCAATCTTGAGGAAATGAAGTAGGAATATGGATAATTGAAGTCTCTTTTCAGAGCTAAGTTGCTTCCACCTCATCTGGCTAGGGCAAGAGGTTCAAGATTTCATATTAGCCCTCGTGACCAAGAACCTTTCAGACTAAATTGTTTTGAAAATCATTTCATGGCCACTTTCTATTCATTGTGCCAGATTTTGGGTTTTAATCCTAGTACGGTGATGCCCATTGCATACATGTTCATGGGGGTGCAAATACAACACCCAAATTTCTCTGACATATGATTTTTCCTCCTTGGCTGAAATAATACATGAAGGGTTGTAAAAGTTGCAGAAAAATGACACATGCACTCAATTCTTTTGGTATTCTATGTTGATGTATATGTTCTTGTGCAAGAATGTCGACTTTTTCTCTGAGAAGATGGAATTGAGTCAATTGGTTGATGGAGAAATATTTTCAATACAATTATGGGCTGCAGATTTATCTTGTAATAAGGAAAGCATCAGTTATGTGCAATTTGATAATTTCTTTGCTTCTAGATTAAGGGCCAGATTGACTGTGAATGTACCCAGGATTCTTGAGGAATTACATGTTTTCCTCAGACCAAAGGGGAGGAAGCTAGAATTGAAAGTCTAACATAACTGGGGTGACATTATTCCATACCCAATTAGCACTGTTTTGAGGGTGTACAGTTTTCAAGGGACCCCTCATATATTTCCTTACAATGTGTCACCAAGAGTGGGGTTTGTAGAGGTTATGTGGCAAATAGGTTGTATTCATGAGGACAACCTTACTGGGAAAGGTAAAGGAACTCTTTTCCCAGATTATACAGTAGTGTTTGATTTTTTCTTTTCAAAAGGAGGTTAGGTGCATTTCAAAAAATTCTTTGAGGATTACCATTTGAGGTGTGGCCCAAAACTGCAGCATGATCCTGAGGGATTCTTTTCCCTTTTCAGACAGAGAATAAAAGGTGGTAAATTTGTGCATGAATTCAACTTTCCTGAAGACTTGATCAGAAATAAATTTGACTTAAATAGGCAGGAGTTGAACAAGGAGAAATGGATAGCTTATGATAAGCTATTAGATATTGTGCACAAAATGGATCCAAAGTATGATCCATTGTTGGAGTTTAGTCCGTACCATAAGAAAATTGAATTTCTAATGGAGAACTTCAAGGAAATTATGGGCACCTTGAGGACCAAAAAGATAAATTTAGAATTGAGTCTAGATGTACAAGAACAAGGTGCCAGGCCAATTAAAACAAGGCCAACATATCAGCCTACAGGAAGAAGGCCCATTTACAGGAGGAAAATGGATGACAACAGTGATGAGGAAGAAGTGGATAGAAAGGGGAAGCAAATAATGAAATTCCCTTCACATCCAATTCCAAAACTCAAAATTCCTAGGGCAATCAAGATTATTGATCTGGAATCATCACTAGAAGATAGTCCCTCATCACCACCATCTGAGCCAAGCCTTAAGAGGCAAAGAACTGATCAGCCACAAGAAGATTTGATGGATGAAATTGTTGTCACTGATCAGGATATGCAGATTGGTATGCCTTCCCCTCCTAGGCCAACTGAATTAATTCTATCTGATTTGGATATGAAAGGTAACTATGTGAAAGATGAAACAATGGAAGCATGTAAGGAGTTTCTAGATGATGATGCATTTGTAAAAACTCGTGTCTTCTTGTAATTGGTATGGAGGATGAAATTTGAAGAATACCAGGATAAATGTTAAGAAGAGAAGAGAACTAAGACCTGACAGGTCAGACCAAGAGAATGATGAGGAAGTGAAAGATGAATTAATGGAAGAATTCAAGAACATCACTCCTGAGGAAGGAAGAAAACTGGTGAGTCAGGCTGGTGTATTGATTTTGCTTGAATGGGACATTGCAGATGTTGTAACATTTAATTCTATTCTAAAGTCCAAGCATCCCTTTCAAGACTCTGAAGAGGAAGTCAAGGCAGCATTGCAAGATTCTGCCTTCAGTGAGGAATATGAAACTTTGGCAATTTGGGCATTGGCCCCTCAAGGAAGAAACCCAAATGTTACATATATTAATCCAAATTTCAGAGGAGGATTAATAATAAAGAGAGCTTCAGAGACCTCAACCACTGAGGCTACTAATCTGACTGTAAATGTGGCCAAATTGGCCCAAAAGACTGTTGAAAGAGAGGAGGCTGAAAAGAAAAGCCTTATGGAGAAATACAATCATTTTATTTAGGAATACAGCAAAATCCAACAAAAGAATGTTGAGTTGTAGGCTGAGGTGGATAGGTTAAGGTATAAACAGATTGGGGAGACATCAAGTGCTCCAGGCATCAGTTCATTTCCTTCCACATTAGGGTCGGTGCCTCATGCTTCTCCAGTTATTTCCACACCAAGGTCTCCCAGTCAAAATCCTTCCCTCACTTCCCTTCTACGACCCAAATTGTGTTGAAAGAGAGGATGCTGAAAAGAAAAGCCTTATGCAATCATCAGGAATCAGATTGGGGAGACATCAAATGCTCCAGGCATCAGTTCATTGCCTTCCACATTAGGGTCGGTGCCTCATGCTTCTCCAGTTATTTCCACACCAGGGTCTCCCAGTCAAAATCATTTTCTTTAGAGGAAATTGATGAAGAAACAGAATGCTCTGTGGATCCTACAAAGAAGCAGCTCATGCACAAAATTGATGATATACAGGCATATTTGAAGGTAAGTGAGGAGGGATCTCTTTCAAAGAAAAAGGAGATTGTTACTGCTGTCTTGAGACATTTAAATGAGAAGGTTGATAATAAATTGCCATCTATACATTCTTTATATTCTTTATTATTAGATGCAATAAAGAATATTGATAGGGATTAGGAGATAGGGATACCATTGATTGAAAATTGGATCCCTAGGGCCAGTGATTTAGATATAATGTATAAGGCCTCAAGGTTTGATACAAATAATAGGCCCCAATCATTAAGGCCTACTCAAGTATTAGTTAAATCATTGCAAGGTTTTCAGACCCTACCAGATGACTTGAGTAGGAAGATCAAGGAATTGGTAAAGAATTTTAATGATTGGGGTAACACATTGTTACCTGATATAATTGATGAGCAGGGGAAAATCGGGTCACTCCAACAATGGCAGGATCAAGCAAGTGAGGTCATCAATGATCAAATTAAATTAATTTGTGATGACTCAAATTATGATTTGTTGGTGAGTGTATGGATAAAATCATTAGCACCAGCTCATTTTTGGAATCTTTTGAAAGAGATGCAAATCAGGTAGTGGTAAAATACACACCTTATAGTGACAAGGTGAATGAGGTAATTAATTTTGACTGGCCGACTGATGAAGAATACCAAAAATGGGTAAATAAGTATTTAATTGAGGAAGAGTAAAAAGAGTGGGCTGCTAATGGTTGGCAAATCAATTGTTGCAGCTACAATGGATTCTTGTTTTTTTTTTGGTGGCAGTCTGAGCACGGGATTCTTGAGGTTTTTATTGCTACATCAACTTTTCTTAGAGGGCATGATGAACAAAAATATTCTCCATGGTGATTGTTGTTGTAAAAATTTTTGGAATATCACCAAGTGCTCCAATTGGCTGGTGACGTGTACTTTCTGGCCCGATGCTTGTTTGCTCCTTCATTTTCTATAAGAAGGATTTCAAGGCCAGAAGTACGGGTTAGCAAGTTAGATAATTTTGGGTCGAGTCTAGGTAAAGTTGCAGAGCTAATTGTAAAGTTTGATGGTTTTAGGTAAAATGAAATTTAGGTTCTGAGTCATTCTGTAATAGGTTTTGAATTCATGGGGATTTAATGTTGTATAACAGTACTAGCATTTGAGTTGAAATGATAAATTCAAACTCATGTCTCTCTATTGTACATGCATATCTGAATTTTGAATAAGATGACTAAGGGTTGTTTCATTCATCTCACTGTTGTGGTGACTGGTGTGTATGATCCTTTTTTTAGCTTTAATTCAAGGAATTAATTAAAATGCTTAAATGGGATTATAGGCGGATATGTTTTGTATAAGGATTTGATAAATAGTATTGGGTTAGAATGCATACTGATGAAATTGTAATGCAATGTTGTCAGGGATCTTACATGTTATGTGTTAAATCTATCATAAACCCTTAGATACTTATGAATTTGACTCCTGCAATGGATATATGGCACTAATCTAAGTTGTATTTATTCGTATGATTTAGTATTTGTTTGTCTTTACCTAGAGCTTACTACAAATTGCAAATCAATGACTATCTTATACTACGGATTGTGTTGTAGTTATCTCATGCTCCAAATAGTTGATATTATCAATGAACAACCAATTTTATTCGATATTATCCTATTGTATTGAGTTATACAATGATATTATCTGTTTTATGTTAATGTTGTTTATGATATTGGTGCAGAGGTTGTAAACACATTAAGGGATCACCCTCCTGGGTCTTGCAAAGCCCGAAGTGTAGGAGGTCTTTAAAATCCTCATTAGTTGGTCCAAGTCCTTCGAGCTACCCTTGATTGGAATTGGCAATTCCATAGGTAGATTAGAAGACCAACCTGGTTACAATAAAACAAACCAAAAACACCTAGATCTTTCATTTCAAACTTTGCTGACAATTGAGATTTTAGATCAGAAATCATAGTCTTACTATTTCCTATGAACAATATGTCATCAACATATAGGGAAATAATAAGAACTCGATCATTTTCAGTTTTGAAGTACACACAATGATCAGATTTCGATCTTACAAATCCCAATGACAACACAAACGTGTCAAACTTCTGGTACCACATTCTAGTTGACTTTTTTAAACCATACAGAGACTTATTTAATTTGCAAACCAGATTTTCTTTACCTTTTTCCACAAAGTGCTCAAGTTGGGACATATAAATTTCTTCTTCAAGATCTCCATGAAGAAATGTTGTCTTCACATCCATCTATTCAATCTCTAAGTCATACGATGCTGCAATTGACAAAAGAAATCTAATAGATGTCAACTTAGCTACAAGAGAAAATATTTTGCCATAATCAATTCCCTCTACTTGGGAATATCCTTTCACAACCAACCTAGCTTTATACTTTTCAACACTGTCATCTAGACCAATTTTCTTCTTGAATACCCATTTACAACCAATAGGATTTCGACCTTTAGGAAAGGGTGCCAAATCCTAGGTTGCATTCTTTTTTAATGATGCCATTTCCTCATTCATGGCTTCCAACCAAGAATTTGAATCAGACATTTCAATTGCCTCTTTCATAGTCCTAGGCTCATCAATGCTTGTAATCAAAGCATAGGCACAATTTATATTCAACATGGAAAAAGCATACCTTTCAGGTTGTTTCCTTTCACGTGTAGACCTCCTCAAAGGCTAAGGTTGTGGTTCTTCTTCTTCGGAACTATTAGAGCTACTAGAACTCTCCTCAGTTTTAGGTACACTTCATAGTTCCTCTCTATCTAGAGTTTGAGGAATTTCAAATACTTTTTCTTTCTTTTCTACTTTCATCTCTAACTACAAATCCACTGAAGAAGGTTTCAACTCACAAAAGATTACACTTCTATTGCATACAAAATTTTCAGTCACAGGATTCCAAATCTTGTATCCTTTCACACCAATGTCGTAGCCAGTGAAGATACATTTTACAGCTTTATTTTCTGATTTAGATCTTTTCTCATTCAACACATAAACATAAGCTTCGCAACCAAAGACTCTTACATTTATTAAAGAGGGCTTCTTACCAAACCAAGCTTCCATAGGGGTTTTATCAACAAGTGCCAAAGAGGGAGATCGATTTATTAAATAACATGTTGTAGCCATAGCCTCAACCCAGAACTTCTGCTCTAGATTAGTATTGATCAGCATACTTCTCGCCCTTTCTATCAGCATATTGTTCAACCTTTCAGTAACTCCATTTTGTTGTGGAGTGTAAGGTTTTGTATTATGCCTTTTTATTCCATGGTCTTTGCAATACCTTTCAAAATCTACAGAAAAAAACTCATCATCATTATCTGTCCTCAAGCATTTAATTTTTCTTCAGATCTAATTTTCAACCAAGTTTTTAAACTCTTTAAACCAACTAAACACTTCTAATTTACTTTTTAGAAAATACATAAATTCCCTTCTCGAATAATCGTCAACAAAAGAAACATAATATCTTGATTTCAATAACGAAGGAACAATTACTAGACCAAAAACATCAGAATGAATATAATCCAGAACACCAGAAGATCTATGAGGACTAGAATAAAATGAAACACGATGTTGTTTTCCATATATACAATGTTTACAAAAATCTAACTCAAGGTTACCATCATCAAGCTCTTCAACCAGGTTTTTTATTTTTCAAATCTTTTAATCTTTTCTCACGAATGTGGCCAAGTCTTTGATGCCAAAGCATGGTCTTTTCTACTAGTAGTTTCACCTCCAAAGAGTTTTCACCTAGAGGAACTTTTTTCTCCTTCTCTACACAAGTAGCCTTTTCTAACTTTACAAGACACTATTTCATTGAACAACATGTGTGTCTAACTTGTATAGAGTACCACTTCAAGCACCCCTTGCCAGCACCATTGATCCTCTAGTCATTTTGCAACTACCATTCAAGAATGAAACTTACACACCAACATCATTCAACTTACTAATAGAAAGAAAATTTCGAGCCAGACTTGGTATGTGCATTATGCCATCAATTCATTTGATTATACCATTAGGAAATTAAATTCTGACTCTTCCACAACCAACAATTTCAAGAGATGAGTCACTTGCCAAATATATCTTTCCACCAGCATACTTTTCATACTTCATAAACCAATATTTGTGAGATGTCATGTGAAAAGATGCACCTAATTCAATCATCTAGATGTCATCTGATGCCTAAGTCGCCAAGGTTTCAACGAAGGAATCTGCATCGCTCTAAGAAGAATCATTATCCGAAGAATTGTTTTTCTTTTTCTCCTCTTTGCAATCCTTATGGACATGACCAGGTTGTCCACAATTCGAGAGTTTTACCTTGTACTTATTGCCAGGAGACTTTGATTTCCCTTCAAACTTTGATTTAGACTTCTTGTATTTCTTCTTATATTTCTCCTTCAATCTTCTTTGAACAGGAAGAACCTCCTTTGTCATCTCAAAATATTTCCTTCATGTCTGTTCTGACAACAATGAAGCAACCACATCTTCCATCTTGAAAGTGGTTGTCATACTCCTAATAGCCATCACTAAATTATCCCATGAGTTGGTAAAATAGCATAATAGAAGCATACAACGATACTCATCATCTATCTTCACACCTACAAATGTTAACTAAACAATCAGCATATTGAACGTATTCAAATGATCAGCCACAGACGCCCCTTCCTCCATTTTCAAAGAGTACAGTTTCTTCCTCAAGAATAATTTATTCACCAAGGACTTTCCCTAATAAATGTCACCAAGTTTCTTCTACAAAGAAGATGCAAACTTCTCTTCTTGAAAAATCAAGAGAGTAGATTCTGCCAGACAGAGTCTTATCAACCATGTTTGGCTTTTCTATCTATGAGGTCCCAATCTTCTTGCTTCATGCCTGAAGGTTTAGTCCTAGACATAACAATCTAGATATCTCTATCTACCAACAGGTCTTCCATTTTGAGTTTCCACAACTCAAAATTACCACCATTGAATTTTTAAATTTCTATCTTTTTTGATGTGCTTGGCATCTTAATCTACAATCGAGATTACTAGATTCCTCTACAAGACTCCTACTCTTTAGAATTGGCACAAAAAACCCGTCCAACTGTCATGTCCCCTCCATCGTGACATTAAGATAATAAAATAAACATTTAAAATATTAACCATTTGACATATATAATTATAAATATTAAATAATGTTCTAAATATTAAAATAAATATTATAAATAATGATATAAATATTAAAAAATAATTATTATGATCTAATGGATATATAAAATTAATAAAGAAACTAAAATTATAAATTATAAATATTATGAACATTATAATATTAAATACTTTAATCATTATAAATATATAACATATTATCAAATTAAATAAATATTAAATATATTAATTCCCTATTTTGATCTGTCACTCTAGTTCTCTCATGACATGTATATCTTCTACGCCACTAGTTTTCAGATGTCTCTACCTATCACATTCATTCTTATATTCACCAAGGTTATTTCATGGAAGTTTCTTCGTTGGCATCTTTTCGAGCTACCCCAACCTCATATGGATTAGATGATTCAAGAAGCAGATGACTTCAAAAGCAACGAACAAGAGATGTAAAGCATTTATGAGCAACAATTTTAGCTAAGCTAATAACAGTGTTTAATATTTGCACAAACTATAATTGATGTAGATTAGTTACCTAAAAAGTCACATCCATTTGGATGGACATTTTTTTTCAAAGAGATGCATCCCCTCTATTTGGGGCATAAAGATATAAAGGCAATAAGGAGTAAAGAGGGAGGCATCATCAATTAGATTGGAGTATGAGTATATTCTTAATTGCAGAATAGGGAGCTCCTCGGTAGCCGAGTGATCATCAATGCAGGTTGCATAATAAGAGGAAGATATTAGACACAGCCAAGGGTTAAATCGCATAAAGTGAAAGATTAACATTAGAAACGGTGATTGAGAGAAGCATCTAATTACTCATTTTTATATGCATAAAATTGAATAGAAAATCAGACATAGCAAATATATTGTAAGGCCTATTTTCCATTTCTAAAGCATCTATCATTGAAAATTGAGAAATTATATCAAACAATAGCTCATTCATATCACCATATCATTAATTATTATCAATATTTATAAGTCTAATAATCAAGTCAACAATAGCCTTGAACATTTCTCTTAATAAGATTAAAGTTTATCATTAGAATTATTGATTCTAGTCTTACTTGGAGATCTTGATTTAGAAGACCTAAGAAAAGTTAGGATAAACTTATAAGGGGACATTACAGTGGTATCATAGCATTGTTCTTGCCAAACTGTAAGAGAAAAGTAAATGAAAACCTATTGTAGAAAGGGAACTATGGTCGAACAACTGGCTCAAGAACTCAAAAATTTCATGGAGCAAACTAATGAGAAATTCGAGAAGACTAATCAGCTGATTCTCCAGACCCTTCAAAGTATGAATAACCATAATACTCAGGAAAGAACCATTCCAAGGACATAAATGCATTCAAACCACTCAAAAAATGAACATTCAACCCAAATTTCCTCACTAAGACCAACCATGCCTCCATTCCTTCCAAGCAAAAAAGTCATAGAAGAAATAGAAGATCCAAACTCATATAGTGCAGAAGACATTGCTCATATGTATGTTGAATTTGACCTTACAATTCAAAGACTTGTACCGTTCAAGGAATATTATAAGTTCAAAACCCAAGCCAACTCAAACAGGAGAAAGAACCATGCTGACAAAGATCTTAAATCTATAATTAATAAGATGACTTTTCCTTATTTTGACGGCTTTGGGAAGTTCACCACACAATCATGGGTTCAAAATCTTGACACTTACCTATCCCTCACTCCCATGACTGAAGAGAATTCCATTAAATTTTCTATCCTCCACCTATCAGGGATAGCTCATGATTGGTGGAATCATGGACTCATCACCCAAGGCCACCCGAATATAGTCACCTATAGTGAGTTCACTCAAAAACTCATTAATAGATTCAATCAAAAGCATCCTGAGTGGTATTTTAAAGAACTCACCTAACTTAGGCAACATGGAACAGTGGAGGAATTTGCAAATGAATTCTAAAAGTTAGCCATCATGGTCCCCAACCTATCCCAAAGAAGGCTTACTTATATATTCATTGAAGGACTCAAGGAACCAATTAAGAATATAGTAAACCCATTGGAGCCACAAACCATGGGGGAGGCAATTCAAAGGGCCATGAAAGTGGAATCTAGATCTTCAAAGGAAAAATATAAGAACCCCTCATTCAAGTCACAACCTAAACAAGACCAACAAAGAGAAGATAATAAAGAAAGAGCATGCTACTTTTGCAAAGAACCATGGATTGTGGGACACAAATGTCATAACAAGGAAGCAACCAAACAAAGGGAAGGATTAATGAACAGAGGTTTATGTTTCAAATGCAAAAAACCTTGGGGACAAGCCCACCAATGCAAGAAAGGAAAAATACATAAAATAGAAGCATTAGATGAAGAGACCCCTACCAAAAAGGGAAAAACTTAATGGCCCTTAACTAGAACAAGAAATGGACTATTGTATGATTTCAAAATAAGTTAATAAGATGTTTCCTTTGCACAAGAACATCCCTTGAGGATAATATGCAATATTGCATTACATTACAATACATATAAGAATAAGAATGGATATAGCCAAAAAGGGTATCCATAAGGCCTAGCCGAGCCAAGGTTCTTCCAAAGTTCATAAGGATGGATACACCAAAATAGGGTGTTCATAAGGCCTGCGAAGTGAAAATCTCGCTTCTAGGATTTTAAGGCTGGGTACTCTTAAGAATAAGGTATCCAGAAGGCCTGGTAAGAGATGTCACAATCTTTTCCAAGAATTCTAAGGTTGGATAGACTTAGAAAAAGGTATCCAAAAGGCCTGGAAAGAGATTAAGAGTAACAAGGTTACAATCTTTTCCCATGATTATAAGGTTGGATAGACTTAGAAAAAGGTATCTAGAAGGCCTAGAAAGAGATTAAGAGTAACAAGGTTACAATCTTTTCCCAGGATTATAAGGCTGGGTAGACTTAGAAAAAGGTATCTAGAAGGCCTGGAAGGAGATTAAGAGTATCAAGGTTACAATATTCTTCCAGGATTATAAGGCTGGGTATACTAAAAAATGAGGTATCCAAAAAGCTTGGAAAGAGATTAGGTGTAACAAAATATTACAATCTTTTTCCAGGATAAGACAGGTATACCATACAAGAATATCAAGAGAAGAAGAACATTAAATGGATATAAGTTGCTGGAGGACAAGCAAAGACAAGCGGGGGAGACTTGTGATGTCCCCATCAAAAAGATAAGCATATATTTAATATATTTATATTTTAATAGATATACGCATTCAAATAGAGTAATCATTATAAAAAATTCTCATTTAAACTACCTATATAAACATGAGTAACTTGTGTGTCGTTAGTGACAGATTAGAAGAAGAGATCCTAGAAGAAACTAAGATGTTTTTGCTTAAGGACAAGCAAATTTGGGAGGGGAGGACTATCACGTCCCCTCCATCATGACATTAAGATAATAAAATGCACATTTAAAATATTAACCATTTGACATAATTATAATTTCACAGACAAAATTATAATTATAAATATTAAATAATGTTCTAAATATTAAAATAAATATTATAAATAACGATATAAATATTAAAAAATAATTATTATGATCTAATGGATATATAAAATTAGTAAAGAAACTAAAATATAAAATTATAAATATTATGACCATTATAATATTAAATAGTTTAATCATTATGATAAATAAATACTCACAATAAATATATAAAATATTATCATATTAAATAAATATTAAATATATTAATTATAAATATTATGAAAAAACTTTAATCATTATAAATATATAACATATTGTCAAATTAAATAAATATTAAAAATATTAATTCCCTATTTTGATTTGTCGCTCTAGTTCTTTCACGACATGTATATCTTCCATGCCACTAGTTTTTAGACATTTTTCCCTGTCACATTCATTCTTATATTCACCAAGGTTATTTCATGGAAGCTTCTTCGTTGGCATCTTTGCGAGCTACACCGACCTCGTATGGATTAGGTGATTCAAGAAGCGGACAACTTCAAAAGCAATGGACAAGAAATGTAAAGCATATATGAGTGGTGATTTCAGCTAACCTAATAACAACGTTTAATATTTACACAAACTATAATTGATGTATATTAGTTAACTCAGAAGTCACATCCATTTGGATGGACATTATTGTTCAAAGAGATGCATCCCCTCTATTTGGGGCATAAAGATATAAAGGCAATAAGGAGTAAAGAGGGAGGCATCATTGATCAAATTAGAGTATGAGTATATTCTTAATTGCAGAACAGGGTGCTCCTAGGTAGCCGAGTGATCATCAATGTAGGTTGCATAATAAGAGGAAGATATTAGACACAGCCAAGGGTTAAATCACATAAAGTGAATGATTAACATCAGAAACAATGATTGACAGAGGCATCTAATTACTCATTTTTATATCCATAAAATTGAATACAAAATCAGACACAACGAATATATTGTAAGGCCTATTTTCCATTTCTAAAACATCTATCATTGCATATTGAGAAATTATATCAGACAATAGCTCATTCATATCAGCATATCATTAATTATTATCAATATTTATAATTCTAATAATCAAGTCAACCATAGCCTTGAACATTGCTCTTAATAAGATTGAGTTTTGTCATTAGAATTATTGATTCTAGTCTTATTTGGAGATCTTGATTTAGAAGACCTAAGCAAAGTTAGGATGAACTTATAAGGGGACATTACACCAACCCACAAGGATAACACAACTGGTCAGGCTCTAATATCACTTGTAAGGAAAGCAGAGGTGGGGAAACACTTTCCTAATGCTAATTCTAAGAAGTGAATGCATACATATGGTTCAATTTTGAATTACAGTTCATTAAAGATGCACATTAGCATAATAACAAAACAAAACAAATTTAACACAACCACAGAATGGACATCAGATTTAACGTGGGAAAACCCTTTCAAGAGAAAAACCCACCACACCAAGCAAAATCACTTTGTATTATAGTGAACAAAGTCCACATACAAAGTTACAATTTGTTGCTCTCATATGTCTATTCACACTCTCAATATAGGCATCATTACAATTCTTGACCAGTCTCGTTCTCTCAAACTCACAACTCAACTCAAAAAAACACTATTAAAATGCATTACACATTATACCATTTTCCTCCTTAGAGAATTCCAATCAATTTGCATCACCAGACCCATGCAGGAAACATACCAATTCAGTTCCCATTCATAACAATAGACAAACTATCAATCAACAGCCTCCATATTAGGCCATCGATGAGACAACCACCAACCTCTCGCCGATCTGTTCTAGTTCCTCCAACATCCACTTTACTGTTCCAAGTCTATCGACTCATCGATGAGATATTTCAGCTTTCCCACCGATACACAAATGTCTCATCGATGTAGGTCTTACCACCATGTGGACCCCACTTTCAATTTACCTTCATAAGCTATCAGCTTATCGTCTTGTCGAAGATACATTTCCCAAAGTCATGACGAACACCCGAAGTCACATCGACATGAACATTCAAGTATTCTATCATCATGTCGAAGAGACATTTCATAAAGTATCAGTGAAGCATCCAAGTTTCTTTGATACAAAGCCATCGAGATATTGAGGAGACATTGTCCAACGTCTCAGTGACAGTGCAACCCCCTGCCAACATCAGAGTTTTGGAGTTTCGAACAAAAATCTTAGAAACTCCTGCCGAAGTGAGCTACTCTCACCAACAAAGTAAACATGACACCACAATAGGAGATATTGTTCTATCGAGGAGACAATGAACAAGGTCTTGTCGATAGAGCCAACTCCTACCAATAAGGCAAACCACCATACATCACTAATTGTCGGGTCATTGGGGAGACATCAGGTGAGGTCTTGCTGACCACACAATGTCTCACTAATGAAGAGCTAGGTGAAACCTTGAAGGATTATTGGGCTATTGGGGAGACAACTAAGAAAGTCCCATCGATGGAGCACAGTCTAGCTAATCAAGGAGATAGGAGAACACAACGCTGCCAATATCAGGCCAGTAACTTGAGACACATTTCCAACACCTATAGTTAAAACCTCAACCCTACATTCAACCTTGTAACCTAAACCCTCAACCCTATATGCAATACCCTCAACCCTATACCAAATATCCTAAACCCTAATCCCTATACCATGTACCCAATATCCTTAACCCTAATGCCTATACCCTATATACTTAACCCTATACCCTCAACCTTGAACACTATCACTCAAACCTCAAACCTATACCTTAAACCCTAAATCCTACACCTTCAACCCTCATCCCTATACCCTATACCATTAACCTTATACCCTAAACCCTGAACATTATCCCTTAACCTTATACTTAAACCCTAAACCCTACACTCTCAACCCTTAACCCTGTACCTTATACCCTAGATGCTACACCCTAAATCCTATACCCAATATCCTAAACCCTAATCCCTATACCCTATACACTTTAACCTTATACCCTCAACCCTCAACCCTATACTTAAACCCTCAACCCTACATTCAACCTTGTAACCTAAACCCTCAACTCTAAACCCAGTACCCTCAACCCTATACCGAATATCCTAAACCCTATACACTTAATCCTATGCCCTCAACCCTAAACACTATCCCTCAACCATAACCCATATACCTTAGAATCTCAACCCTAAACCGTCATCCCTCATCCCTATAACCTATACCATCAACATGATACCCTAAACCTTAAACATTATCCCTCAACCCTATAATCAAACCCTAAACTCTACATTCAACCTTGTACCCTACACCCTAATCCCTAAACTGATTACCTTCAAACCTATAACCAATATCTTAAACCCTAATCCCTATAACTTATGCACTTAACTTTATACCCTTGAAACCCTTAACACTATCCCTCAACCCTCAATCCTATACCTTAAACCCTAAACCCTACAGCCTCAACCCTCATCCTTATACTCTATCCCTAAAGCTTATACCCTAAACCCTAAACATTATCCCTCAACCCTTAACCCTATAATTAAACCTTGAACCCTAAACCCTAAACCTAATACCCTCAACCCTATACCCAATATCCTAAACCCTAATCCCTATACCCTATATACTTAACCCTATACCCTCAACCCCAAACACTATACCTCAGCCCTCAACCCTATACCTTAAATCCTAAACCCTAGACCTTCAACCCTCATCCCTATACCCTATACCCTCAACCTTATAACTTAAACCCTGAACATCATACCTCAACCCTATACTTAAACCCTAAACCCTACATTCAACCTTGTACGTTAAAACCTAAACCCTCAATCCTAAACCCAATATTCTAAACCCTAGTCCCTATACCCTATACACTTAGCCCTATACCCTCAACCTTGAACACTATCCCTCAACCCTCAACCCTATACCTTAAACCCTAAACCCTACACCCTTAACCCTCATCCCTATACACTATACCCTCAACCTTATACCCTAAACCCTAAACATTATCCCTCAACCCTATACTTAAATGGAAAACCCTACACTCTCAATCCTTAACCCTATACCTTATACCCTAAACCCTACACCCTAAACCCTATACATAATATCATAAACCCTAATCCCTATACCCTATACAATTAACCTTATACCCTTAACCTTGAACATTATACCTCAACCCTCAACCCTCAAACTTATACATAAATCATAAACCCTAAACCCTCAACCCTAAACCTAATATCCTCAACCCAATACCCTCAACCATATACCAAATATCCTAAACCCTAATCCATATACCCTATACACTTAACCTTATACCCTCAACCCTAAACACTATCCCTTAACCCTCAACCCTATACCTTAAACCCTAAACCCTCATACCTCATCCCTCATCCCTATACCCTATACCCTCAACTTTATACCTAATATATCCTAAACCCTAATCCCAATACCCTATACACTTAACCCTATAACCTCAACCCTATACCTTAAACGCTAAACCTTGCACCCTCAACCCTCATAGGGGGAGAGAGAAAGAGGGGGAGGGACGGATTGGGGAGAGAGAGAGAGGTTGAAAGGGAAAGGGGAGATAAAGATAAGTAGAGAGGGAAGGAGAGGTAGAGAGACATGAGAGATAAAAAGTAGATAAGGATAGATGGAGGGAGAGGTATGGAGGGAGAGAGAAGGAGGTGAGAGAGAGGTGAGATAGAGAGAAATAGAGAGAGTGTGGCAGGGAGTGATGGAATGATATGTGGGTAGAGAGGGATAGGTGAGATAGAGAGTAGAGAGAGAGATAGAGATAGAGGGAAGGAGGGAGGGTGGGAAAGAGAGAGGAGAAAGGGAGAGGTAAAGAGGGATAGGTGAGATAAATATAAGTAGAGATAGAATGGTGATATATAGAGAAGGAGAGAGTTACAAAGAGGGAAAAAGAGTGGTGAGATAGAGAGGAAAGAGTGAGAGAGGAAGAGGGAAGGAGGGAGAGAGAGTGAGAGAGAGAGGTAGATGAGAGATAGAGAGTAGATAGGGGAAAAGGTAGGGAAGGAGACATCTAGAGAGAAAGAGAGAGGGCGAGGGGAGATAAAGATAATTAGAGAGGGAAGGAGAGGTAGAGAGAGAAGTAGAGAGGGAATGAGGGAGGGAGGGAGAGAAGTGAGATAGAGAGGTGTAGTGAGAGTGGTAGGGAGTGATGGATGGAGAGGTAGGTAGAGAGAGATTAGGGATATAGAGAGTAGAGAGGGAAGGAGAGGGAGAGGTATGGATGGAGAGAGTGAGAGGTGAGATAGAGAGTAATAGAGAGAGAGAGAGTGTGTGTGTGTGTGTGTGTGGTAGGCTATGATGGATGGAGAGGTAGGTAGAGAGGGAGAGGGGAGAGATAGATAAGTAGAGAGGGAGGGAGAGAGGAAGGGAGATGTAGTGAGGGATAGAGAAGTGAGATAGAGAGAAATAGAGAGTGGTGGAAGGAGAGGTAGGTAGAGAGAGGGAGAGAAGAGATAAAGATAAGTAGAGAGGGAAGGAGAGGTAGAGAGAGAGTGGTAGGGTGTTATGGATGCAGAGGTAGGTATAGAGGGATTGGGAGATAGAGAGTAGATAGAGAAGAAGAGAGGAAGAGAGTATGGAGGGAGAGAGAGGGAGGTGAGAGAGAGAGGTGAGGTAAAGAGAAATAGAGAGAGTGGTAGGAGTGAATGAGGGAGAGGTAGGTATAGAGATAGGGGAGATAGAGAAAGAGAGAGAGATAAGTAGAGATGGAAGGAGGGAGGGAGAGAGAGAAAGAAGTGAGATAGAGAGAATGAGAGGGAAAAGGGGAGAGAGAGAGAGAGAGAGAGAGAGAGAGAGAGAGAGTTCTTGAGACCAAGGGAGAGAGAGTCAGACAAAGGGGTGGAGATAGTGAGAGAGAGGTCTAGAGTGTAAGGGATAAAAAATGAGTGAGATATAACTTAAAGTATAAGAAATTAAACGTCCATATGTAAATGTTAGCTTAAATACTTAAACATTTATTTCATGTATATAGTTTCCCTTAAAGATAACAAGAAGAAAGAAAAAAAAAAAGAAGAAAAATAAATTCAATGTAGACCAAAACGCAAGTGTGTTATAACGCGCTTGCGTTATAACATGCTCGTGTTTTGCCAATGCATTCAAATAATGTGAGTGCATTATCACATGCTCATGTTTTGTCAATGAATTCAAATAATGTGAGCATGTTATAACGTCCTCGTGTTATATCTTGATTTGGGAATCCCCAAGCCTTAGGCTTGGTATTTTCTTTGGAATACCAACCCAAAGGCTTGGAGGGCCTTCCCAACAACTAGAGACGTGTTTTTCAAATTTTAAAGTATTTCACATAATTGGACCTTCGCGCTCACCGTCAGGATTGCATGTGTTTCAATGTCAAACAAATTGAACACCTGGGTAATGTTAGGCTCTCTCTTAGCTATCCAACGATGTAATTTTCTCACTTTTTTACTATGTTAAGCCTTTGATCTATAATTTATTTTGTTTGTGTGTCTCTTTTTTGGAAAAGAGTAGTTTTTGGTGTTTCTTTCATTATAAATTGACCATTCATCAAAATTCCAAATAAATTACATTTTTAGAAACTAGACTCCATTCTACAAATATTAAAAAAAAATCAATTAGTTTCCAAAATTTGTAGGGGTAGCATGACCAAAATTTTGTTTTTCAGGAAATGTCCAATTTAAAAATTAGTAAAAAATCAAATATTCATTAAAAAATTATCAAAAAAATCATGCATCAACTACATACTAATAGAAAATTTCTCACTGAAGCGATTTTAAAAATACTAAAAAAATTTCACCATGCTACGTTCCCACAAAAGTTGCTATGTTATGTTTTTTGACAAAAACAACACCAATTTTTGTGGGCCCCTCTTTTGAACCCCTTAATCTCAACCATTTTCAAAATAAAATAGTAGTTTAGAAAGTAGACTCGAAGCACTACGATCCTTGTTTTTGTTGCATCTCAAAAAATTTAGTGTAACTATCCTCAATTTCACGTCCAAGGTCAGTATTTCCTGATTTCAGAAAAAAAGTGGCCACTTAAGCCCCCTTTTTGGCCCCCCATCTTTTTGCACTTACCTAGGTGTTTTCTAGAATCAGGTGAGTTGACCGCAAAGGTCTCATACTATAGACTAGATGGCTCTCTACTATAGGACAGCAATGTGAGGGTTGGACTTCAGCTCGCTGTGTCGGATTCCCAAAGATGCACTAGCATCTTGTGCAGACAAAGGGTCAAGTAGCATCTAGAAACACACAAGGTCTACTGACAACCCGAATGTTTTGGTTTTACAATTTGACAAAAAAATGTACAAAAATGCAAAGTACAATAAGAAGAATACTATGGAAGCTACTCTAATAGAGAAATGACAAAGAAAGAATAAGAATGCCAACTTACTCAAGGTCCAATTCTCAAGCTAGCTCCAAGCAAATGAATAGCACCTATACACACATTAACAAGAAAAATGTTGGGACTATATTTTAGAACTTTCCTTATTCAAGTCCATGTTTGATGTTCCCACCTCCACAGACAACCAATAGACAACGAGATATAGAAAAGCGATGAAGTAGATAGAAAAGACACAATATAGCAAAAAGCAATGACAACTTGGATGCTACTCCACAAGAACAATAATGCAAGCAATCAAATAGACACAATATCACCTTCCCTTCTACAAGTTCTTAAGGTTGATAGAGGAAGAAGAACAAATCCACCACACCAAGGAGGTAGAGCTTCGTGAACCTGCAATAGCAGTTGTGTTGGAGCAAAGAGAGGTTGTAGAAACCAAGTATGAAGTTGCTAGAAGCAAGAAAGAGTGAGAATTAGCTTGAGAATGAACAAGTGAGAGAGAGCTTGAGAGAATGGATGAATTTTTCCATGAGAGTTGATAGAATGAAAGAATGGAGTTACAATGGACAATTTGGAGGCAAATAGTCATTCTCAGTGATCAAGATTCATTAGGGGGAGGTTAGGTGGCCAAGAAACGTAACATTTTTGTAGCTTCCTAATGTAGAAATCTTCTTAGGATGCTAGTGCGGTGTGTAAATGTCCCCAACATAAATTCCCTTCATCGATGCTAGATGACAGAGACACATGGAAAAAGTGGAGCAAAAGTGGCAAGTTTTTACATTATCAAACTTGTAAGGCTAAAATAGAGGTAAATTAATGGGAAATTGCATGGGGTGCAAATTTATGCCACTACAGTGGGCACAACTACTATGATAAACCATGGGGAAGATCCATCCACCATTCAGAGGTGAAGATAGATAAATGACAATTAATGAGATACTAAAGGATAAGGAGATGATAGATAATTAATAAGAGAATTTCAAGAGAAGCAACACAAATTTGCAGCACATCTACCTCCACCAGTTGTGGCATCAGAACATAGAGAAGAAGAAACTTCTTGCATCATTTCAGAGGAGCTAGCAACATCATCACAAGATCTATTTGAGGAGAGAGAATGCTCTAGAAATTCAAGAAGGAGAAGAAGAGAAGGGTGATACTACCCCTATTCACATTGAATGAATAATTAAGATTTAAGATGATTGCCTCTTTTTGAGGCAGTATAAGATCAACCTCTAATTGAGCACATTGTTTCTGAGATGTTCGAAGATGAAGCTCAAAATCAAACAATAAGAGATGCCACTCTTTCGAAGCATCTACTAGAACCCCAATTGGACATAGACATAAATGCATTTGAGTCCTCTTTACCTACAATATCCTCACATGAGGAATAGAAAATAAATAAAGAAGTTGAAGCTTTTGAATCCCCTAAGCAGGCAATACTTGAAGATGATATAGAAGTGAATAAGGGAAATGAAGAAGAGGGGATGTTGATAGAGAGGTAAGTGTTGAAGGATTACCTCAAGAGGAATTTGATATGGAAGAAGTCTCAAAAGATATAGAAAATCAAGAAGGGTACAATCTTGTGCAAGAAGGAGAAACTTATGAATTACAAGTAGAGAAAATAAGTGAAGAGAGTCTAATGGTACTGTCCCATGGAGGGGGGCTTCCTAAAAAATTTAGTGGCTGCTGTTGAGTTTTTTAGGAATATTTTAAAGTTGGTGGTCCCATGAATTCAATTTTGCATTTCAGCTTAAAAGTTTGAGCTCCAAAATTCAAGGAACGAAGTGGATTAATTTGATAAAAAATTAATAAATAAATAAAAATTCTCTCATTTTTTTGGTTTTTTTAGGAATTTAAAATTCTAAGTGATAGACAAGTGGTAGAAAAATTTCCTAAAAAATTCCTAAGCTATAGGGGCAATTTCTAGCCCCACCTCAATTTCACCGATTGAAATTTGCAGTCCTAAAAGATAGGGGCTACTATTTTTCAGGAGAAGATTACAATTAATCCTATAGCATTTTCTTTTTTGCTTCATGGGACTGCTTGATCCATGAAAATAGAAGCCCAAGCCCCCCCATGGGACCATACAGTAAGAAAACTAGAGGCAAGTGATAGACATACCGTATGAGTTGGAAAAGAAAGTGTAACTTCCAATGGAGGTATAGTTGGCCCCTTTTAAGAGAATAATGCAATAAATAGAAACCCCTAAGCCCAAGGAAAAGGATAAAAATAGGCATATCATTAAGAGAAATGAAGATGGGGCAAGGACAATGTTGGTTGCTACACCCGTAGGGAAAAACTTGAAGATGAAGTAATTTCCCAAGATAGTCAAATATCAATAATAAACATTGGGCATACTTCATGGGAGTAGGATATAGATGAGATGAATAATAGTCTTGAACTCGTTGGTTAGTGAGATCTTAGCAAAAATTTGTAATTCCACAATTTGATGAGACAAAAGAGCAAATCCAATATTTAACTAGCAATGTTAGTTTTTGGTCATGACAATTATTTAAATTGAATCGGCCAAGATGATTGCTTTGATGTGAACATGAGAGACTTTGATCTCAGGACTTTCTATCTCAGCCATGTCCAGCATCACGTCCACAATATTTGGATTGTCTAACTTTTTTTCTCTTCTTTGCTCAACATGCTCATCGATGATCTTGTCAGCACACACATTAAATACTTTAAGAGTGGCTTGCATGTGGCAACAGTAGCCTCGCCAATCTAGAAAAGAAAGAAAGGGAATGAAGTCCCCCAAAATAATTACTCCCACAAGATGCATCATCTCAACCACCATCTTTAAAAACCACTCCCCTCCACCCTGTTCATGGTTGGCGTAAGTTCTGCCTACAAGAATTTTGCACACTATGTTGACTGTGAAGGGGGAGATGGGCTTCATCAGGTCGATGCAGTGCACACCAAGGATTTCACCATAAAGACATATAGAACAATAAAAGTACTGACAGACAATTAGACAAGCGAAACAAATAGAACCAACAAATAGGTCGATATTTGGAGCAGGTATTAAGATAATTGACCAAAAAATATTCCAAATGCCTGCTCCAAATGTCTATCTATTTGTTGGTTTTGTTTGTTTTGCTTATCTAACTATCTACTAGTGATTTTATTGTTCTATGTCTTAATGGTGAAATCTTGTCCATAATTTATAACATAGTTTTGTAAGTGATTGTTTTAGATCGATTACTTCTTTGGTGGCTCGGTGCCTTACTACATCATAAAACCCTAGAGATGCCCCCTCTCATTTTTATTTCAGCTCATGGATTCCAAGAATTACTTAGCTCTTATATTGATAAGTATCTAGGTGTGATGTTTATAATTTAGCTCTTTCAAGGATTTTCTTTCTCCTTTTGGGTATCTCCTTAAAATTATAGGATACTTGGAGTCATTTCCATCCAAAAATGTAGAGGAATTGGAGCATCTTCAGAATGTTGTTTGTTGCTCCTCTTAAAATAAGAGGCTTTTACCTATCACGCTCTCAATTATGCATGGTAGATTCTTGTGGATGATAAATAAGCGTCTTTGGATCCTCAAAATGGTTGTTAATGCTTTCAAGAATCATGGAAATTTCTACATTGATTTCTTACTACTCAATGCCTCCTCAATCATTGACAAGAATGTCCTTCATAACTTTCATGCAACTCCTTGTAACTATCATATTCATAGTTCTCCAAAATGAATACCCTTCAATGATAAACCTCATTTTTGAATGATTACTGTTCTCTTTGTTGGGTTTAGTGAAGCCCAAATTAGTAAGTTTCTCCTTTAATTCAAAATAGTTTCTTACTTTGTAATTACTTCTATTGGCATTTATTGGCCAATTTAGAAGTTGTCTATTTCAAATGGATTTTTCCTTTTCTTAGATTGGAGACTGATTTATAAATACAGCTGTTGGCTGAATGTAATTTATTCAAAACTTGAGAATAATATGAGATAATCCCTGAGTGTGGACGTAGCCATCAAATTGATGGTGAACCACGATAAATCTGTGTTCTTGTTTTGTGATTAATTTTAATCTTTTGCTTTCTACAATTTATTTTTCACTTTTATTCTACAAATTACTTTCAATAATTGGTATCAGAGCAGGTTGGAGAAATTTGGTGCAGGAAATTGTGAAGAACTTCTGCAGCCATGGAAGATGCAGACAAGTGGAAAATAAAAAAATTTGCAGGGCAAAATTTTGGGCTTTGGAAAGTGCAGATGGAATCCCTTCTCATCAAACAATATCTTTTGAATGCATTGGCTGGAAAAGCCAAAGGGAAAGGATCTCTATTAGATGAAGAATGGGAGAAGCTGGACAAAAAAGCAAGAGCTACAATTTTCCTGTCACTGTCCAACAATGTTTTATTTAATGTCTCTACAGAGAAGACTACACAGGAGCTGTGGGATAAATTGTCTTCAATGAAATGGCATCTGCTTCCAATAAGGTATTTATTATGAAGAAATTATATAATTTAAAAATGCAAGAAGGAGGGGTTATGTATAATCATTTGAATGAATTTAATACATTAGTTACCCAGCTGATTTCTGTAGGCATAAATTTGGATGATGAGATCAAAGCTATTTTATTACTGTGTTCTTTACCAAATAGTTGGGAAGGTGTTGTGATGGCAGTGAGCACTTCGGTGGCTACCAAAAGCAAGCTGAAATTCGATGATGTTGCAGCCACTTTATTGAGTGAAGATATGCGGAGAAAAAATTAGGAACCCTCGTCTGGTGAGGCATTAACGACTGTAAGTATTGGGAATAGAGGTAGAAGTAAAGAAAGAGGAAAATATAATAATCGAAGGAAGTCAAAATCTAGATCACAGTCAAGAGGAAAAATAGGTGCCTATTGGTTTTGTGGCAAGCCAGGTCACACAAAGAAAAATTGTTGGAATTATAAGAAGGCACAGGACTCAGTCATCAAAAATCAAGCAAACACTGTAGGTGAAAAGGATGATGGAGTTTTAATCTTGGTTGCTGGAGAAACAACTGCAGACTCTTGGGTACTTGATTCTGGAGCTTCTTTCCATGCTACTTCATGCAGGCAAGATTTTACAAATTTTCAAGAAGGTGTTTTCGGTAAGGTTTTTCTTGGTGACAATAAGGAGTATGAAATTGTTGGTAAGGGTGATATAGTTTTAAATTTAAAAATGGCAGTCAATGGATTTTAAAGGATGTCAGATATGTTCCTTTGTTGAAAAGAAATTTAATTTTTGTCAGTCAATTAATTGCTTCTGGGTGTGATGTTAAATTCTCTTTAGAAAATTGGTAAGTAACAAAGGGGGTTTTAGTGATTGCAAAAGGAAAGAAGTTGGGTAATCTTTATATTTTAAAATTCCATGGTGAAGTGGGAGCTACCATGACAATCATGGACAGCAATTCAGAAATTTGGCATAAGAGGCTTGGTCACATGAGCAAGAAAGGGCTTGAAGTAATGCTTTAATGAGATCAACTTCTCGGCTTGCAATCAGTGGATTTGTAGTTTTGCGAACATTGTCTTTATGGCAAACAAATTCGGGCCAACTTCTTGAGGACATGCCATGATCAAAAAATCGCTCCTTTGGAACTCGTTCATTCAGATGTTTTTGTTCCTACGGAGGTAACTTCATTTGGTGGTGCAAATTACTTTGTTACTTTCTTGGATGATTACACTAGAAAAGTTTGGATTTACATGTTGAATAAAAAATCAGAAGTTTTTTCAAAGTTTAAAATTTTCAAGGCTCTTGTTGAAAATCAAATAGGGCATAAAATTAAATGTCTGAAAACTGACAATGGAGGAGAGTTTTGTTCCTTGAAGTTTGATAATTTTTGTGAAGACAATGACATTTGTAGAATCAAGGTGGTCCCATTTAAAAACCTCTAAACCTCTAAATTATGCATACTTAAAACACCTGCAAAACTTATAGATTTTTCTTTATATATTAGTTACTAGTTAAAAGACACTTATATGAGCTGATGAAGTTGTGAAAACACTCATTTTTCCTCCCAAAACAAAAAAGATAGGTCATATTTTAACAAAATAGCTTAGATCATAAGAATAGTAAGGTTGTGTGACACAAAAAAAAACACTTTTTCTTGAGGTATTATATGCAAACTAGTTTAAACAAAAAAAAATCAATATTTTAGTGCATCGCCATCAAAATTAGATTCATTTCATGCCATCTTTTTGTTAGTGTGAATAATGGATCTATTCACTACACTTAAGTGTACTTAGGTTGATGAGGTTAGACAACATCTTGTCTAACCGAATGTGTAACCTTTTAGACCTCTAGAGGTTACCAAGTTATTTGGTTAACCTCATGCACACACCTTTTAAGGTTGGAAGTCTTTCCATCTCACCTCAAAGGTCACTCAACACTTGGTCATAAAGGTTGTTGGTTTGCACACTCCAAGTGTTCCTAAGGTTGACACCTATAGGACACTTGTCTACTCTTTTGTGCCACTTCTTGGAGCACTTGTCAATCCACCTCATAGGTGGATTACCTCATCCTTTCCTATATAGGCAAGCTCATATTATAATCAAAACAACTCTTTTATCAACATCATTTTGATAATGGAAGATTAGGCATATTGTTTGCAAGTGTATCTTTGTGGAAGCACAAGGTTTTTGCTATCATGATCTTGAATGAAAATATTAAAACTTTCTACCTATTTTCATTAGTAGCAATGGTAGTATAAATTAGGATGGTGAGTACCAAGGGAACCAACCTTATTTGGAGGTTCTTTTCCACCATAAGTGACCCACAACATGGAAAAATTCTCATGTTTCACAAGGTAGCTAAGTTCTACACTTCACAATGGTGCATAATTTAGTGATAATAGGTCCAATAGAATAAAAAACATAAAATATATATCTCATGATTTTCTAATAAATTTTAAAAAATCATTGAAAAATGATATCATATGCAAACGCTATCTATCGATGTTTGAAGTTTAAGAATATAGAGCTAACTTTGAGGGATTATACTTGAATTCTAAGAAAATTCTAAGAATTTTACCTTGTGCATCGCATAAAGCTCTGATTCAGCTTTCCAATGCCTATAAAATTTTGAAAATTTGATTAAAATGCAAAAGTTATGGCAATTTAACTGAGAGATCATGTTTTTTTAGAAACTAGAATGGGATGGTGGTTGTTTAGGGCCTTGGTCGGCTAGCCCCTAGTCAATCAGGTGACCAACACTTGGATGTTGGGGGCTTGAATGAAGCCCCTCTTTTTGGAAGGGTCATTGGGCTTAACCTCCCACATGACTAGGGGCTAAGGGTTGAACTAGGCACTCAGTCCTCAAATGACCATGCCCCAATAGTGAGAATATTTTTTTGTTCCTTGTAAAATCATGGCTTTGTTGCTTGATGATGGTTTCATTATTTAATGGTGGTTTTGGTTGTAAACATGCATATTTTTGTAGAATAAAGGCAGTTTTATGCAATAAATTGGTGGTTTTGAATGTTTTTAGGTGGTTAGGGTTGGAATTGGGCAATTTTATATAATAAACCATGGTTTTTAAGATTTTTGGGTAGTTAGGATGTTAAGGTAGTGGTTTTAGATGGATCATGGGTATTTTATATAGGTTTTGATATATTTTTAATAAATAACCTATAGATATATGGCTAGAAACCTATGGTTTTAGGAATGTGTGGTACCTTTCAATGGAAGACCATTGTTTTTGGATAAAATTCATGGTTTGAACAATAAAATCTATGGTTTTTGGATTCTTAGGAAGTTTTGTGCTATATATGTTATGTTAGTATTTATTTAATGAGTATACCACTACAAATTTTGACAACTGATGCATATACCCTTTTACACTATGTGTATACATCCTATGTACTTACAAAAACCTTGTGAAAATTATTTATGAAATGTGTATATCTAAAAATATATATGTATACCAATAAAACCTTGTATATTTTGTTTGATGCCTATGTATACATCAAACTTGAATCCTACATAATAGTATGGTGTCATTTGTACATTATGGAATCTGTAGTTTTATGAATTTCATATGATCATATAGTTTCTATACAAATGGAAATCCAAAGCCGTACAAAAATCAAAAAATTATAGTAACTAAAATATTGAGTGTTATACATCAAAAGTAGTCAATTGGTTGCTCTAGATGCAATTGTATTATCTATTTCACCCTTGGAAGCTCCTATAGAAATTTGATACCCAAAACCACTCAAAATGACATAAGAACTTACAAAAAGCTGGTTAGTTGGAAACTACTACAAAACACAAAACACACAAGGTCATCCCACAATAATGGGTCCCAAACTTGGAACATCCTGATTTTTTTCTGAAATCACACATTTTTAGAAAAAATAATGATTTAAGTCTTAAAGGATTTCATTTAAGGTTTCTAATTGAAGGGGGTTAGATAAGACCCCATTAGATCAAACCCCCTCAAATAGAACCCCTCTAGTCTTAAATCATACCCACAATGGACTCTCCTTTGCACCTATCAAAATGCTGACAAAAAAAACACTTTTTCTTTACCTTTTGAGGGATCAAATAAAGGTATTTAGAAATTATGTTTTGTAAGTATGTAGCTTTTATTATAAGCTTTCCAAAAAGTATAATTTTAAATATTTTTAATTTTATTATTATATTTATATTTTATTTCTTGTGTATATAGGTTTTTCACCAAACATCAAGGTATTTGTTTCACACACGTGGAAAAATAGAAAAATAGAGAAAATAAATTCTTAAAAAATATGTGTGCACTAGGTACTGATGTCCTTGTTTAAAAAAAAAGTCAATACATACAAAACAATTTATGTGTTATGACATACACCTATGTCCAAATTATAATTACTCTAACTTCAAAAAATAATTAAAAGACATAACAAAAAATTATAAAAAATATCTATGCATTAGATATTGATGTTACAAATCTATATTTTAAAATAATTTTATCTTTTTAATAAAAAAATTATGTGTTACAACATAAACATCACTTTTTTAAAATGTTATTTAGTATAAAAAATAAGTTAATAAAAGTTATGCAAAAAATCTCACTATTTATTTCCAATTTTTTTTTTAAATATATATTTAGAATATACACACAAATTCTTATAAATCACTAGTTCACATCATCCCCAGATTATTAATGGTTTAGTTTCTATAGGTTTCATAAAGTGAAAATTTGGTGAAAAATATTAATTTTAATGTCCTACTTTGGCCAAAATGTGGGACACAATATTGTGGGCTGACCTCACAAGGGAAATATCCCCAAAAAAGTTGTCAAAATGTAATCTATTAGTTTCAAAATCACATAGGAAACACATGCAAATGATAATTCCCAATCAAACTAAAGCAACCCTTAGATATAGCTCAAAAAGGAATCCAAAACAAAGAAATAACACAAACAATCAAAACAATATTACCAAACAAACTCTATTATAGATTCAATTTTCTCTAATAATTGATTGGAATATGGATGCTCTTGCACAAAAGATACCTATTTTAAAAGTATATTGTTAGCAAAGATAAATGTATGAGAGTGTGCCTCAATTTATAGCTTTTTGAAAGAGGTAATAGATAGTAGAGATGTGATGAAGAGATCAACGGTGGGGGATGAATACGAGGATTTCACTAAGGTTGAGGAGAAAATGTAGGGTTATGAAGGAGGTTATTGGAATGTGAAGAGTTGGGATGCATTTACTAAAATTAGTAAGTAATTACAACCATGAGGGATGTGGAGGACAAGTGTACTTAGGTTCTCTTTATTCTTGGGAGTTGGTGGAGAGAATATTGCAACCATGAGAAATGTTGGGGGAAGTGCACTTAGGACCCATTTATTCTTGGAATTTGGTTGAAAGAATATAATAATTATTTTAGCCATGTGTGAAGTGGAAAATAGACGTAAATAATAATAAGGTTATTTATTTGTGTGAGATGCAAAAGGGACTAATTTATTAGATTATTTAATTAGGTATGGGACATTAGATGAAGAGGATTTGACTAGATGATGCAATTATTTGATCAATTAAATAAATTATATTTGAAAGATTATTTTTAGTCATGAGTTTTTCTTTAACATGCAGTGTTATCAATATTTGATTGTGTTAAAAAAAACTAGTCCACTCCACGACGTACATTTTTCCCTCACCCATATTTTTTCAGCACCAATATTTTCTTCACCATGTGAGACAACCTTCCAACCGAAAGCTACCGCATAGATAGCCTTCAGTAAAAAATTGACAGTCACTACAAATTTCAAATTTTATAAAGTAAGTTAATAGTAAGTTAATATGCCAAGCATCTTACCGGTAGGTCGTCTTAACCTCATCCAGAACATTCTGAAACTAACTATATCTCCTGGATCTCTCTCAAAACATCCTATGAGGTTTATAAATTTATCTTCCCTTCTTTCCTCTTCATCAAGAAAATTCAATCCACATATCCGATTTATAGCACTGCAACTACTACTGTGATCTTATTTTGCGAAATTTGGCAAATTATGGCATTGACACCGTTTTTCGGGAGGGGATTGAGCGTTTGGGATCCATGGGAGAGCAGCGTGTTCGACCCGTGGCTTCCCATTTCCCATGTGTGGGATGCGATGGACCTCACCATGCCTACCCCGGCCTCTGCTTTCTCAAGGGATGCCAAGGCAGTGGCTAACACATGCGTCGACTGGAAGGAAACCCCTGAAGCTCATGTCTTCACGGCCTATTTGCCTGGTAATTATTTATCTCTTTGCTCAAATTTTGGCGTTTTAATCAGGCGATTAGGGTTTGTTTCTTCAGCATTTTGACCTATGTGTTCTTGTAATTGCAGGACTGCGTAAGGAGGACTTGAAAGTCGATTTGGTGGACAAAAATACTCTGAGAATAAGCGGGGAGAGGCACAAAGAGCAGGAGGAAAAGATGGACCAATGGCATCGCGTTGAGCGGTCGAGTGGGCGGTTTATGAGGCAATTCTGCCTGCCTGAAAATGTAAATGTGGAAGGCATATCAGCAAAGCTGGAGGATGGGGTTTTGAGCGTAAAGGCGCCCAAGATCAATACAGAAGTTGCCAATGGTGGAGATTTTAAGAGGATTGACATAGGTAGTGCGTAGAACAGGGCAAAACAGGACTTATTTGTGCTTCAAGTTTTAGGATGTGGATGTCAGGGGTTTTGGTATTATGAGGACAATGCTTGAAATGTGTGACCTTGTTGTCAATATCTGGTTTCTATGATGGATTCCATGTGCTATATCATGTAATTAACATTTTTAACTGTAAATCGTAATATAATATTTACAATAGCATGCATCCATTATCTTGTACT
Source organism: Sequoia sempervirens (assembly GCA_007258455.2). NCBI lineage: Eukaryota > Viridiplantae > Streptophyta > Pinopsida > Cupressales > Cupressaceae > Sequoia > Sequoia sempervirens. The sequence goes on from VDFB02086081.1 coordinate 245,849,093, forward strand.
ACTCTTTTGACAGTATCTTTTTTCTCTTCCATCCACGGTGCCTTTCACCGTCTCTCTGATTGGGCTTGCATTTCTTTGCATTTTAGCATTTAGGCAATGTTCTTGGACTCTATGGCTTTGATGAAATCATCATCGTCGTCGAAGAACTCATCACACGCCTTTTTTACTCCATACTCAAATGTCTTTTGCACTGATATTTTGTACTCCATACTCTTGGTCTTTTGGGGCAGGAAGGATACATGATGGCAAAAAGTAAAAGGTCTGTAGTGGGATAAATCTTCATATTACTTTAGCAGTAGGATAGACTACTAGGTCACATATTCATTTGGATCACAACTTGTCTTTCTTTCTGTATTAATTTGGGGGTAATTGAGGACAATGAAGAAGTATCCCTTATAGTGCCTTATTTCCAATATCTACGTAGAGTCCCTTCTATCGTATTCCTTTTGTTTTTTCATTTGCAATTTGGAGCATTATGGGTTCTCTTAGTTTAAGGCAGCTCATCAACTATTAGTACATGATACGAGAGTTTCCTAATTCTTGTAATAGGTATGTTATTACCACTAGCAAATTAGGGTTCATATATTTAGTATCTATACATTTGGCTGGTACCATGAGCTTTTATTATTAAAATTGTAAAGAAATTTAGATTTATAAAAATATTTTTGTTGTGATTATATTTAACCTATTAATGGAATTATAAGTTTAATCATTTTTTCAAATTTTCACTTCTCTCTTAACCCTTTTTTTTTTTTTTTTGAAAGAAATGTCATAAATTGAAGCTATATATTAGGAAATTATTGCAAAAACATTATTTTACTTTCAAGATTGGGGTTTGTTATTATGAAAGAAAAACCAAGGTTCATCCACAAATATTAAAGGCCAATTAACAAGAGTAGGTAAATTAGATTTTTAACTTTTTTACCCTCTTTGATTTCTCCTCAACATAATGGCTTTGTCCCTGGCAGACAAAACGGTGCATGAAAATATTCATTCCTATGACAGAGTTGATTGGATTTTTTTATTTAAAATATTAAAGGTTTTTGGATTATTCATTCCTTAGTGGAATCGAAGACTCAAGGCTTTTTATTAAAGCTTGATATATCAAAAGCCCATGACAGAGTTGATTGGATTTTTTTATTTAAAATATTAAAGGTTTTTGGATTTTGCAACAGGGTTCTCCAAGTGGTGGAACAGCTTGTGTCTACTGTTTCCATATCGGTTATGGTTAATGGTTCCCCTACTTCTTTTTTCCAAAGTACCAGAGGTCTAAGACAGGGTGATCACTATTATGGCTGAAAGTCTTTGCAGAAATCTAAAAAATTTGGTTGACTATAGATCTCTTCTTGGTTTCAAACCTACTTTTGGGGCTCAAACCTACTTCTGGTAACCTAATTTGTTCACATCAACAATTCATTGATGATACTATGCTAATGGGTAAAGCTTCGGTCTCTGAAGGAAAAACTTTAAAACATCTACTTGATAAATATGGGAGAGCTTCAGGACAGTTGATCAAAAATAAAAAAAAGTTTTTTGTTCTTCTTCAACACGTCGGCAAATAGACAGACTAAAATTGCCAGAATTATGGGCTGCAGGGTGGACTCTTTACCTGCCACCTATCTTGGGTTACCCTTAAGCCTTAAACCTCTAGATTCTTTTTGGCTTTCGTTGGTTGAAAGATTCAGCAAGAATTTTGTTGGTTGGAAAGGAGCTTTGTTAAGTCAAGCAGGAAAACTTCAACTCCTCAAAGCCTTGCTCCAAAATTTTCCTATCTATGCCCTGAGCCTTTTCAATATTCCTGCTAAATTTGCTGATGCTATCGAAAAGATTCAAAAAAAAAATTATGTGGTCGGGTGTTGAAGAAAAAAAAAAGAATTCCTTTAATTGGATGGAATCTGGTTTGTAGACCAATAAAGGCCGAAGGATTAGGTCTTAGAAGAATCAAAACGGTTAACAAAATCCTTTTAGCAAAACAAATTTGGAGAATCTTTTCATCTTCAGGGGAATGGACAGATATCCTGGCTAGCAAATATTTAGAAAATAATCATTCCTTTATTATTCTGAAGGACTCCCACCTTCTTCTTAGAGGTTCTACCTGTTGGAATAATCTAATCAATGGTAAGAATATTGTAGACTCTGGAACTGGCTGGCAGGTGAGAAGCGAAAACCATACTAGATTTTGGGAGGATAGATGGCTTTTCAGGGAGCCCCTTTTAAAAACCAATTCCTTTAGTGAATGGGCTGAGAATTGCAAGGCCCGTTATGGCTCTTATGTGAAAGACTACAGAGTGAATGGTAAATGGGTGGATATGTGTCTTGTCAGTCAGGCTCTTGCTCCTATCCAGTCTTCTTTGTTGGCTGTTAGACTATGCTCTGACCAGTTGGAAGATCGTCTTGTCTGGTTTGACAAACCCTCAGAAAATTATTTTATTTCGTTTGCCTTCGCCAGGATTACTTCATCTCAGGACTCTCCTCCTTTCTGGTTGAAGGCTTGGCTCAAAAATTTGATCCCTAAAATCAACATTTTTTTTGGATCTTTCTCCAAAACAAGGTGCGCATGATTGACAACCTTTGCAAACGCAGATTTCAAATACCTAACAGATGCTCTCTTTGTAAGATGGAGGCTGAATCTGTGCATCATTTTTTCCTTTATTTCTCATTCGCTACTGCTATTTGGGAAAAAATTATCAGCTTGTGGCATCTTTCTTGGGTTTTTCCTTCGTCCATTGAAGACTTCTTCCTTCAATGGAAAGCCCTGACTAAAAATTCAATGCTTAGGATTTTATGGGATTTCTCTTTCCCTCATGTTGCTTGCGGTCTTTGGAAAGAATGCAACAATAGAATTTACAGAGATAAAGAAGCTCCTGTGGATATTGTTTTTGATAAAATTGTCCGATTCTTGAAGGAAAATTTCAATGTCTTGCCCTAGAAAGTTTGTTTGTCGGAGAAAGCGGGAAATTCCTCCTATGACCTTATAGTTGCTAAGGAATGGAACATTAGCCTGGACTTGCATTGCACTCCAAAGAAAGCCAAGAAGGATCGAGAGGGTGTTCGCTGGTCTTTTCTGCCTAATGGATGGGTCAAAGCTAATTTTGATGGTGCGGCTAAAGGTAACCCGAGGGTGGCGGGCTGTGGTGGAGTCTTAAGGGATTCCTTTAGCAATTTCCTTGGTCTGACGGTCTCTCCTCTCGGCTCCCAAACCAATCATTTAGCGGAGGCGGCTGGCGCTTTTCACATTATAAATTTAGCCCAAAGTCTTAACTTTAAAAATCTATGGCTTGAAAGTGACTTCAAAATATAATTGATTGTCTCTGTGGCAAGTCTCCCCCCTCGTGGACAATAAAATCTTGGATTGATGACGTCATCTTGACCTTGGCTAAATTTGATAAAGTTAAAATATCACATGCTTATAGAGAAGCCAATGTTGTTGTGGTATTTTTCGCTAATGAAGGAGTTAGGAGTAATGATTTGCGCACCTGGCTTAATCTTAGTGATCTAAGTTCTAATGTCAGTGCTTTATTGAATTATGATAAATCACATGGACAAGAGGCGGGTCATCCCTTTAATGAGGGCAGGTTGGATTTCTCACATCACAATCATTAGATTATATGGGACCGAACTCAGTGGCTTAGTTTGCACGGAAGCTCTGCACGCTTTGTGGGTTCTCAGATTTGGCAGGGCCAATTTTAGTAAAGATTTCGTCTGTGTATGCCCCACTGTGTTGGCCAGGATGGGTGGAGATAGGAAAAGAATTAAGCTAGACAGCTTTGAGGTGCACACAAAAAATGTTAAGGTTTGGAATAAAGTTAAAAGTGGCGGGTTACTCCCTTTCCTGGAGAAGCTCCATGGTTCCAATCAGGCGGCTACAGACCTTTTTGTGAAAAATTGGAATAATGGGAACCTTACCCTATTTGGGAGGAATGTGGAGCTCAATGAAAATTTAGCTGAAGTGACGGGTTTGTCTACTGATGGGAAGAAGTTCTTCAGGGACAGGGTTTTCTTTGATGATGTTATTAGATTTCCTAAAAAAGAAAAAGAAAGGCTGAATCTTGTGAAAATTGCTAACAGCTATTTTGAAGCCGACACCATAAAATCCCTTTGGAGAAAGGTCCTTTGGGTCATCATGGAGTACATTACGGTGGACGGGTGCTTCACCAGGGTTTATGGCTATCACTTTACTCTGCTCAATCACTTCCACTACAAGGTAAGGGTTTCATTCCCCTATTATCTTTTATGTTATCTGAGGAAAAGCTTGGTTGATCATAAGAAAAACCTTAGAAGATTCCCTATTCTGCATACTGGGCTGATTAGATCGATTGTTGAGTATTATAAAAAAATGTCTGTCCCCGCTAATCTGGAAACCCTTCCTGATTCTGAGGATGATGACACTGAGCCCAGTTGTTCGAAGTTTTTGCCCAATTTAAGTCTGGCTAGAACTTTCCTTAGCCCGCATGCTGTCATTTCTGGCAAAAAAACCCTATCCCTTCTTCTGATAAAGCTCGTGCTGAGTTTGAGCCGAGAAGCCCTTCCCTTAAGACCAGTCTTGTTGATAAGAACCCCAAAGCTAAAAACCTTGTTTCCTATTCCGAAGATTTCCCTGAATCTGAGGAGTTTAGTGCCAACAATATTGAGTCAAGTGCCGACCCGTTGTTAAAAAATTCTGCTAAAGACGGTTCCCCTGTTATTTTTTACCCTAAAAAAACTTGTCTTAATACTGGAAGGGACCCCTCTTTAGATGTTCTGAATTTAGCCAAAACTAATGTTGATTCCCATTTCAAATTTTTGAAATGGACTTTCAATGAAATTAATGAGATTAAGATAAAAAAATTGGGCCCTTCAAAGCAAGTTGGAAGAGCTAGGAGCCAAGATTGCTGCGATTGAAAAGAAAGTAAAGGACCGAGGAGATCATGGTCTCAACAAAGATACTCGGTACCAAGCTGACAAAAATAGAAATATTGAAATTGAGGTTGAGAATACGAGGAACACCATCAAAATTGTTGTTGAGAAAAACAATCGAATGGCCAAACACAACGCCATTATTATTAATATTATGATTGAGAAGTTAGACAGAGCCCAACAGGGGTCTCTAGTGGTGGATCTGGAGGAAACCGATGATAAAAGCCAGGATATGGATGCTGGAATTTCAAAGAGAACCAGAGCCAATCTGAAGAGAAAAGCTCCCCCTACTCCGAAAATGATTCAAATCTTTAAAAAGGGCGTCCATGACATGTAGAACTTGGAGGTGGAGACGGAGTCTATCCTCAATACTTTGGGTTAATTGCGGCTGGTTTTTTGTTGTCTGCTCTGCTGGCCCTTTTTGCTTGACCTTTCTGGTCTGTTACAGTTGGCTGCTGCTTGCTCTGTCATTTACCTTTTGGGTAGCTGGTGTATTTTGTTGGACTTTTGTCTCCTTTATTTATCCTTGTAAACTTTGTGGTTTCGGGTCCTTGTAAAACCCGTTTTACCCCTTTATCAAAAACAAGAGTAGGTAAATTCTCTTATACTTTGATTTAATATAAACTCAAAAGAGTGTTTTTAGGGATACTCTTAATCAAAATGAGCAATAAAAATAATAAATAATAGTTATGCACAAGTGAATACTTGACCTTACATTTTGTCACTAAGTCAAGTGCAATTACTGCATATAATTACAAGTGTAAATTGATAGGTCTCACAAATAATGCTCCCTAAATTGATGGCTTTTGCAAATAATGTTCCCTAGTTAACTATTAAAATATGAACTATAAAATAACTATTTTTTAATCTTAAACTATTGGTGAATGATTTGGTTAATTTGAAGTATATAGAAGATCAAAAGTCTTACCCTATTATGTAATAGAGTCACTTTCAACCATTAAAATAATAAACAATAAATTATAGTTCAAAGGTATGATAAATGTCAACTACGTCTACTTGCAAACATTCATCTATAGTAAGAAAAAAACCATTACACAAAAGAGGGCCTATCACACATTAGTACCTAAAAATTTCTCTAAAATACAAACAATAGACCAAGGGGACATGTCGTTACAAGTATTTTTTCAATAGCTACCTCCTTATAATTTTTGAGCAAAAAGTGTAATAACATATTGACAAACAAATTTAGAACCTTAGAATGCTTTGCACACACCAACCTTTAGAATGAGAAATAAAATTTCATTTATAGATCTCAAGCTTGGGTATTTGAAAATGAGAGTGGACATATGACTTTATAGTACTATAGAGGTCATCATACAAAGTCATCATTAGCATTAATGCTCTATGCACAAAACTTCCTCTCGACATTGAAAAACACATTCGTAAATGTGAGATCATCTCTTTCAAACTCACTATTATTTTGAGTACCAATGACCTCAAGATTTGATTGTCAGTACTAATGACCTCAATATTTGATTGTGTGCAAGAAAAATAAGCCCACAAAATTTGAATATGTGGCCTAGAGATGGGGTGTGAGTAATCAAGATCTACAACATCAGCTATCAAATCAATGTTATTTTGATTAAAATATGGTTTTTAGGTACCTACATAATCAAATTAGGTAGGTGGTTGTAGGGGCTTATCGACCATTAATAGTAATCTAGGCATCACAAGAGACTAGGTAGGGTTTATTGTGGTATTGGTGTGATACTATTCATTGGTTCCCTTTTCTATATATAAAATATTCATTTTACCCTTTATCTACTATGTTCAATATTTTTTCCTTTCGCAAACCATGTCACATTATCAATGGAATGATGAATTTTTGAACTATGTTGCAATTTCACATATTCACAAACTTATGAACCATGTAACATTTAAAATTTAGTTTCTCTCTCCTTTGTCCCTCTTTGTTATAATGTCATCAATTTGGGTCATAATTGGACCTAGTTGGGGAACCATATTGAAGTTCAAAAATTTCTTTAACCTTTAAAAATTCCAACACCAATTATTGATCATTACCACTTCCATTTATGTCAAAAACTTTGGTAACCTTTGAACTTCAAACATTAGACACTTCTTTATTAGGATTTGGGGATTGGGAGTAGTATAAAATCATCTATTAAGGAATGCAAATGGAAGGAAGTTTGATGAGTCGATAACTATAAAGGAAATTTAAACATTCGATGAGAGGCATGAAAAGAGAGGGAAGCCAAAAAAATTAACTCTAAAAGGGAATGCAAATAGATTTACTCATTTTCAAGGGTTAGGGAAGGTATGAAGGGAATTCCAAGTCCATAACACTAAGGAATTTTTTTACAGTAAATTTAAAGATAGCAAGATGAAGATGGAAAGGGGTACATTGGGAAGGTGAAACCTAATGAATTGGTGAAAAACAAAGGACTTAAGAATTTTAGTGGAAATGATTAGGGATTAGAATGTCATGGGAGCGATATTGCCAAAGAAAGAAGTTTAATATTTTAGGGACACAAATTTTCTAAGGAAAATGGGTCTCGAGACACATTAAATAGTTAGGAACTCAATAAAAAATCCCTCATACTTACAATTTTATGGACTTTGACTATTTCAACACATGAGGGGATGACAAAGAACCGCACTAAGGAAAAAGTCATAAATGAACCACATAAATAATTCTCAAATTGGTTGTAAGTAGTAGGAAAATAAGGCTAGACACAAAGGGAAGGGACAAGTAAAATTTGACATGATGGGAATGAATTCTAACATAGGCTTTGTTTAGAGATGTATATCACTTGATTGCACAATAAGAATCTATTTCATTGGTCATATACCAAACAGAGGGGACTACAAAAGAAATATTGGGACTAGCTTACTTTTCACCATGATGAACAAATGTTATGCTTGCATAAACACATACAACATAAACAAAAATAAACTATATATAGGGTAAAACAACATACAACCAATGACATGAAAGTTAACACAAATTTTGAAGGATGACAACAAACATAACTTGGAAATAAAATTGCAAGTTTCGTGGTGCAAGGCCATGGACAAACTATCATATTTGCTTATCTTTGTCAAAGACAAGATTGTTGAAGGAGATGAGCTCTCAAGGAAGTTTCTTTCAATTGACTTCAGTTTCTTTGAAGATTGCATCATCTCACTTTTAGATTGTGGGTAATTGGTTTGAATGTTGGAATCACTCACACTTTGATACCATTTTGGAATCACTCACACTCTGATACCATGTTGAAGTGAGTAACTAAGCTCTTTAATCTACACAACACCAAATAACCTCCACACTGTAAGGAAGTTAAGGTAGCGAAACAACTTCCTACACTAATCTTGAGAAGAGAAAAATGAAAAACTTTACAGATCTTTAACAATTACAAAAACTTAAATAGAAATAAACAAAAATATCATGCATACCACAACACAATGATTTACGTGGGGAAAACCCTTTCAAGAGAAAAAACTCACACTCCAAAAGCTGCCCAATATATTATTCAGAAATCAAAAGATTACAATATACTTGCAGAGTAAGCTTCTCACAAGAGTATCACCACCAAAGATCAAGAGACAATACAACCGCTATTAGACTCTCAGAATACACCCTCGTCTACATACATCCTAGCCACTTATAACAAGCCTTTTTGGAACCTTCTAGAATTAGGGTTTTACAAGGTTGTTTTTCATTTGACATGCTAATGGAAAAACCTTGACATGTCAGTGGAAAAAATTCTTGACGCGTCAGTGGGAAAAAAACCTTGATGTGTTAATGAAAAAGAAATTCGGGGTGATGCCCCAAACCCCTTATCTTGCTACGAGTGTATAGTATTTGCATGATCAGTCGTCACATACCAGCATACATCCTATCAACAATAAACCATATATAATTGTAAGGTTGAGACACATTTTCCCAAAAAAATCTCACTTGTCGAACACCTTGCAAGAGCAACATGAGGGTGTAACCATCGTCTCTTTAATTGTTAGGGGCCAAAAGGCCCATAGTCTCTTAACACCATTTGAGCTTCTCTATGCTCATAGGCTTAGTTAAAGAATCAACAGCATTCATCAAAGTCTCTACCTTAACCAACTTCACCCTGCCATCTTCAACCATATCTCTAACAAAATGATACTATACATCAATGTGCTTGGTCCTAGCATGAAATTTCAAGTTCTTAGCTAGACATATCACACTTTGACTGTCGCAATAAATTGTCATTGCACCTTGTTTTATTCCAATATCTGAACACAGTCTCTTAAGCCAAATGGCTTCTTTACAAGCATGAGTAGCTGCCATATACTCTACTTCAGTAGTGGACAAAGCAACCATAGCCTATTGCTTACTCATCCAACTAATTGCACCACCAAATAAAGTAAAAACATAAGCACTGGTGGATTTTCTGCTATCCACATCACTTGCCCAGACTGAATCCACATAACCATGAATATAAAGGGAAATCTCATCTTCAGTCATATTACTATGATAACATAAGGAATAATTTGAGGTACCCCGTGAATATTTGAACTCTTTTAACTACATCCCAATGAGCTCTACGAGGATTAGACATATATCTGGAAAGAACTCCCACTTCTTGGGAAATGTTTGGTCTTGTACAGATCATAGCATATATCAAACTTCCAACTACACTCTGGTAAGGCACTCTTCTCATGTCTTCCATCTCCAATGGAGATGTTGGAGAATCTGACATAGATAACTTTGTTCCAACTGAAACAAGAACACACAATAGGATAAAATATCTCACCATAATGAACACCCTCAACTTGAGAGTAACCCTTTGCAACCAACCTTGCTTTGTACTTCTCAATACCTCCATCTAAACTAATCTTTTTCTTGAACACCCATTTACAACCAATAGGTTTCTGTCCTTCAAACAATGGTACAAGATCCCATCTATCATTCTTTTTCAAAGATTTCATTTCTTCATCCATAGAAATCTTCCAGGATTCTGCATCATTCATACCTAGTGCCTCTTCTATAGATCTAGGTGCATCCATGTTAGTATTCAAAGAAAAAATACATCTCCAATCATTAGGTAAATACATTTCAGGTGGTTGTCTAGGCCTTGTAGACCTACGAACAAGCTGAGTTGGAGGTGCTTCCTCCTTTTCTAAAGATCTAGAGCTAGATGAGCTCTTCTCAACTTCTTGTATATCCTTGGGCCTCAATTCAAATTTTTCAGGTGTAGAAGGAAATTGAATCACATCTTCATGTTTACTTAGTTCTAGTTGCAATGTAACAGGAGAAGGCCTAGTTTCTCTAAAAATAACACTTCTACTATGTATTACCTTATGTGCAATAGGATCCCAAAGCTTGTATCCTTTCTCACCATAACTATATCCAATGAAGATACATTTCATAGGCTTGTTCTCCAATTTTGTTTGATTCTCCTTTGGCACCTGTGCATATGCCTCGCAACCAAAAACTCTAAGATTTCTTAATGAAGGCTTGCAACTCGACCATGCCTCTATAGGAATCTTATCAACAAGAGCTAATGTAGGAGACATATTAATTAGGTAACAGGAAGTAGCAACAACTTCAACCCAAAACCTTTATTCTAGGCCAACACCACTCAACATACTCCTAGCCTTCTCCATCAGTGTCCTATTCATTCTTTTTGCAACTCCATTCTATTGTGGAGAATGTGGAGTTGACTTCTATCTATGAAAACCATAATCTTTACATAATATATCAAAATCATTAGAGCAAAATTCACCACCATTATTAGTCCTCAAACATTTTATTTTATTTCCAGTCTGCAACTCAACCATTGCTTTAAATTCTTTAAATCGGCTAAAAACTTCATATTTACTCTTTACAAAATATACCCATGTCCTACTATAATCATTAATAAATGAAACATAATATGTGGATTTACCAATTGAAGGAACATCTACAGGACCAAATACATCAGAATGAATAAGATCCAATATACCACAATATTTATGAAAACTTGAGCAAAACTAAACACGATTTTGTTCTCCATTAATGCAATGCTCATACAAATTCAAGATTACAATCAGAAAATTTACCTTCAACAAGGTTTTTATTTTTCAAGGTCCTTAGACCCTTTTCTCTAATGTGTCCAAGTCTCTAGTGCCATAACATATTTTTCTCTGCAAGTAACTTTGTCTCAAAAGAAAGAGCATCCTTGGGTACCCAAAAGCCATAACCATTTTTTGAAGAAGAAACCCTCACTTCTACAAACTTTATTTTCACAAAAGTACTATTGTACTCAATAATGCATGCATCAAGCTTATACAATGTCTCATATCTAACATTTCTAGCAATCACCATAGCACCTCTAACCATCTTGTATCTAGCATCACAAAATACTACCTATATGCTTGCATCTATTAGTTTGCTCACAAATAACAAATTTTGTGCTAATCCAGGATATGCAACACAACATTAATATTTTTTATTCTACCATTAGGAAACCTTATTTTAACTTTACCATGCCCAACAATGTTTAAATGAGAATCATCACCCTAGTACACCTTACCTCCATCAAATTCTTCATATTCACAAAACCAATCTCTATTAAGGGTCATGTGAAAAGATGCATCATTACCTACATGAGTTGCCAAAGCTACAATGAATGTGTCACCATCTTCCTTCTTGGACTCAGAATCAAAATAAAATTTCTTATTTTTCTTTTTCTTTTCTTCTTTGCATTCTTTACGAACATGTCCAAGCTTACTACAGTTCCAGCAAATAACTTTGGACTCTTTAGGAGATTTAGATCTCCCCTTCGACTTGGATTTTTCACGCTTCTCATTCTTCTTTCCTTTTTCCTTAGGTCTTCCACGAAAATTAAGGGCCTCCTTAGCAATGATGGATACCTTCCTCATCTCTTCAAAAAGAAAAGAACCCACCACATCTTTAGTCTTCAATATAATATAAGTAATCCCAATAGCCATAACAAGATAATCCCATGAATTAGGCAAAGAACAAAGCAAGATATGACATTTCTCCTCCTCATCCATTTTGACACCAACTGATGCCAATTGAGCCACCAACATATTGAATGCTTCTAGGTGGTCTGCAATTCATCCGCCCTCTTCCATTCTCAAGGAATACAACTTCTTCCTCAAGAAAATTTTGTTCACTAAAGATTTGGCCTGATACATCTCACCAAGCTTCTTCCATAGTTTCTGTGTAGAGATCCTTTCATGGATATTAATTAAAACAGAGTTTGTAAAGCACAATTTGATTAGACCCTTGGCTTTACGATCCATAACATCATATTGAGCAGCTTGAGTAGGATTTGTAGGCCTTGAAAAATTATCATCAACAACATCCCACAGATCTCAATCTATCAATAGATCCTCCATCTTTAGCTTCCACATCTCAAAATTATTTCTATAAAATTTCTCCACCTTTATTCTCCTTGATGAACTTGCCATCTAAAAATTCTTGTAACAAGATCACAAAGTGTCCTCTACGCAAGCTCCCACTCAAATTTGGATTAGTTCAAAAAATCCAACAACCCACAACTAAAACCAAAGGTGATCAAGCTTTGATATCACTTGTAAGGAATTTAAGGTAGCATAACAACTTCCTACACTAATCTTGAGAGGAGAAAAATGCAAAACTTTATAGATCTTTAATATTTACAAAAACTTAAACAAAAATAAACACAAATATCATGCATACCACAACACAATGATTTACATGGGGAAAACCCTTTCAGGAGAAAAACCCCACACTCCAAAAGTCTCCCAATATATTATTCAAAAATAAAATATTACAATATACTTGCAGAGCAAGCTTCTCACAAGAGTATCACCACCAGAGATCAAGAGACAATACGACAACTATCAGACTCCTAGAATACACCCCTTGTCTACATACATCTCGACCGCTTATAACAATCCTTTTTGGAACCTTCTAGAATTAGGGTTTTACAAGTTTGTTTTTCATTTGACGTGTTAACGAAAAATCTTGGCGTGTCAGCAAAAAAACCTTGACGTATCAGTGGGAAAAAACCTTGATGTGTCAACAAAAAAAAAAATCATGGCATCCCCATATCTTGCTACAAGTGTACAGTATTTGCATGATGAGTCACCACATACCAACATACATCCTATCATCAATAAACTGTATATAATTGCAAGGTTGAGACACATTTCCTGCACACACACATAAGAGAGAAGCAACAACAAAAGTTGTTATTTCACCAAACAAGAATATAATATGATACAAGATGATATACAATATGTAAGGGAATCCTTTCTTATTTAGGTAAGGTGAGATAGGATTAAAACATATCATGACAAGTTTCTTAATTCTATAACATGATACTACTAACTCAATAATTATTAAATTACCTAGGAAACAAGAAGTAAATGACATAAGATAATATAAGTTATCATCAAGATAGCTAATACTTCTAGAAATATTCTTAGGACTTAAGTAAAATTAACATGTGAATAAAACCTACTAGGTGAACTAATTAGGTAAAAAAAATTATTCACACCAAAATGCCCCCTTAAGTGCAACTGAGGGGGGAATAAATCAATGCAAAGATGCAAAATATTCATTGATGGGTCACAGATAAGAGGCCATGTTATGTACCCATGTACAAAAAAATCTCACAAACTAAGGAGAAAAACCTTGTGGGAGAAAACTCCTCTCTAAAAGAGAGAAATACAAGATGAAGGATTAAGAAGCCTCCAGAAACAATGTCCCAAAAAAGAATACAAGATGAAGAACACCTTGAAGCAAAAATAAGTTGCAAAAAATTATCAAAAGGTGATTATTATATTGTTGAAACTGAAGAACCTCCTCTAAAATTAAAATGATGATCAAGATCAAGAAAATAAAAATCTGCATGAGTTCCCCCAACGACACTACTCGAATGATGATCAAATGGTAAAAGGAAAAATATATTTCAATTGAAGGTATAGATTGCACATGAATCTGCATGAGGCACCTCGATGGCACTACTCAAACAATCCAAGAATAAATTGTAAGTCAAAAATACCTATGCTAATAGTTTGAAGAACACTAATCAACAAAGGATAGAAAATTTCCTCCAAAAAAATAGGAATGCAAGAGTTTCCACATGGTAAATCCTTTGTCTCTTTGAAATGTGTGGGTAACAAGCCTCTGCATCCACCTAGGACATAGGAATAAATACTATATAGATAGTTCACTCCAAAGCGAAACCAATGAAGCATTAGCACAAACACTATGATACCCCCCATAATGCTAACTAGGGAGAGGCATGATAGGTCCATTGAAATTGTGTATCAAAATGTAGTGTATGAAGGAGAAGAAATAATATCTGAAAGTGCATAAGAGAATATTGACAATTGAAAAAGGGTGTGCAAAACACAAGGAACACACACATGAGGCAACAATCACTTCAATTCATTATTGTCGTGGAGGGACACACACATGAAAAATATGTGATGAAAAATAAATAAGGCACTACACAACCCCCTATGAAACTTATAATATAATGCAAGTACAAAATATGGCACAAAAAGATGTGTAAAATCCCTAAAAGTATGTACAATAGTGTGGCAATTTATCTCAATATGTCTATAATAAGAAAGTGTTTATAAAATATCCTCAAATTTGTCACTAAGGACAAAATATTGGAATACATATAAAGCAACTCAAATAAAGCCATCTCATGCAAACAAAAGGATTCTAAGTGTCAAAATATCTAAGAAATCAACCAAAGTGTTAAAATACAAAAATACAAATTAACTATACTTGAGGAAAAATTTGGAAAAAGAGCATGTATAGCTTTGAAGAGCTCTAAAAAACCTTTCCAACACTACAAGAATCATGAAAAATGAAGGAACTAGGAAAAATTTATGAGCTTAAGAGTAAAAAAGCATATTTAACTTCAACATGCTATAAAATGCACCAACAAAAAAAATTAAGAAAAATACCAACACCATTAAATAATGCTCAAAACCAATTTTTTATCAATATCCCGTTTGAAAAAATTTAATTCATGAGTGAAAAGTTACCCAAGTAGAGCATTAGGGGAAAAAACTTGGCCCCTTGGGAGTTGTGTGTTAGGCGTTGATTGCCCATGTGACTGGGTATTTTGTTCAAATTTTAACCCCCCAGCGAAATGGTGGATGAGTGGCAGTAACGTGGTTGGCGACTTTGCAACTGTTTTCATTACAGTTTGTAGCTTAGCTGTGTCACTCTAAGCCCCTACACACAAGCACTAGGCACTGTGCCTCAACACTTGGTGCTAATTATTATTATTATTTATTTTTCAAAAAAATTGTATGGACCTACACGTTGGGGGGTATATGACGCTCTTAGAAAAAAAAATTGCCTCATAAATACTTGATGATGAATATCGGAAAATTTTATATCAAAATTCATCAAATTGACCTCCTAGATGCAATGGCAAGTTATAATGGCACAAATTTGCACCTAGGAAAGTTTCCCATTAATTTACCCTTACCTTAACCTTACAAGTCTGATGATGCAAAATCCTGTTGCCTTCATCCTCATCTTCCCATGTGTACCCATTGTTTAGCGTCAGTGGAGGAATATTTATTAGGGATGCACACACATAGCGTTTTCATCCTAACAAATTCTTTCCTTTGGAATTTGTAGAAACGTTACACTTCTTGAGTGCTTACGAAGGTAGCATTTCTTGCCAACTCTTGAACGATGAAAAATGACTCTTTTCCTCCATTTTATCCATTCAAACTCATTCATTCACTCTCTTACATTCTCTAACTCATTTCTCATACTCTTTATTGGCTTCTCTCATTCTCAAGCTCAATCTCTCTCATTTCTTGATCATTCTTTCTTCTCCATTGCTCTATCTTGCTACTACTAGCTTTCTACTTGGACTCTGCAGTGTCTTCTTGCTTCAATACTTTTGTCGTTGCAGGTTTACGAAGCTCTATCTCCTCAGTGTGGTGGTATCATCTTTCTCCATCCTCTATCGGCCTTGAGTGCTTATAGAAGGGAAGATAACATTGTGTCTTTTCATTTTAATTGCATCTATCATCTTGTAGAGTAGCATTCAGGTTGTCATTTCTCTCTACTTTATTATGTCATTTATATTCTCTCCTTTATCACTTTTTCTCTATATTGCTGCATATCTAGTTTTTTTCGAAGGTGGGAACACCAAAATAGGGGTTTGACTAAGTTAGACCTCAAAACATAGCCCAACACTTTTCCTACTTTTGTGTTTGTAGGTGCAGGTTCGTCTGCTTGGAGTTATAGCTAAAGAAATAGACTATGTGTAGAATGGTACCTTTCCTACTCTTTCCTTATCATTTTCATCATTAGAATTATAGTGTAGGAAAAGGTATCCCTTTTCACACTTAATTTGGGAATAATTAAATATTAAAATGAACATAATTATGCCAATTTAGTGTTGTAATATGTATTTTACATATTCACATTGATATTAGGGCCTTATTAATTAAAATAGACTTAATTGTGCCTTAATGTGGTGTTGTAAAGTGTACCCCTTTACACTTTCACACTCATTTAGGGCTTATTAATTAACTAAGGTTAATTTTCCTTAATTGGCCCCTTTAATTCAAATCCAAGCCTAATTAATTACAATTTCCAAAGAGGAAAACCTGACATTCATTAATACCATAACATAACACTTATCATTGAGCAATGTGTGTCCTAGGTAAGTGACCTAGGACCCATTCACTCAAGGGTGAATGGGTCCTCACTTAGACCTAGGACCTAAATTTTGATTATATTTTTTGTGGTATTTTAATGATTTTAAATCTATATTCACATGTCGGCTTGTGTTATTTGAATTTCAAGAAATTAATGTTGCATACCTATAAATAAGAGGTCATTTCACTATGTTTCATCTAAGATTTTCAAGCTAGCAAATTCAAGTTATCTTAAGAGAACTTTCACAAGAGAATTATAGGAGAATTTCAAGAGCAATTCAAGGAATTCAAAGCAGATTTATTGAATAATTATTGCAGCAATCAAGATCCAATTGTCATATCAAGACCTTGTTGCATCATGCATGTTATAGGAGCTAATATGTTGATGTAGTGTTCATGATCCATTCAAGCATTCAAGGCATTGTTTCAAGTCAAGTTTTAAGATCAAGATCCACATCCATTGAAGCCATTTCATACTAGTTGCAGATCTACATTCCAAGGTTCATTCAAGGGTTTGGTGAGTTGTGACATTGCTTTGTTCATTCATCATTCCTTTCATGCTATTTCATTTCATTACAAGGTTTAATTACCAAAACAGGGTTTGACCAAGGAAAACCCCCATTCACCAACAACAAAACATTTTTCTCTCTTGATTTGTGTTTGCATACTTAGGTGGAAGATATCTTGAAGAGAAAAATCACAAAGTTGTCAAACTTGCATTTTTTGTCATCATTGTTGCAATTTCACAAAAAATCACCTACAGGATTTATTTCCAACTGTCTGACAATAAAAATCAGGGATCTAGAAGTGTAGACACAGGAGAAGAGAACCTAGAAACCATTTTTATAAAGCCCTAGCCAAGACCCATTTTCCATAGGGTGAATGAGTCCTCAGTTAGCTTTGAAAAAGCACTTTTGGTGACTATTACACATCATTTTCCCTCTCTTAGATCTATATTTTGATTTTCGGTTCCATCAGTATTGAGATTAATCTTCTAATTTCAAGTTATAGGTTGCATTTTGGAGTTAGTTTGCTATTTTTAATCTTTCTCCCTAAAGTGTTGTTTAATCAGGACCCTTGTCTTGCAAAAAAAGGAAATTTACAAATTCACACTTTGACTTGACTCACCTCAAGGTTGACAATCCTTTCATGGTGTGGATCTCATTTCCTAATGAAATAAAGGAGAATAGGTCCATTCCTTATCATTTTGGTGAACCCCTCTTTCTCCCCCAACCTATTTTCCTTTATTTCAAGAATAATATTTCGTAGTATTCTTCTTTTTGTACTTTTTGTTTTTGTATTTTCCTATCAAACTATCAAACTATAAAACTCTGATATTCAGGTTGTAAGTAGACCTTGAGTGTCTTTTATTGTCATTCTACCCTCTTTTCGTACAAGACACCAACACATCCTTAGGACTCTAGCATGGCACGTTGAAGTCTGGTTCATGTTTTTTCGTCCTTAGACAAAGAGCTATTTCATTCACAATCTAAGACCCTTGCAATCTACTTGCCTGATTTCTAAGAACACCTGTTATTAGTTGAAGAGAAACATGGTCCTATTTTCCCTTCCTTTTCATCCTATCTCTCCTTTTTTTACCTATTGATCAACCTGAGGTAGTTTAGGGTAGTTCATTCCTTGAGGCTCTCCCATGACTGGGAGCCTTGGGGTGACGAATCCCCCTAGTCTACATTTTTGGTGAACCCAACGTGAAGTTCTTGTTTCCATTTATTCGTGTTGGAAATATTTCTCTCATGTCTTAGGTGAGTTACAGATTTGTGTGTCATGAAGCTTTATGAGCTTTACAACTTAGTTTGTAACCTCTGGGCATGTGGTTAGAAGGATTTTGTGACATATAGGGATGGAATCTATGAAGGTCATCAGTCCCACCTTTGAGGAAGTAGTTTCAGGAATGCCTATTAATTTATCTAGTCCCTTTGGAGAATCCACTACACGTGTTCATACCTCTCTTGCTTCTCCTTTTGCTTCTTCTATGGAGGAATATGATGCTCTTGAGGTCCCCGCATAGCAACTTCTTTCCTTAGATAGAAGGCTTGGGTAGTTTGAGAAGTATCTAGAGAAAGAAATAACTATGGCTAAAGCCACTAAGGTTGTTAACAAATTGAGAGCTATGTTGGACAAGGACTAGATAGGTCTATAATTTCTCCTAGGCCTTGTGGACATTGTGGACACACATGTCTTAGCCTACAATCCTAACTTGGTCGTTTCTTGAGACCTTGGTTTTGATACCACTAAGAGACAGCTGGAAGTCTTGATGCCTATGGTATCGATATGCATGACCAAGATCAACCCTTCTATTAACACCACCTCTGGACCTCAGTCGACCCCCATCATTAAAGTAAATAAAGTACCCTTGGTTTTCAGTTCCACTAGTCCTAATGTTCCTGGTGGTAATCTTGGATCCCATGCTAGTCCCAGTGGTGGGGTCTCTACTAGTATAGGGGCTAGTGGATCTAGTGGCTCTTATGGAGGTTACACTGGCCATGTTTCATCCTCTAACACTATCCTAAATTCCTTATTATAAAACATGGGTCAGATATAAAACTAATTAGTGAACCTATCCATTTTTTCCTCTCAACCTATTTTCCAACCTTTCTTCCATCATAGTCCTCTATCTATTACCATTATAAACACTCCTATCCCTCAACGGATGGAGATTCCAAATTTTGAAAAGTATGGCGGTCGTGGAGATTCTTAAACACATGTTTTGGCATTTAATTCTATGTGCACTATTTTCTTCCATCATGATTCTTTAATGGCTAAGCTCTTTCTAAGATCCCTTAAGGACATTTCCCTTGAGTGGTACTTTCCTTATCGAGTAACTCTATATTTTCTTTTCATTAGTTTTTGAACCAATTCCTGAGTCAGTTCCAAGCTAACATCAAACTAAAGAGGACCTTTTCAAACCTTGTCTGATGTAAGCAAGGGAATCATGAAAAGGTAACTAATTTTATCACTCACTATCAAGCATTGTTTTCACAAATCTCTTATCCTTTACCGAACTCAAATGTTCAAAAGTTCTTCATCGAGAACTTACCAAAGCAGTGGTAAGAGAAGTTCTCCTTGATGAAGTACCCTTCCTTTTCACACCTATGTGTTGCACTGTGTGAATACCAACAGATGATTTCATAGTTCAGAGGTTCATCCTCGCACTCCCGTCTCGATACTCGATCTATAGTGTTGATTTATGGTAAGAGTAAGGCTATTGAAAATGTGCTTTCTATGTCTAAAGACAAGGGCTTAGGGCACAATAAGAATTTTATAGAACTATTTGATTCTTATAATGTTGTTTTGAAAAAGTTGCTAAAAGATAAAGTTCTAACATTTCTAGAATCTCGACCTCTGATTGAGCTATATCCCATGTGATACGATGTGTAGCAATTATGTCAATTCCACCGAGTGCATGATATTTAGGATCACATTGATGATGGGATTATCCATCTCGATGGAAAGAAACAAAATTCTAATAAATCTATGGCCAAGGCTAACAGTGAGTTGCAAATTTACACTAATCTATTTATCTCTCATTCTGCAAATTTAGTAACACAATCTTCTACATCTTCTAAGTTGGTTCAATCTGAGTACGTGAACATGGTTTTGTTCACATGTATCCCTCCTAAAAATACGAGTATAATTCTTGATATAACTTTCACCTCGCATGATAATCCTTTAAATAAGGAACCTCCCCATTATACATTCCTTCCCGGATTAATGGAAACATTGTAACTGACATCTTAGTTGATCTGACGAGTTAGGTAAATGTGATAATGGAGGAAACTCTGTTTATAAATAGTTTACATAAGAAGAGATACAAGGAGTTGTAGACCACTCTCTATACCCACGATGGACTCTCAATGGCCCCTATGGGTGCTATTTATTTATCATTCTTGGTAGGACCCAAGGTTGTTGATGCATCATTTGTCATGATCCTAGAGTCTAACCTATTTAGAGTAAGGCTAGGCATTTTGTGGATAGCTTATGTGAACAGTGTTGCCTCTACTGTCCATAAATGCTTAAAATTACCCCATGAAGGAACTGTGCATGTGGTGCATGACACTAGCTATAAACCATTGGTGTCACGTGGGGCTTCTCACTGGATCACTTTTTCCCTACCTCGATCGGACCTCTCCCTCCTAGGGAATATTTATTAAATAAGGCTTATGTTAAATATAAGACCAGGGGCTCAGTGTTTAAGGTTAGCTATCTAGCATCTCCTTATGTCGTCTCCATAAAAGCCTCTATGATAGTGCAATAGTAAGCTACCTTTTTTTCCCTACCAAAGGAAAAGTGAAAGCTTGCTCGTGCTCTAGAGCCTTCTCCTTTTGTATCTATAGTTCCATCTACTTCTACTTCTCATCCTACTATGACATATTCGATTTCCACTCTTATGCCTTGCATGGGAAGTGTGATGCCCGCAAGGCGAAAAGTGAAGCATTAAGTTTTTGAGCTTCCTATTATGCCCACAGTTCCCCATCCCGCTATTTATGGCAAAGGGAAGTCTTCCTATGGGGTTGTTCCTATGTCTCGACCTCCACAGCCTCCTACTATTACTCCACTTTCCCCTAGGGTAGAGAACAGGAAGAGGCCCACCATCAAGGCACCTATATCTGCTTCTCCTCCTGTGGTTGTTTCTACTTGTTTGTTTCCTCCTGCTCCTGCCTAGGAGACCGTCCTTCCACCAGAAACAGTTGTGGAGGATACTCATGTGACTAAGTAGCAGCCTCTAGTATCTTCTCAGGTCACATCTTCTAGTGCTCACAACTGACATAACTGGCTTGCATGTGAGTGTAAGAACAAGTGAAAGTCTCTAGCTGTAGAGCATGCCACCTTGCAAAATATAGAGGGGGAGCTAATGGTGCCTATCTCTACATCCTCTTCTACTATTCCATCTTCTCTTGTTGTTTCTACCTTGGTTCTCATCACCTTTTTCTTTTTTCCAACTCCTCTGGTGGGTCCCAATGATGCTCACCCCAAAAGGGTGCAAGTTTTCATCACTCCCTCCATGCATCCCCCTCTCTTGATGTCCCTCCCAAATATCCCTCCTTTCTCATAACTCATTGACATGTTGAATACAATAGTGATGTCTATTATAGCTTTTTCTTCTTCCTCCTCTACTTCTACTTCTTTTGTGGGGATTCCACATCCTCTACTAAAGTGCAAGTTGGAGGATGACCTTGCTGCAAGTGGAGGTTAGAAGAATGGCTTGTCCTTCAAAAGCAGGTTCTATCTTGGCCTACATCATCCTTGTAACGAATGTGGCCCCCACATCCACAAAGTTTGTCACTACCCCTCTTGATGAGGCTAGAAATGACTCTCAAGTGTCGCATTCTTCCCCCACCTAGTTGACACATGGAACTCTAGTAAAGTGCATGTTCAATTCAGTGGATGATATCCTAACTCTGTCTTCGTCTTTACAAAATCAATTCATTTTTCTTCACAAGACCTTGATGAAGAAGACCTTGAGGGGCCTTCTTAGCCCTTTTTGTAGGTGATTCAGAGGTGTTGCAAGTATGAAGGTGTTGTCATTGATTTCAATAGGATTTCTACTAATTGGTGTTGTCATTGATGTCAATTGTGTGTTAAGGAAGATGTTGGATGATGAAGCTATTGAGAATATTGAGAAAATTGTGAAAAAGAGGAAAATAGGTTGTGCATGTATAGTTGAGATATTAAAGAAGTGTTATAAGTACATGGAGCTATCTTTTATTTTAGTGTCTAGAGATGATTTGGAATGAAGCAATGAGCTGAGATGATGGCTCTGGTACTTGGTTTCCAAGTGATTTTGAGAAAAATTGATAAACAAAGAAAATAGTGTTATGCAAGTGTTCAGAGTGCTCTAGGTCGTGCTCTACATTTCTTCTATGTTGAGGCTATTCTTGTGCAGATTTGGAATGTTGTTTGAGGTTGTTATAGGTTAATATATTCAGAATTTTGTGTTCCAAATCATTGGTAAGAGGAAGTTGTGTTTACCACTATGAGAATTGGTTTTGTAGTGTTGTACAGAGGTGTTATAGAGAAATGTATTTGCTCCACATTGCTTCATAGTTACTTTTCAAGACTTGTGGTTTTGAAGGAAAGTTAATGATTTTTTTCTCTTGCTTGTGTCAAGAGGATTTTTGGTTAAGTCTATTAGAAGTTTTGGAAGCGTGTACTTAATGTTTAATGTGTTTTCATGTGTAGCGGTCGACCTGGTGTCTACACTACATTCAAAAATGTTCAAGTATTAATGAATGCATAGCGTAACATGCGAGACTTAATTTTGAGTCTTAGTTAGGTGTTTTTTTGGTCCCCATTCATTCCTATCCACTATGGGAATGTTTAGGTGCCAATCTTATTTGAATTTGTAAATATAACGAATAGTTTTCAACCTCGGATAAGGTGTTTAAGGTTGAGGTTGATATAAATAAGAGTAGAGTTGTTGAGATTTGGATAAGAAAGAATCAAGAGAGAAGCAAGATATATGAGAGTTCAATGCAAGTGATGTTTCTGATGTGAATTTGAGTAGAGCAATGAAAACTTCAAAGTGTTGGATTCCTAAAAGCAATGCACTGAAGGTGTCTGCAATCTTTCAAAAAAGGCTATGAAAGTGTTGGAGCAATTTTGGTGGATTCCTATTGCATTGAGAAAGTGTTCTTCATGTAACATTTCTCTTCTATCTTCTTGTATTTCTTTATGTGGTAGTGAGCCCTAGCTATGAGCCTTTTTTGGATAGTCTGTATTATTCTAGCAGTGATCCCTTTCATACCACTTTTGTAATTACTTATATTATGAGCTAATCCTCACTGTGGTTTTTCCCTCATTGGGTTTTCCACATAAATATGGTGTTCTCTTGTGTGGTTTTTTAATTTTTGTTATCTGCATTTCACGTTTAATCATTATAAAAAATAAGAGTTTAATGAATGCATGTGGATTTGATTATTGTTGAGGGTTTTTTTATGTTTTTATTAGATACAACTAATTCACCCCCCCTCTTAGTTGTCTTGTTCATTCAACATTATGTTATATTTCTCTTTTGATCTCTATCCTAAAATATACCTCGTTGCACCTAGATCCTTCATCTCAAATTGTGTTGACAACTGAGACTTCAAATTTAAAATCTAACTTTTTACCATTCCCAAAAAACATCTCATCTATCTACAATGCAATTATGAGAATCTAACCATTATCAAACTTGTAATAAACATAATGGTCTGATCTAGATCTCAAAAATCCCAAAGATGACACATAGGTGTCAAATTTTGGTACCACATCCTAGGAGATTGCTTAAGACCATACAAAGAATTCTTCAACTTGCATATCAAATTTTTTTTACCTTTAACCATGAAATGCTTTAGTTGTGACATATAAATTCCTTCCTCCAAGTCACGACGAAGGAACAATGTCTTCACATCCATTTGTTCCACTTCTAGATCATACATTGTTGCAAGTGATAACAAGAACCAGATAGATGTCAACTTCACAACAAGAGAGAAAATATCACCAATAAATTCTCTCCACTTGAGAATACCTCTTAGCGATCAACCATGCCTTATCCTTCTGAACACTGCCATCTAGACTAGATTTTCTCTTGAACACCCATTTACATCCAATGGGTTTTTGTCCTTCAAGAAAAGGTACTAGATCCCATGTATCATTTTTCTTCAATACAACCATTTCTTCATCCATGCATTTCATCCATGAATCTACATCACCCATAGCCCCTCTAATAGTCCTAGGCTCTTTAGTGTTAGCAATCAAAGCAAAAATATAATGGGAATCCAACAATGAATATTCAAACCTATCAAGTTGCCACTTATCTCAAGTAGACCTCATAAATTACTGAGGTTGAGGTTCTTCTTCTTCTTCTTTATAGCTTCTCAAACTCTCCTCATCATCAGGTTTAACAAGAGTACATAGTTCCTCTTTCATCAAAGTAGGTGGAATCTAAACTACCTCCTTTTGTTTATTCTCTTTCTCTAGCTGCAACTCAATCGTGAAAGGCTTCATCTCTCAAAAAATCACACTTCTATTGTAGAGAACCTTTTGGGCCACTAGATCCCAAAGGTTGTACCCCTTCACATTGACACCATAGTCAATGAAGATACATTTAACTTCCTTGTTCTCCAACTTATACCTCTTCTCAATTGGGACATGATCACAAGCTTCACAACCAAATACTTTGAGATATCTCATCGAAGGATTTTGTCTAGACCATGCATCCATGGGTGTCTTACCAACAAGAGTTGTTGTAGGAGATCTATTGATTAAATAACATGGAGTGGTTGTCTAGAACTTCTGCTTGAGTCCAACACCATTCAGTCTACTCCTATCCCTCTCCACCAATGTCTTGTCCATCCTCTCTACAAATCCATTTTTTGTGGGGTGTATGGAGTTGTCTTATGTCTCTTAATATCGTGCTCTTTACAAAATTTCACAAATTCTACCAAAAAAACTCACCGCATTGTCAGTTCTCAAACACTTAATCTTTACCAATCTAATTTTTAACAAGTGTCTTAAACTCATTAAATTGACTAAAGACTTCGGCTTTACTTTTGAGAATATAAACAAATTTTCTTCTACTATAATCATCTATGAATGAGACAAAGTACATAGATCTAGATAATGAAGGAACATTCACAAGACCAAACATGTTTACATTCACATAGTCCAAAACCCCATAAGACATAAAAACTAGAATAAAAGAAAACACAGTGTTGCTTTCCATATACACAATGTTCACAAAAGGAAAACACAAGATTACAATCATCAAGGACTTCAATAAGGATCTTAGATTTTAGGGCTCTAGGACCCTTCTCACCAATATGACCAAATCATTGGTGACACAACATTATCTGTAGGAATCTTCATTTCCAATGGATGAGCACCCTTAGGTGCCCAAAATGCATGACCATTAGATGTAGCTACTACATATTTGTCTTCTCACTCCAATAGTGAGGATTAAGAATCGAAAGATTTATTCGTTGGTTTGTGAGAGAAACTATTACACTAAATCATGCATGCATCCAACTTGAATAAGGTGTTGATACAAACACCCTTATCCAACACCATAGCTCCTCTCATCATCTTGCATCCTCCAGTCGAGAAAAAACCTACACACCCAAATCATTCAATTTACTCACCGAGAGTAGGTTTTGTGTCAAACCTGAGATATGCAGAACACCATCAATCCCCTTCACTCTACCATCAGTGAATTTGATCTTGACTCTACCATGGCCAACAATCTTTAGACGAGATTCATCACCTAGATACACCTTTCCACCATCATATTCTTCATACTTCGAGAACCAACCCCTATGTTAGTTCATATGGAAAGAAGCACCTGAGTCTATTAATTGCACGTCTTATGATGAATGGGTTTCCAAGGCTACAACAAAAGCATCTACATCATATTGAGAGGACTGTTAGAGTTTGAGTCTGAGAAATTATTTTTACATTTTTTTCTTCTCTGAGCCTTGCACTCTTTGTAGAAATGACCAAATTTGTCGTAGTTCCAACATTTTTCATTAGACTTTCCAAGAGATTTAAATCTCCCCAAATATCTGGATTTTGATATTGCAACCCACAAATCTCTATCCACAAGCATATCCTCTATTTTCAACTTCCATAACTCGAGGTTTTTGTCATTAAACTTCTCCATTTCAATTCTACCAGATGTGCTTTCCATCTTTTTCCTGTAACAAGATCATAAAATAACCTTTTGCAAAACTCCCACTGAAACAAATATTAGCTCAAAAACCCCTTCAAACCCAACAACTAAATCAAGGTTTTCTAAGCTATGATACCAATTGAAAGGAACCCGAGTGCACATAAGATGCTTCTTGCACCAATATAAGAAGGAGAGAGTTGCAAAAAAATCTTAAAGACCTTTAATTGTTACAAATTTAGATGCACATACATATCATAAATAGATAAACAATGAAAACATAACACAAAATTTACATGGGGAAAATCCTTTCAGGAGAAAAATCTCACACTCCAAAACACAGCTCGATTATATTATTCGAAAAAAACAAATAAGTTACAATATAATTGCAGAAATATGCTTTTGTAGGAGTCTTCACACTTCTCAATTTTGAAGTAAGTCTGACAACATAACAGTAACATACAACTCCAAAATATAAGTGCTCAATACATAGGAGCTTACAATGCATTAATTAGACATTCTAAAACCCAACACTCAAGACTAGAGATACAACATGGAAAATACAAAAACCACTATGCATGCATAATGGTAAGTTTCCACTTCTCAACACATGTAGTATTGCAATTGTCAATTATCACTAATCTTGCACATGCAAAAAGCTGCAATTGCCAAAATATAACTGCACCTCCAAAAATCTCACATTCCATGCAAACTCAACATGAAATATAAATTTCCTTCATGCACAAGTCCACTTGCAATAGAAACTTTCCACTTTTGACTCTTTCTTGAATTATCTTCAACAAATAAAACCCATAAATAATAAAATAATTAAACATGCTAAAAAAAATCAAAGGTTGAGATTCCTTTTTTCCTAATAGAAATGAGGGAGTGCAAGCTAATATAGAGTTTTAAAACCATTGTAATATACAAATTTATTCTGAGGGAGTTTGGAGTGCATTTCAAAAACAACTTTACATCAATTGACATCAAATATTTTTTTTGACATCTCTATCACTTTCAAGATATTTTTTGTAATTTTAAATTTATTTTATAATATGAGAATGTTTAGACTATGAATTTCTTGTAACATGTATTTCCATACTCCTATAGTTTTCACCTAAGTTTTAACTCATGAAGTGAATAATTTAGTATTTCCAAAAATAGGATAATAAAAAATTTCTTTTTCAATAACATAATGTGCATGCTACATAAAGAATTTCATAAAACATTGCATAATTGAAATAACATAACTTAAACTTCATGTAAATGAAACTCATCTTTTCAAATATAGTTTATAAATAGAATACAAGATCAAATAACAATTTCATAATTTACAAGAGAACAAGGTTAGGATATTCTTAACTATATTTCTCTTCTATTTCACAAGCCTTAGTGTGTCATCTAAAAGAGGGAGAGAATCACCCAAGTGCTTTACCTCCAACCACAGACCGGTGGTCCCCCCCACACCTACCAATTGGAAGTGGCCTTACCCTTCAACAAAGAGTTTAGTATTGGAACCCTTAGTATATTCATTTGAGTATCTAGTTTTGTGTCCTATATAACAAGTACGACCATACAACTATGGATACCTTCAAACTATGCATGACGATATTGACAAGTTATGCAAACTTGGAGCACAGTGAACCAACATGTGCAAGCAATGACTATTACACTTTGGTAAAAAAAATTGATAAATATATAATCATCCACTTTCTAAGGAAATGGTTTTATAAGTTCACTCACCTCTAACTCAACTTGGAAATCTTACTGGCCTATGGTTAACTCTAGTTTTGGTTTGACCCAAAGGTTAACTAACTCAAATAGAATATCTTTCAATAGTTATGAATTCACTAGTGTCGACTAATTGACCAAGTTGGCTACATACTCTCTAACTTTGAACACCCATGTTATGTTCACATAACATTCTGGGTCTTGGCAATTGCCACTTGTTCAATTCCTTACTTCTAAGTCATTAAATGACTTTTTTGGTTATCTTCTTTTGACTAGAATACCCAAGGTACGTTCTTGCAACATTGAGGGTTTAGGAAGCCGCCTCTTAT
The DNA here is from genome assembly GCA_007258455.2 of Sequoia sempervirens. NCBI lineage: Eukaryota > Viridiplantae > Streptophyta > Pinopsida > Cupressales > Cupressaceae > Sequoia > Sequoia sempervirens. The sequence continues at coordinate 245,877,377 of VDFB02086081.1, forward strand.
TTGAGTCCTTTTTTTTTCACCATGGGAGTAACTACTCTCCTATTTTATGCACAATTAGTTAATACCAATGACACTATGTCGTCGACTAGACAGGCCTAGTCTCAATCTAAAGTACTGACAATATGTCGATATGTATAATAATCTATTATGAAACCTAAATTGAAGATTACTTCTTTGCATTAAAGTTTTAGTTGTCTAATGTTTATTATTTGGCTTCATTCCTAAAGAACTCCATACTGAATACGGTTAATCTTGGAGTGAACATAAATAAATAATTGCCTTCTTCTTAAGTAATGGGTTAGACTCTTTTTTGTTATAAAAATTATGGTTTCGTTCTTCTCAAACACCATAATCAATCTAGTTAATCATGATATTGAATATCATTTAATTTTATTCAATATAAATCTTTATATTCATAGTAATTTCCATTAATAATTCGGCATATTAAGATGTTAAACTTTTGATGACTCAATTTGAGAACTATCTGACTAATGTCCAGATTCCTCACAAGTTTCTTCCAAGTTATCCTTAGCATAATTATGTAGGATACCTATGTTTTTCTATATATAGATATTCTTAATACATATATTCTCATATATAGATGTATAATAAGTTTATAGCCACGTTGGTGAATATTTTCTACTTGAGAGCTATATGTGCTTCTACACCTTAAAATCTCCTAGCACTAAGGTCTTTGATTAATAACAAGAGAATAAAGTTCTTTATCCAAGATATATGATTTTCAATCAGTAGGTAATAATAGTGACTCTTGGTCTATTATGTAATTCTATAATTCTCAAAGATATCAATGATATTTTCACTTCTATTGCATTTCAAATCTTACTAGGGTATATTATAAACTTGTTTGATAACAATATATGACAATGTCTCATTGGGATAAATATCATATTCCCATACTTATCTTTTCTTTGCTACTTTGGTTTAATAAGCAGGTTGTTTTGGTTAAATGCAACTTTAGGGAGAGTCTTCTCTTTTCACTGAAGCTCTCTTGCTATATGTGTGTGTGTATTAATTCACTATTACTTAAATCAAACATGATTTTAGCAATGTATTTTAAAAGAAAACTACTTCAAATGATATAACCAACTAGTTTCACTAATTCTCAATAGTATTTTACATTTTTAATTGGCATTATGCCTAAATAACTAAGCTCTTCATGCATGCCTTCACATTCTTTCTAAAACAATAACACTTTGCACATAGCAATGGAAAAAAAACTCAGAAAAATAAAAGAGCTTTTATCAAAATTTGAAAGAGGAAAGAAAATCATTTTAATCATGCATGTAATAAAATAGCCCGGCTTTGATTCTTGGCAATCCTTGCTTCAAATCTACGTTATTAACTCAACTTTAAACATGTCCTCTCAATTTCTAGTACTCAACACTATTCTTGCAACTCTTTCTTGTTTATTTACTATTAGTCTGTAGCTATCAATAAATCTAATTCTGATACTAGCAATCTAATCTCACTCTTTGGCATATTGACATGCAGATTCCAAATTGTCTTCTAACTAAACTTAATTCTTCTCTCAAACTCATGTATGCGACTATTTCAAGATTGCAAAACCAATGAACAACCCAATAATGAGCAACTTCTCTCTATTTATGTTAAAAAAATGGTTTAATAATAATAGAAATCGATTTAACTTAGGCCTCAAATAGCTCTTCAATAGTTGTCACCACTCAAAAACTTTTCCAGGTGTAAGAACAACAAAATAAGTAATCAACTAGGTAGCCATAGAATTGCCATGAGTGGCAAGTTGAATGAGTCTATGCAATTTAAAATCCTAACTTAAGAATGCAGTTATATGGAGATTAAATTGTAGTTAGAAATAGTTTTCCAAAACAAATCAACTTCCTTCCATCTGCCATGACTTGCATAGGACTAAAGGGAAGAAAAATACTATTTGGACTAAACATATGAGCAACTTTCTTTGCTGCCATGACTCAGTCTTTTAACTGAATCTATCCCATTTCATATCCGACAGTTTAATAGGATATTTCAAATGCAATTCAAAAATCAATTTGAAATGGTCTTTCAAATCAATTTGACCCCCATCTCTTACAGCCACGGCTGGCATGTTTAAGTATTGAGATATAATGTAATTTATGATTGCAAAAAATCTAACTAAATGACACGTTGAAATTCAAATACATTCCAAACACTTTTTTTTACCTTTTTCCCAAGCCGTGGGCTTCCTTCTTTAAAGGAACACATGTATTTTAATCACCAAGTCACCACTTTATGTGGTTATTCAAACAACTATAAAAAAGTGCAAACACGCAACCACTACATGGTTATGATAATGGTTTAATGAATGCATATGATGGTGCCTATGTTGGACATCCACCCGTCACTTATTTATTTATGCCATTTACCTTGCTTATGCGTGGCATTATAGCTACTTAATATGGCAAGTACTAAAATCAATTTAAATATTATAATATATAATTATATATACATATGATAATATATATATATATATATATATATATATATATATATATATATATATATATATATATATATATTGTTTATGTTTCCTACATATACTTATACGTATATATGTATGAGTATACGTAGATACTATTATCTACATATATTCATACCTACATACATACATGTATATGCTTCATCATATATATATATATATATATATATCCATATATATTATTCAAATATACAATACATGTTATACATGCTAGTTACAAAGGGTATTCGTATTTTAATTTAATTTAATTTAATGGTCAAGAAGGATCAAAGATAGCCAAAAACATACTTTTCCCTAATGGCTCAAAACCCTATCAACTTAGGTATAGTACTTACCAATACAAAACTCAAACTAACTTGACGAGGTTCCACTAACCTATGCAAGTGACTGTGTGCATCTACTCAGATAGAAATACCAAATGTTCCAATACCAATCTCTTCTCTTAGGTGATACTCTCCCTCCCCCTCTAGAGGGTTCAAACTTTCCTACATTCAACTTAGAGTAGCATCTTTGTAGTTAGATGATAACATATAAATCATATTCATAATATAGCTTAAGCAGCATTAAAGCATTTAAAATTAGTTTCATCATATTGCATATTCATTCAGTTCATTTAACTATCAAATACTATAATGACATAATCATGCATTAAATCCATATTTACACATAAAGGTTAAAGTAATTGGGTAAATTAATGACAAGGCGTAACATATCCTCCCCCTTAAGAATCATCATCCTTGATGATTTAAAGTTTCATGGCATATATTAAATATGAAGGTTTTACTTTCAATTTTCAAAATTATATAAGAAATGGGGAATTTCCGTTTAAACTCATTATATTTTTTCCTTGTAGCACTATCCTCTACAAACTAGTCCCATTAGGCCTTGCACTGAGTGACCCTGCTAGCACATTGTTAGAACTTGCATGCTTCAACAACTCTTTCTCCTCTAAGAATTGTCTCAGTATAGTTAGCATCAATATAGCTTTTCTTCCTATCATTCTTCTCCGCTTATTTCTCTTCCTGGTCAATCTAATCTCACTATTGAATTTGACTCCATTTTCCGATGAACGTTCATCGGTCGTTTGAAAAACATTTGTTAGAAAATCAACAAATTGACGAAAAAAATTGTTGCTATTTTTTCGTCGAAATGCCGACGACAAATTAAACGTCGAAATAACGGCACAGATTCTTCGGCCGTCGGCATCATAAAATGACTCAGATGTTTATTGAAATATCAATGAAAACTTTGTGTATCCACCGACGAATTACAACCAAAATGTAATTGCAATGGCTCTTTTGAAGCGTCGAAACAACACCAGAAGTTTGTTGCCATTTCGATGAAATGGGCAAGGAGTTACGACAAAGCTTTCATCGCAGCTATAGAAACTTCGTCGGACCTTTTCGGTGATTCGTCGGTGGCCTTTTTCGAAATTGTAACGAAACAATGCAATTTAAAAAAAAAATCGTTCAAATGTACCATCGCGGAGACTCTTGGTGATGACCACCGAAGCCAACCCATCGGTGAGAGATCAATCATCAACAAAGGATAGAAAATTCACTCCGATAGTCCATGTCTTGCTGATGACTTCCATCGGCAAGACAGATCCAATCTCACACCGATCTGACCTCTTTAGGAGTTTTGAACACGCTAGTTATCGAAGACATTTTGAGGGTCTCACCGATTAAACAAGTGTCTAAGAGAAGTAAACAAATGGAACCTATTAATTTTCTTATTTTGGGGTTCTTTAAATCATAGAATAGATACCATCTTCTTGTGTATAATGTACTTATATTCATATTTGAATTCGAGACCAATTGTCATTGCACATTCCATTTTACTTGCACAGAGTATTCTATAAGCAATATATTGATAATGCCAAATGATTTATGGTGTTGTACAACTCTACCTATCATCACAGTTCTATTGTTCCCCCCTAGAGAATCCTTCAAAGACAAGTTTACAATACCAAGCCAAATAATATGAAAAAGACTTACATACAAACTAAATGATTATTCTCACAATGGAAATTTTCTAATTACAACAACAATTCCATGAAAGGTTATCCATGCTTCATAAGAGATGACTATACATACAGACTACAAGATGCATAGAAAAAGCATTACACTTGAGAACAACTAAGGGCTAACAAGGGAAGGAGTTAAGAAACGTCTGGATTGAAGAGAAAATGTGTAGGGAAAATGCTTAGCAGTGTCAAGAGAACAGAGCTTGTAGAACATATTCTTGACCTAATCAAGCTCTTGAACAACTTAAACAAAATTAAAATACTAACACATACATGAGACATGTAATGAACTTCCAATATCTGCTATCTTTCTCATTAATGCAGAGGTATGTAAAGGAGAAATAATTATAATTGTAACACTATTCATAGTCCAGTAAATTATGTTCATAATTTGTGTTCAATGGACCTCAGTTTTATCATTATACTGCCCATCTAATACCATATTTTAATCCAGGGTTCAACTATCTCAGATCTAAAGAAGCACCTTCAATTAACCATTTAAAGTACTATAAAATAAGGTAAGACTTTTACTTGAGAAATATTGGGTACACTTGTAGGATTAAAGTTCTCGCAATCATCATGATTTATTGGCACACAGACACAACCTGCAACATATGAAGTAATGGATGACTACAAGTTAGTGAAATGGTCCTTAATATGTGACTAGTTTGCAAATTGATTGGTAGAAAATAAGGTTACAAACAAATCTACATGAAAAATTATGAGGACAATCTATTGTAATCATCAAAATAGATGAAAAGTGCAAAGGAAAGAGCCGAGCTACATCTCTAGAGCCTAAAAAAAACACATGCAAGAAACATAAAAAGAACAAACTAGTTTTGGATGAATACAAAATGGTGCCTTGAAGTGATTCATATGCTTCACACGAGGACATTAAGAAGATTTTAGTCTTCCTCTGTGAAATTAACTACTTACAGAATAAACCCAAAACCAATATTATATACCTCCATGTCTAGCCTAGGGTAGGTATAAGAGAAAACAATTTCCTTAATGCAATGCCAAAAAATATCAATGTGTGTGTAGGTTTGTATTACTCAAAATATCATTTAATTGCCTAAGGAAGAATACCAAAGTGATGTTTTAAATTTCAATCTTCACATAGGCTCCCTTATTGCTACACATGCATATACAAGCATTATTCGAGCTCTAAACTATTCAAATATTAAGGATTTAATTAGCTATAAGATGGAAAGTTGTTGTTTAGACATAATCCATCATCTTTTACATATCTTTATTCACTCCTATGCGCTTTAGATAAATTTGTGTAAATGAGACAGAAATGTGAATCTCTTATGACAAAGAAAATTCTTAAAAGGAGGGGGAGAGAGAAAAGGGTAGGGGGAAAGAGATTGCTTGAATGTATAACAAAGTATAACATTTTGATCATTATAACAATGAAACAAATCTTAAGTTTGAAGCATTAATATCATTTACAACATTTATGATCAAGAATGAATGTAAGTAGAGAAACTTTTGCATACCTGCAAATGGTACAAAATTTCATGGTTAAGTGGAAGCCTCCCATCAAAAGCAAGATCCAAATATTCATGTATCTATCTCAATTGAGCCTCTAAACCCTTCAGAGCTGTCAATTTTTCCACTAACCTGTTATTTACAAAAGTCAAATTTTAGAGTTATGTCACCACTAAAAACAGAAGAAACATAGCTTTGAAACCAAATCCACACACAACACAATGTGGCATTCATACAAATCCATACAAACAAACTAAACTCAGAACATTGGAATAGAAACAACTTCAAATTATGATGCAAAGCATGAATTTAGGGTATAAAGAATCATTTTTCTGCCACCATAGTGAAAATTTAGTACTTTCTTTCATCTTTGCATATTGGTTTGATGCTTCAAATGATGCATTTCGTATATTGAAAGGTACATTACATTATTGAGCTTCTCTTTGTTTCGAGAATAGTTTAATATTCTCTACTTAACAAGGCCAACCACATGACAGTGGAAGCTCATTTGGCCTCTCCCCCCCCCCTCACATGACTCTCAATTCCCCATACCCAATCATATAACATTAATCATTCATTCATCCATTAATAGCATATAGCATTCATTCATTCATCCATTAATAACATATAACATTCATTCATTAACATATAACATTCATTAATTAACATGTTCACATCCATTCATTAACATATAATATTCATTCTTTCAGTTTTTACATATTATTAAAAATATGGTTGTCATGATATGATTACAGTCACTTTTTCTTTTTCTTTTTTAAAGCTAAAAAAATATGAAGTGGAGTATCGTTTTCTAAATCATTTGTCCCCTCTTTAGTTGTTCTTCCCTCTGCTCATGATCTTAATGTACGCCTAGTCGTCTGCTCATGACGTGGACACCATTGCAAGGGGGGTCTACTGCAATAACAAAGAAATGTTAAACTGATATGTTTTATTATTATTGTTACAAGTATTTCATTAATTAAAAGAACATTAGAGTGGTTATCTTTACCTAATGGGTCCACATCATGTTCCTGAACTTCTGTTATAGACTCATGCTCAACATGTTGAACACCCTCTAAATCCTAGAATCTACAGCTTGAAACATGAAAGGTTACATTAATTAATTCACCAATTGAAATTAAATATGTTTAAGAGAACATGAGGGTGGTCCTCTTTACCTGATGGGGCCACATCATGTTCCTAATCTTCTCTAGCCTCATCATGCTCAACACATTGATCACGTTCTACATGCTCTAAAGTTGAAACATGAAAGGTTACATTAATTAATACACCAATTGCAAAATTAAATATGTTTAAATAACTTTAGAGGTCCTTTAATTGATGGGACACATCATGCTCCCATCTTCTCTAGCCTCCCATCATGCTCAACATGTTGATCACTTCTACATGCTCTAAAAGCACGATGCACACCATAACCTTCATCTACAAGAAGTTGTGCTCCACCCTACTGTGTCGCATTCCAATGTCATGTGCAATATTATCATTGCTTGAATGTTTAAACAAAATAGGCATGTAATTACTTTATGGTGGAAATTAATATTGAATAGATTGCACAAGTATTCAATTTTAAATAAACTTTATTGAGTTTATTTACCTACGTGTCGGATGTAGTGGAAGATTGTGTTTGCCTATTCAAGACTCTTAGGCATTCAACAACGGCTCCATAGCCTTGCTGGAAGGCAATCTTCAGGTCATCTTCTATGGGAACTCTATTGAATTAAGAGCCCTACATTTTTGCATAAGATCGTGAATTTTGCTTCTATGGTGTGATAAAACCAAAATTGTTTTCAATTTATTATTTGGATACAATATTTCATTTATTGATACTTACAATTCGTGTGGCTAATTTCATATAACCACTAGAGCCAAGTTTGTGTTGCCCGTGTTTTTCTAGTCTTGCCTTTGTTGCCTTCGATGTGTCAGGAAGCCTATGAAAATTTTGAAATATGTTATATTATGTAAAAAGAAAGAGTAATCAGTATATAATTACATTGTTGATAGTATCACATACCTTCCTTGTCCCGTTGGTGTCTTTTCTTTTTTCTTTTCATCCTTCTCCTTTCCATTCGACACCAGGTCCTTCCACTCCCTCTCTGGAATCATGGGGGGAAACTTGTACTTTTTTTTCTTCTCTAAATGTGACCTATATTGGTCCCTCACATACTTTAGATAGGTACCAGCTTTCTTAAGGACCTTGGTTCGGTTGAATGTTTTATCACCGAACAACACAACTAAACGGTTAATGAGCTCATCTTTTAAATCTTGATTTTGAGAATTCCACTGTGTACGTATGGTGGGCCCAAGAGCTCCAATGTATCACTAGATGTTTATATAAAAACATCATTTCCTACAAAATGATCATGAAGACTCAATAGTCTAAAAAAGAGCTTATCAATAAGCAAATTTCAATTAGATTATATATAATAATAATTAAAACATTTAAAGTACTTGGGACCTTCTATCTTTATGGGAATGAAATCCTTAGTCACCACAAATGTGATCGGCAATGTTCCCGCATCAGTAATATGGGAAGATCTAGGAAATGCCGCTAAAATATCACTAGTACTAGTGGCCTTTTGCATCCCCGTGCACATGTCCATCGCATGTTCCTTCGCATGTAATTGCCAAGGCTTTGAGGGTGCGAACGCGATGCCTACATGGTATGTGCTGGGTCGACATTTCAAAACAACAATATAGGCATAGATGATGGGGTTAGATGATGTGATGTATGCACAGGAAGATTATGATCAACACTTGTACCAACCCCTACTCCTCGAGCAACACCTGTAGTACCTTGATCATGGACAACAACATCATGAGGACGAAAAAAATCCTCGCGAAACAACACATATTTTAGTTCATACATAAAAGAGTACAAAATATATAACCATGAATGAACTTATGTTATAATTAAAGACCCTCATGATAGCTTATACTTACAAGTTTTGTGATCTTCAAATAATATTTTCACTGCCTTATCTCATCCTGCTTAAGCGGATTTCTTCATTGCATTTTGGCCCTTTATCATATCCGCAGGGTTTGTTGAATAAGTGATGTCATCATCACATAATATCACTACACCTCACTATGGATGCTCTCCTCTACTGTTGGTGTCTTTCCCCAATCAATCAACTGCAACAAGAATATTAAAAACATTATCGAAATTAACCCAAAAAACTTATGAAAAAAACATAATAATAAAATATTTTGCTCGTATCTAATTTGTACAATTACAATGAGTTAAACCTATTGGGTAGAAGCACCTGAAGATACATTGTGATCTGTGCTCTGGGCTAGATCCTTCTCTATACAATCAATGTCCCCCTGTGACCAAAATTAAATATAAAAATATTACCAAAATGAAACCAATAGACTTATAAAAAAACATAAGAATAAAATGGTATATTGGAGTCATTAATTGGAGGTTGGGTAAATGGTACATAGTATGTACCACCCCCATAGTAACTGTGTTTGTAACTAAGCAATTCAAATTGTAATCAATTAGCAACTCTTCCCCTACAGATATTGATTTTATTGCACATACGAATAAACGGTTTCTCTCGCTCACCTCAAATATGCAATTGGGTTGTTTATTTGTTGACCCAGTCATAAAAATGCTTGGAGTAAACCCTACAATATTCCCTCGATGATTTCGCCTTCCGCCAATGTTAGCTATTAGTAACTCCTTTTGGCTCTTGATCCTTATCTTTTAGCTGTATATAATTTGTTGACAGTGCATACCTACGCATACTTCATGTAAATCGAACTAGCTGCATCCAATCTTTGTAACTGTAGAAGGGTCTGACATACTCCATCAACTTAGTAACTTTGTCGCAACAAACCTTTATGTCATCCATGCAAAATAGGCCCAAACCATGTAATGACGATGGTGCTATGTGATATATCCTCGACACAAAATCGGTGTTGAGGAAGTTCCTGGGTACCCATTATTACAGATGTTTCACCTCAAGGGCACCTCGACGCCTTTCTCTCATCATCATAAGAACACTTAATTCCGCCAGTTAGAAAAAATTCCATGCCATGTATCCTTTCTTCTAATCTGGATCTCTAGTTGATCTCCCCTCTTCTTTTAGACACACATATCTCGCTTTCCTCTTCTCTTCCTGAATTTCTCTTGCTTGAGGAAGACAGATCTGACAAATATCTATTTGGTGGTACCTGCACTCATAAGGATGTTGGATGAAGTTCTTTCATGGTGATGTGATCCCAAGGTGACATTATAATTAATCTATCATTTCATCGCTAGAATTTCATAGGTTATAAGGTAATCAAGTCTTGATAGATTGCAAGTTATTGTTATTACCGTCCAAATGTGTCCATCACAAATCAATTCTACTTAACGTTTTAACTCCCAAATTTTGTAACAAGTGTTAAATGTGACTATGGTCCACCAAGCCACACAACCAAGGCCTCAAATGTATTCCCTCTAATTGTAATCAAAAGGACTTTTTTCTCTTCTGGGTCCAAGTAAATAAACTGAAGGAAACACCACCAAGTGGTTTATTGGACACCTACATGACTAAAAAATAGAAAAATATTTACATTTAATTTCCATATGTCTAAGTGGTTAACGGGGAGGGAGTGTGTACTAGGCCTAGTTAAGTCATCATAAGTTTATGCTTTGGCAATAATTTTTTTTAAAGTCATCTTAAATCTTCCTATGTCTAATTGCTAGGAGACTTTTGGCATGTTTTAAGGTAGGATGATTGATGAAAGAGCCCAAAGATCCTTTCTCCATGGTATCCAAGTACACATAGCAATGGTCTTCTCTTATACGGTTGGACATGATTTAAAGAACTTAGCTAGGAATTATTCATTTAACCTAAGGTTTTCTCATAATGCCATCATTGGAAAAGTATGATCAAATTCTTTTATTATGAAGAATTGGTCTAGTGCTCCTAGTAATCACTATAAATGTTTGTAAGGATAAAAAATGACTAATCGCGATCGTAGGAGAGAATCAACTTCGAGTTCTTCAAAGATTATATTCCTCTATTCATAATTTTTAAGGGTTGTGTGTGGAGGAGGTTATCACTACCAAGAAGGGAGGAGACCTTTCCTTGTATTCTTTTATAATTTTCATTATTCTTATTTATTTTACACTTAATTTTACAAATACACATACATATACTTTATCAAGCTTTCATTTATTTTCATGCACTTTTACTAGTTTACTCAATTTCATATTATATGTGTTGAAGACTTTAGAATTTCAATTACATTAATTTATGGATATGTTATATTCTATAACACTACAAAACCATATGCTCTTTTCATTTACACTTGCATTTAGAAATACACATTTCTATACATAGATATAGATTTCTTTAATGATATGTTGCATTTATTGTTCTAGGAGAGCATCTAGTAATTGCATTTACATTTACATTTAAAAATGCATTATGTACATACATACATACATACATATATATATATATGTGTGTGTGTGTGTGTGTGTGTATCACTTATATTCAGTGTTCGGAAACAACCCATTAGGTCTGCACATGGATAAAAATTCATAAAATCAGATCTCCCATACATATTTTGTTGAAACCTAGGCTTGAACCTCTCATTTCACATGCTTTTCTTCACAAAACTATTGAGGACAATAGCTATACCTTCTTTATTTCTCATCCTACACCTTATTCATGCATCTTACAATTACAACAGTATCCATGGGGCCTCTTACACAAGCTACAGTAATCATAAAAAGTGCAAGAGCCCCTTTATATCATGTTTGGACTACAAAACCCTGAAAAATAGGGTAACTCATATTATGATTTGTTGGTGAGCTGTATGGACAAAATCATTAGCACCAACTCATTCTTGGAGTCTTTTGAAAGATAAGCGAATCAGGTGGTAGTTAAGTACAAACCTTATAGTGTCAAGGTGAATGAGCTGATCAATTTTGATTGGCCAACTGATGAAGAGTACCAGAAATGGGTAAATGTATATTTAACTGAGGAAGAGTGAAAAGGAGTAGGCTACTAATGGTTGACAAATCAGCTGTTGCAGTTACAACAAATTCTAGTTTTTTTTTTTGGTGACAGTCTAGGTGCGGAATTCTTGAAATTTTTTGTCGTTGCATCAACCATTCTCAATGGGCACGATGAACAAGAAGATTCTCTGGGGATATTGTTGTTGTAACAAATTTTTGGAATATCACAAGGCGGTCCAATTGGCTGGTGACACATGTTCTTTCTAGCCCGGTGCTTGTTTGCTCCTTCTTTTTCTATAAGAAGGATTTCAAGGCCAAAAGTATAGGTTAGCAAGTTAGATATTTTTGTTCAAGTCTAGATGAAGTTGCAAAGAAAATTGTAAAGTCTGAGGGTTTTAGGGAAAATGAAATTTAGGTTTTGAGTCATTCTGTAGTAGGTTTTGAATTAATGGGGATTTGATGTTTTATGATAGTACTGGCATTTGAATTGATATGATTAATGTGAACTCATGTCTCTCCATTGTACAAGCATATCTGAATTTTGAATAAAATGATCAAGGGTTATTTCGTTAATCTCACTGTTGTGGTGTGTATGATTCTTGTTTTAGCTTTAATGCAAGGAATTAATTAAAATGCTTGAATGGGATTGTAGGTGGATATGTTATGTATAAGGATTTGATAAGTAGTATTGGGTTAGAATACATATTGATGAGATTGTAAAGCAATGTTATCAAGGATCTTATATGTTATGTGTTAAATATGTCATAAACCCTTAGATGCTTATAAATTTGACTCCTCCAATGGATATATGGCACTGATCTAAGTTGTACTTATTTGTATGGTTCATTATTTGTTTTCCTTTACCTAGAGCTTGCTACAAATTGCAAATCAATGACTATCTTATACTGTGAAATGTTGTAGTTATCTCATGCTCTAAATAGTTGATATTATTGATAAACAACCAATTCTATTTAGTATTATCCTATTATGTTGAGCTATTAAATGAGATTATTTGTTGTTAATGTTGTTTATGATGATGTTGCAGAGGTTGTAAACACATTAAGGGATCACCCTCCTGGGTCTTACAGAGCCCAAAGTGTAGGAGGTCTTTCAAATCCTCGTCAGTTGGTCCAGGTCCTTCGAGTTGCCCTTTATTGGAATTGGTAATTCCATAGGTAGATTAGAAGATCAACCTGCTTACCATAAAAACAACCAACACCTTGCATATGTTTGTGGTGGAGGTATTAAAGAATAATTGTATGCCTCTATTTCTATTCATTAGATCTACCATAGCCTAGCATATACTTGGGCTAAGTCTACAATTGCTTCAGACTCATGCAATGAAGGTTATGTGTGATGAAATCCTAAACCTCAACCAAGATGTGGGTAGATTATGGAAGTTTTTTCAAGACCTAAGGCTGGTCGATAAAAATGTGAAAGACTAAGCTATTTTATTTTTTGTCTTATCTTATACCATTTTACGAGAATGGGGGTGTCAATGTACGAGAAGATCTTTGGAAACTAGGCATGAAAATCGAAGGTTAAAGAGAATGGGGGTGCCAAACATACAGTAATCATTTCCCCTTGGACATCTATTTTCCCTGAGTGCCCTCAACCTCGTCCTCGACGCTGGTATTGACCTTGTTTTCACTCCTCCAAACTCTTCCTCGACACTGATATTGACCTTGTTTTCACTCCAAACTCTTCGTCGGCACTGGTATTGACCTTGTTTTAACTCCAAACTCTTCCTTGGCATTGGCATTGACCTTTTTTTCACTACTCCAAACTCTTCCTCGATGCTGGTATTCACCTTTCACTTCTCCAATTTGACGAGCTACAACTTGGTTTCGTTAGGTTTTACATTATGTTAATTAAATTGAAACTTTTGGCGCCATTTACCTAGGTTTTAATATTCTACAATATATTTAAGTATATATCAGCTATATTTTACATAATAAATAATATAATTATTCAACTTATTATAATTATATATTATATTCTTTAACAAAATTATCAAATACATATAAAATTATTATAATTAATAATTAATAATAAGTATATTTTTATATAATACAAAATATAATTAATATAATATATATTTAATATAATAGTAATATATATTAATATGAGAGAGAGAAACTATATTTTGATTGGTTGTTTCATGTCAACAATCAAAGGATGGCATGTGTCCTTCGGGAGTTATTCTCAAGGTAGCATACCATTTGATTAAAGATATGATAGTTCTCCTTTAAGACCACTTCAATGTACCCATTGCACACTTAAGGAGACAAAGATAAATATAGGGAAGAAAATATAGAGAGAGAGGGAGATAATGACAAACATACAAATAGAAAGGGAGACAAAGAGATAGAGAGGGGTAGAGAGATAAAGAGATAAGTATGAATAGATAAAGATATAGGGAGGGTGATTGATATATCTCTCCCTTTCGCTCTCTATATCTCTATATCTCCCACTATCTATGTCACTCCCTCTTCCCCCCTCTATCTATTGAGCTATCTCTCCCTCTCCTCCCTTTCTCTCTCATTCACTCCATCTCTCCTACTCTATATGTCTATCTCTATTTCTCTTTTCATCTCCCTCTCCCTCCTTTCTCTATCTTTTCTATCTATATCCTTTCTCTCCCTCCCCCCCTCTCCTATCTCCCCTCTCATCTCTCACCATCTCCTCCCTATCCCTATCCATGGAGCTCTCTGTCTCCACCTCTCTTCCTTTCTCTTCCCATATATCTCCATCTCTCTTTCTCTTCCCATATATCTCTATCTCTCTCTCTATCTCCCCATGTATTAACTAAGAATCCATGCAAGCATACGATAGTATATGTTGGTAAAACTATAATAGTATTTTATTAAACTATAAGTAACACTTATCTTTCTAATGTCAAGCCTTCTTATAAAAATAGTGTTTTATTAAACTATAAGTAGATTATTGTCCCCACTCTTCATTCAACATGAAATTCCAGGTCCTTGAGCTGCCCTTGATTGGGATTGGAAATTCCATAGGTAGATTAGAGATAACCTGGTTACATTGTAAAAAAAATCCAACACTTCCCTCTACCCTTAACTTGAAACCCTACACCCACCACCCCTGCTTGCCAAGCCTTAAACCATCCTAACCTCTGCCCATAACCCACCTCCCTCTGTCTCTCTTCCCACTCCCTCCCTCTCTCTCTCTCTCTCAAGTCTCTCATCCTACCCCTTCTCCCTCTCTTGGGTCTCTCTCAGCCCTTAACCCTCCCTTCCTTTATCTCTCTCTCTCTCTCTCTCAAGAGTCTCTCCCTCCTAGCACCACTCCCTCTCCGGGTCTCTCTCTCACTCAGTCACTCAGTCACTCTATATCAGGTCTCTCCCTCCTACCCCTTGTTAGAACTATAAAATTTTGAAAATTTTATGGCTGCACATACTCATTAATTCCCAAAAATTTCCCATACCATCCGCTTTGCATAACATTTTTCCCATGCATTAGTTGGTTTTCATCATTTGGTCCCCTAGAATTCACTTGTTCTTGAGCATTTGAAAATATAATTCATATCGGCAAGAGATGGTGAGGGTCTCCCCAATCCATAAAGCATTTTATACTAACGTATATCTTTTGCAGTCTATCGACAAGAGTTTGAGAATGTCATACCGATATGATTTCACTTGAGGATGCATATTAGTAGGATGCAGTTCATTGTCTCAACGACTAGAGGATCCTATCGGCAAGATAAAGTTCATTGGAATGAGTCATATCGAGTCTATTTGTGTCTTACCGATTTAAGATATAGCGACATATCGGCGAGACAACAATCGTCAAAATAGGTCATAGCGATCACATTTGTGTCTCACCGATGAAACACAAAGAGCTATGTCACTGAGACAAGAGTCATCGGAGTAACATCTTACAGTGTTCGTTTGATCTTGTCAACAAAGTAATGATAGATTCCATCGTGTCATTGATATGAAGTCTTGGAGTTCCACTGACCCTAGTGTCATAGCAATATGTTTGATTATCAGTGAGACAAGCTTTGTCGGAGAGAGCTAGGAAGCTCATGTCGAATGAAGTTCCATCGGTAGGAAAACTACTATGTCTCGGCGATCAGAATTGATGTAGGATAAGTCTTGGCAGAACACAATGTAAGTGGAGGAAAATCTACCCGACCTTCAATGTCACAGTGATACACTCATGATTGAAGGGATAACTATCGGCGAGACTCAACACATCAATGAAACTGCATGATATCAAAGCGATATATAATTTTTGGTATTCAAGGAGACTCAAAACATCGGTAGGACTATAGGATAACTTGGTGATGGATTTGAAAGTATAGATAGGCTATCGATGAGACTCAGAACATCGATCAGACTGTATGACTCCATAGCGATATGCGATATATTGATTGTCGGGAGGACTCAGAGTGTCGGTGTAACTACAGGATGTCATAGTAGGAGTCTAATGAATAGTGGTAAAGGCCCAAATATAAAATAAGCTGCACGGATCACCGAATCTGAGAATGGGCCAGCGTGTTCATGTGGCCTATATATAAAACCCATTTTTGATAGCAGAAGAGTGAGAAAGAAAAGGAAAATACAGTAGATCAGAATGTTGAATTTTGAGACTATGATGCATGTATAAAATGATGGAGATTTCAATTGAATTCATCTGATTTGGTGGCATTTTTTTGGTTTCAGTTGTTTGTTGTGTTAATTAAAAGTATTGTTGAAGTTGTCTCCAAGGTTGATATTTTCTAATTGTTTAAACTGATAATATCAAGGATATTTTTCAGTTTATCAGTGCACATTTGATGTAACTGTATGGTTGGATTAATTGGGTCTTTCAAGGAAAGATTAAATTCTTTAAAACAATCATAGTAATTGGGGAATCTCATTTGGATCATTAAGAAGAACTCAGTAGTCATGTTCATGCATGTTTATACTAGTTATAAACTTTAAACCTATATGCCAAACAATTTGAATTTCTACCAAAGAGAAGTTACTCATTTTAGATTTCCATTTGACTCTATATACCCAATAAGGCACTAGTCTCTGTTATTTCACTGTTTAATTTCATTCATTTTTACATATGAACATATTTGATTTTTACCTTGTTATTGCTTATAAAATTTATACCAAAATTAAACTCATTTATCCACTCTTATTTGCAAGTGTGGGTAAACTGCTTTAGGAGATAAACATTGGTCAAGTCTGCTTCATTATTGTAGGTACACCCACCTAGGTCTGGCAACACCTAAAGAGTAGAAGTTTTAAATCTTTTGGCCTTGTCTGTTACCCTGAAACATATCTAGAGATTGGCAACCTCTAGAGGTATTTCGCCTACGTTTTTGAGAGCTAAAAAATTGGCGACTCTGTTGGGGACTTATTGCAAGTTATCTGGTTGATGATCATCATACAGATTCATTAAAGTAAAATTCATAATTTGAGAAGTTTTTGAAAAGGTGATTCCGCTGGGGGATAAAATCAAGAATAGCTTCATTTTTCTCACTTTTCACAAAGTGAGTGGCGACTCTGAAAAAGACATTGCATCAATTCAACATGAATGGTAGAAGATCCCAATACAAAGGAGGTCCTTCTGGAGGTCCTGCTGGCAACAATAAGTGGACACATAAGGATGATAAGGATGATAAGGGTAAGAAGAAAGAGGATGACATGTGCATAACGAACAAAGACAAAGCATCAAGACCAAATTGTGAGACATATGACCATTATGATACATGGAGAGATAATTCAAGTGTAGAACCTTGTACCCCTGAAGAACAAAGAAATCCTTTTTATAATCCTCAGAAACAGGTAGAGTTTGATGCTAAACTCGAAGCTGAACGAATCAGATATCAACATGAATATGATCAAAGGATGGAGGGTAATCAAAGTGAGCCTATTGATCATGTAATTCCTCAAGAAAACTATGAGTTCTCAACTCGCCAAGAAGTAGAAGCACAACTCGAGTTTCATAAATAAGAAGTAGAAAGGGAAAAAGTTGAACAGGAAAAGATCCAAATGATAAAAGCAATCCAAGACTTGAAATTGCAGAAAGCCCAAATTGATGCTCAGACAGCTAGTTTTTCAAAGTATATACTACCTCATAGGCAAGGAAATGACAATACAGGGCCTTCAGACCTATCAAAGGCTCCTCAGAACCATGTGAGAAATCAATACAAGCAACCAAACTATCCACCAAATATTGCATCACAACATACAAATATACAACCACCTCATGGTCAACAATATGTGCCATATCTTCATACATAATACAACCATCCAATGTACCAGTATCAGCATGTGCATAATCCTCCCCCTTAGCAATATACATCAATGATCAGACAATTTGATTTGATAGGGTTGCAATTATACCCTTACCCTATGGACAACAATTGGAGAAGTCTTGTTCCTAAGTTTACAGGGAGCAATGCAATTACTGTTGAAGATTATTTGAGTTTTAATGCTTTTATCCAGGACTTGGATATAGCTTATGAAGATTTACATATGAGGTTATTCATGATGTCACTCACCGAAGAAGCTAGGGATTGGTTCAATGGCCTGCCAACAACTTCTGTTGATTCTATCCAAGAATCCATGTGCACTAGAAGCTGCTTTACATGAACTGGTACCGATTCAAAAAAATCAGAATGAGTCAATTTATGATTTTAACTAGAGATTCAACAAATTGTAGAATAAAATACCACCTAGGTCAAATTTTCCAGACTCTGCAACATTGAGTATTTATTTGAATGCATTTGATCCAAAAATAGGGTATGAATTAAGAAATAGGTTTCCAAGGGATTTGGCTAAATCCCAAAAGATAGCACTAACCATTGAAAACAATAGGAAAGCTGTTGGGATGATCAATAAGAGAGACAATCCTAGGGTTCCTCAACATGCCAATAATTATCAGTACAAATAGGAGAACATGTATAGAAATGAGAGGCCTTAGTTACATGACATGAGTTACAATACAAATTGGAAGGATGGAAAACCTATAATGGATAGACCCAAGAACAAAGAAACACCTTATCCATTAAGGAAGAAGGGGGCGTATATGGTTAATAATAATATTTGGTGTGAAGGTTGTGATGGGCCACATTCCCCAGACCACTATGTTGTAGCCCAAGAAATGCAGGAAGAAGGGATGCTAGCAGGTAGCAGTGGAGAAGATCACTCAGTATTTTTGACTTCAAATACTTCTTATCTTGTTGAGGAGGAGTATTCATCTTCAGAAGATGAAGGTTGTGAGTATGATGTTTCAAATCAAAGGTGCAATGTCCACATGGCTGAACAACAGGTTTTTTTTGATTCTGAAGAAGATTAGGCAAAACAATACTCTGTTGAGGTGCCTACTCAATGCGATATAAGGAGACCCACTAATGAAGAAATAAAGAGGTTAACCATTGCTGTGGTTGAACAAGCGAAGAGAAAGTATTGGTTAAGAAATAAGACAGTGAATGAGAAGGAAGGTGCTCCCAGTGAAACATTCCTGAAAGATAGAGAAGTAACACTAAGATTTTTGAAGAGAACATAAAGTAAGCAACCTGAAAAGAGTGAATAAAGGCTTGTTCAGAAAGAAGAGAACAAAGAGTTATACAAAGAAAAGTAGAAACATGTCCAAAAGGAAGAATTCAAAGGGGAAACACTAGAGCAAAAGAAAACAGTTAAGGTAGAGTGTTCTTCATTTGACTTCTCTCAAGCTTTATCTTAGGTAAAAATGTCTATCCCACTGCTTGAGATGATGAGAATTAAGGAGTATAGGGATAGTGCAATTCAATTCATATCAAATGGAAATAAAAAAATATGAGTTCTGAAAATCAGATGGCCACTAAAATGGTTAACAAGCAAGAGAAAGTGATTGTCCCTGAAGTGTGCTTAAATGATGTATTGGTAAGTTCCCCACAAGTTGAACCTTTTTTCACCACACTGCTTATAAACAACAAACTGTTGAAGAATTTCATGATAGACTCTGGCGTTTCTATCAATATCATGCCAGTGGGAGTTATGAAACAACTAGGCATGTGGGTAGATACTAATGAAGGGAAGTGTTATGCGATGGATAACAGACCTATTCCTGTGGTGGGTATTATGAAAGATGTTGAAGTCAAACTAGTTGCTTATCCTTAGGTGGCCTATAATATAGATATAACAGTAATTGACACCCCTCCTTAGTTTGGGATGCTTTTGTCAAGACAATGGATGGTCGCAGTTGGGGGAAATGTTCAATTTCATTTATCTTATGCAACAATTCCAGTGAACGGCCAAGAATTTAAGTTGTACAGAGAGCGAAGGATGAACCCAATTGTAGATTGTGTACCTCAAAATCAAGTCAATTGCTTTTGTGATATGGATCTTGGGAATTTTAAGATAGAACCAGCTCAACCAGAATTAGTCAATATTGATCCCATTGATAAGCATGTTGCAAAAAGTTGTGATGGCATGTGGAAAATGTACTTTGATGGAGCTTGCAGCCAAGAAGGTAACGGAGCAGGAATAGTGTTTGTTTCCCCTGAAGGAGTTACTTTTAAATATTCATTTTTTCTAGCATTTGAATGCACAAACAATATAACGGAATATGAAGCTTTACTAATAGGATTAAATATGGTTGTAAAATATAAGATCAAGATGCTAGTTGTTATAGGGTATTCTAAGCTTGTTGTTTCTCAAATTAAATCAAAATATGCAGCAAAACACAAGAGGCTGAAGCAGTACAGGAATACTGTATGGGATACAATTGAATTGTTTGATGCTTTCTCCATTGAATGGATTGAGAGGTCGAAGAACATAATGCGTAATTTTTAGCCAATGTAGCACTAAGAGAGATGACATACATTGGCTAAGAGTATCTGGTCGAGTTCAAAAAGAAAGACATTGTGCGACAATATATATATATACAAGTAGTAGGTTTTAATGATGATGCTGACCGCGAAGTTTCTTCCTTTGTATGAATGAAT
Source organism: Sequoia sempervirens (assembly GCA_007258455.2). Lineage (NCBI taxonomy): Eukaryota > Viridiplantae > Streptophyta > Pinopsida > Cupressales > Cupressaceae > Sequoia > Sequoia sempervirens. The sequence goes on from VDFB02086081.1 coordinate 245,898,339, forward strand.
AAAGCTCAAAGTTGATTCAATACTTTTGTTGAAGAGAGTAGATGGAAGCCGGACAATATTTGGGAAGAGGTCTTACAACTTAGAACTAATAAGCTTCCAAAAAGGCTAGTAGCATTGGAAAGGGTATATGATGGAAATGATTGGTCCCTCATGAAGCAGATACCAGTCAAGAGAGAGGATATTGAAGAGGTCAATTTAGGGACTGAACTGGCACCAAAAAAGGTATACATTGGAAAGAAAATAAGCCTGACAATTCCAAGAATGTTGATTGCATTATTGAGAAAATATAAACATGTGTTTGCATGGTCTTATGAAGATCTCAAAGCATATAGGGAAGATTTGTTTCAACATGAAATCTTGTTAAAGCCAGATGCAAAACCATTCAGGCAAAGGAAAAGACCTATTAACCCAACATTGGAACCAAAAATGAAAGAGGATTTGGTAAAGCTTAGAGATGGGGGTATCATTAAACCAATCAGGCATTCAACATGGGTTTCGAACCTGGTTCCTGTGAGGAAGAAGAACATGGATATTAGATTATGTGTGGACTTCATAAATCTAAACGTGGCATCTCTCAAAGATAATTACCCTCTACCTAATATGGAAGTTGTTCTACATAAGTAATAGGGTGTGAGTTGTTATCTATGATGGATGGGTTTTCAGGTTATAACCAGGTCAAAGTTAAAGAATCTGAACAGTATAAGACAACTTTTACAACTCCATGGGGAACATGTATGTTTATGTGAGAAATCCATTCGGTCTAACAAATGCATGTGCAACCTTTCAAAGAGCTATGGACATAGCATTTGCAAACTTGATTAATGCTATCATGGTGGTGTATCAAGATGACCTTACTACTTATTAAAAAAGGGTTGAAGATCATGTAGAACATCTGGAAAAGGTATTTATTAAAGCTCTAGAATATGGTATTAGTTTGAACCCTAAAAAATGTCATTTTGTAGTCACATAAGGTAAAATATTAGGACATATTGTGTCAAAGGAGGGAATTAGAATAGATCCTGAGAGGGTTGAGGCTATAGATAAAATCCCTATTCCTAAAACTGTCAAGGCCATCCAATCATTTTTTGGATAGATCAATTTTGTTAGGATATTTGTATCTAATTTTGCTAAAATTATTAAGCCCATATCAAAGATGTTAAGGAAGGGACAAAAGATAGAATGGACTGCAAAGGAATTGGAAGCTTTCATATCCATCAAAAGGGCCATCAAGGAGGCTCCTGTCCTTAAATCTCCATATTTTGCAAAACCTTTTCAAATATTTTCATTGGTTAGTTGCA